>CM072789.1:1874339-1934928 GCA_036983795.1 Megachile lagopoda
AAATACTTTCGCCAGTACCTGTGTACAAGATTAATGATTATTAATATTAACTGTAACCATATATTAATTATACTAATTATTTGGTATTCCTAGCATTTACTGATACTACTATAATGTACAACTAATGCTGAATAATGACTATAATAATCATATTCATAATGATAATAATTATTATAGTGTTTATAATAATTATAATTACATAAATAATATTTATATAGAAGAATTAAATTGTATGACTTGTTTGTAGCTTTATTATAGGGAGGCAATTAAAAGACAAAAATGAGTCTATTAATATTCAATTGAATTTATAAGTAATAAAAGTCTGTAAATTCCGAAATTTATTCTATAAAGCTACATAACATTGCATTGGATTATATAAAGATTTTTTCTTAATATCATTAAATTTCGTTACCAATTCGCCACGTAATGCGACAAGAATTAGATTGTTAATATTTATGTAATTATAACGCACAAAAGTATGCGAAATAAAGTTCTTAATGCTACATTGCTACGTGTAGGAATACAATATAAAACATTTAGAACATATAGTGTATAGAAGGCTCGGATTGAGATATGTGGGAGCCCGGTCATACAATAGCAAGGTACTGAATGTTTAAGTAACAAAAAGAGTACATGGCCTTAAGATCGTCAATTAAGCTTGAACTTTGAGTATTAGCAGATATGAATGTATTTATGGGAATATGTAGGGTCAAATACTCAATAGTTTTTTAAATATTTGTAATTAACTGTTTTTCATTAACATCAATACAGTTTTAATTTCTAAGCATATGAAATATTGTTGTGATGCGCCGAAATAGCATGCCATTGGTCCAAGTTTGATTTCTTGTGGATGAGAATCTTTTTATCAATTATAATTTTTATTTTCTTTATCCTATCATAATGTCATTCTTTAGCTAAACCGACGATCCTTATATTCTGTAAGGCTAAAATTAAAAAATTCTATTCTATATTTTTTATTTAAATGGATGTGATGTCCATTATAAGTGCATCAATGTACTCCAATGGACGCGATGTCCATATTTACGTTATTTGGCCAGACCCTGCACATAAATACTTTTGCGATACATTAAAAATAGAATTAAATACTGATGTAAGTGCGTACTCTAACGTCGTCAGGTGGTCGTTTGATGATCTCCACATGGGTAGTTATAGTATTCCCAGAATCGCTGTCATCATTCACTTGAACTTGACATGAGTCAGCTGCAATGAACTCGTCATCAGTATCCTTACACTCAGCGTCATCGAACTCTATATCAAGGTCAGCCTTACATCAATAATAAATGGTTAAAATAATATAAAATCTCATGCGAAAATATGTCTTAAGGTAAACATACGGATTATGAGAGTTCTACCAAATATCTGAATTACGTGTAATTTCTATTGATTCATATGTAAGATATGAAATCGAATGTGAAAAAGTGACCCGTTACGCTTTAACCTCGATTCATTATGTTCTAAAATAGTTTATTTGATACAAGAAATTAAAAAGTTGGGGTTAAAAAATCAAATTTCGAGTATCAATTGTGGGAAGCTACTATTTTATTTGATATTATATGTGTTCTTAATTAATTTTGTCACTAGTAATTAGAAAAACATAGTTAATGTTCTTAATGTAATGAATATTTCAAAGCACATTGTGCGTGAAATTTTTATCTCACCGAATATTACCAAAGAGTGATTTTTTGTATTTACGAATAAAGCAGATGTACTGTTTGAAACCATTATCTTATTAAGTCTTTAACATTTTTAAAACAGCTTCATTGTAACGAAAAAATTTGCTGAAATGTGAATTACATAGGCACCATTGCGTATTATACAATTTTTTCTTTTTATCCTACTGTTTAATTGAATCGTCGTACATAAATGCTTATTTTACTTTAATTAGGTTTAATTAAGTAACTGTTAATGCATTTTTTAACACATAACTAGCCCAAAAATAGTTATTTATTACATTTGAGCACGGAGCAAGCTCCATATGCGGTTTTAATATATAAATATATCCACACTTATTTTATATTTGTTTTATGTAATAAATTTTGTTACGATTTATATAATATTTTAACGATATAATGTGAAATATACTTAAATTGGGTACCGATTAAAAATAGTATGCCGAAAATGTACCAGTAATACTTTTGTCTATGTAATACTTTTAAATAGTATATGATGTAACTATTTGTACTTGACACGTACTTCAACTGTCAACATATCATGTCATAATTAACAGTAACATTATTATGTAACAGTATTACCAATGTAATGGAAAACTTCCTTACAGATTAATTTAATTCTTCGTGAAAAATAGCTTTCTTATAATTATTGTAAAGCTATAGATATAAAAAATTCCCAAATTTTCAAATTTTCAATCTCCTAAACTTATAAATTAAAATTTTTTTTAATTTCGAACCTTTTACATTTTTTAATTTTGTACTCCTCAAATTTTGTTGATTATTAAATTAACAAATTTCTTTTGTTAATTATTCAATTAAAAAATTTGTATTTTCAGATGCACGAATTTCAAAATTCTGAAAAGTTTAAATTTACAAAATATCAAATCTCCAAATTCTCAAATTTCCAATTTCCAATTTCCAATATTTGTTAATTCCCAAGCATAGTAATTTTTAAGTCTGTAAATTGAGGAATTCCAAAATTCTAAAATGTTTTAATTTTTGAATCTCTGAATTCTCAAATTTCTAAATTCTAAAACCTGAAGTCAACAAATGCCTGAATTTCTAAATATCAAATTCTCAACTATGAAATTGTTAAAATTTTTAATTATTTCACTTTCTACAATTCTAAATTTCTACATTTCTACATTTCAACATTTCAATATTTCAACATTTCAACATTTCTACATTTCTACATTTCTGAATTTTCTAAATCTGAAAATAATTAAAACTTGAACAGTCCCTACTTCAGAGTGTTTATATTTTGAAATCCTCAATTTTTAAGTTTTCAAAATCTCAAATTTTCATACATTTAGATTTCTAATTTTTCTAATTTCAAAAATTTGAAAGTTCAGATTTGCCAAAATTTTAAACTTTCAAATTCTTACTGTTATAAATTTTGTAAACACAATTTATGTGCTGAACACTACTGAAATGGAGGAAAAAGGAATAACAGCGAAAACAAGAGGAAAAAATCTTTAAAATCTATAGAATTAGAATTACGTCATAAGTAAGAAGGAAGACAATAGATGTCAATAGTTAATAATATTTTCATATATATGTATATGTATAAATATTTGTAATTAATTTTTATTATGAAGCTTTTATCTAATTTTCCAAATGGTCATAAATAGAATTCGTTTGGGGAGAAATGGTACTCTTAAGCGTACAAATGGTGCAGCATAATTCTGTTTAATTATGATATATAATTGCGTTTCAAACATTACTCAACTTATGATATTTTGATTTTCTGTACATTTATCAACAGACTGATGTGTTTTTTAGTTTAGTGAATCTGTTTCCTCTGTAATCCTACAGTAAATCGTATGAAAATGTCCACAAGTGACATATCTACCCCGATTCACTTGTAACATGTTCAATTCCATTCAAACAAATATGCTTCGTATAAAAAATGAATTTGTACGCCGTATAACAATTAAATAACAGTTAATAACAGTTAAAATGTTACAATCTAGTTTTCCGACATTTTATATTTTCACACATCTAACTAGAAATAGAATGAAAGACGTAAGCAGATCAATTATACCTAAATATGTTTAGAATGAAGCATGTAAAAAATTTAAACTTAGACCGTTTTATATAGCAGAATATAATATTAAAATTTCTAAATTTAAACTCTGAGTCCAAAATTAAACTAAAAGTATTTTCTCATAATTAATAATACACTCTTCAATAATTTTCTCACTTGCAACTGAATGCTAATTTTATGTAAAAATTTCATTGGTATATGATTCACATACAATACGCCGATGAAACAAAGAGTATTTCAATATCCTTACTTGTACACTGTTCCATAGTAGTACACAGAATATAAGTAAAAAGAAGTTCATTTTAACAGGTGTGTCAAGTATGCTTTCCTGTATGAGAACTATCGAACAGTGCTTGTGCGAACCGTTTTGTTACTGAACCATTGTGTCCCCATGATCTTATCGGAAGTCATTATTTCTCACACTTCTGAAGCTATCACAATGTCATTACAACTGTCATTAGTATAATTCGTACAACTATATTATACAATATGCTTAAATTGTTTAATTAGTTATGATTACATAATGATATTTGTATCTGATAATAAGAAAGATATAATGCTTAATACGAATGAAATATTATTTACGTTTCGAGACATCGATTCCTATTTTTTGAAAACGAATAGTTTGTGAGTGTGATACGTTAAAATATGCAATTATAAGAATATAAGGAATATAAGAACATATATAAAAAATGAAAATTTTGAGATTTAGAATTTTTCAAATTGTCAAAACTTAGGATTTAAAGGTTATAGAATTAGAAATTTCAAAATTTGAGATTTTGGAAGCTGAGAAACTTCGGAATTTTGAAATCTCAAAATTTAGTTAGATAACAATTTTCGAATTGTGGGTCTTTAGTACTTGAAAATTTACAAACTTGGGAATTTAGGTACATGAAAATTTGCGAATTTGGAAATTTAACTATTTCAAAATTTATAACTTTGCGAATTTGAATATTTGAAAATTTAAGAAGCTGGAAATTTAATTATTTGAAAATTTTTTAATTTGAAAATTTGGTTTTTTGAATATTTACGAACTTGAGAATTCATCTATTTGAAAATTAATGAATCTATGAATTTAGTGTTGTAGGTGAGGAGATCCGTGGTCGAAAAGTGACGTAATAAGTTGTGTAAAGAACGAACAAAATATTTATTTAATAAGAAATACAAAATGAAAAATTCAATAACGTGAGGAAAAAGGCAAAGAACAAAATTCAATCGAAACATGTGAACGCGAGAAGAAATTTTAATAGTGATATAATAAATAATAAATTCCGTTAGATGGAGACAAATGTTAATTCGTGTATCGTTTCATCACCAATATTTAGCTATTTAACAATTTACAAATCTAAAAATTTAACTATTTAAAAATGTATAGATCTTGAAAATTTAGCTATTTGGAAGTTCACGAATCTGGAAGTTTAGTTTAATATTTAAACTTTAATATTTAAAAATGTGCGAAATCAGCTGTTTGAAAATTTACGAACTTGAAGATTTAGTTAATCGAAACTTTATGAATCTAAGAATATAGTTATATGAAAATTTATGAATTTGGGAATTTAACAGTTTAGAAATTTATGTATTTAGAAATTAAGTGATTTGAAAACTTAGACATCTGAAAATTTAGCTATTTGAAAATTTATGAATACGAGAATTTGAAAATTTGAAAATTTAAAAACTTAAAAATTTTATAATTTAGACATTTAGAAATCTAAAAGTCTTTGAGTTAATATTTTCGACTTCTTAAAATTAGAGAAAATGATTGGTATGCTTCTCCATTACTATGTGAATATTTTTTATAAAATTGTAATTTTATACTCCATATTGATATATTTATTTGAAAACTCAGTAAATATTTCCGAAATTAACAAAATTATAATAAATATGCAAAATATAAAGATTGAGAAATAGAGTTTTGTAATTTGAATATCCGTTGTCTGGTGATATCATTTGACTATTCCAAAATATCATAAGATCATCATAAATAAAATATCCCAAAAATTATATAATCTGTGATAATATTGTTCATGACAAATTTTCATGTTTTAAATCCGATAATTTTTGTAGAAAATACAGAACACTAATAAATCGACCGCTATTAGCGTTGATTGGGTCGAGGCTTTAACGGAGAAAAACCTAATACTATGCAAGTATACAATTTTATAAAATTGTGTGATGCGATGCTAGATTGCAGGTGGATTTTATGTTGATACTGTCATCAAATTTTGCTATGAATTTTTCAAATTTTCTCAATATTTTAGTAATGTTTTTGGGTGCTATATTTGCAGAATGTATTTCCATTAAGCAAGTTTTAAAATAATTCATAATTATTTTAATTCAGTATTGTCAAAATAATACTGTATTATAACATTATATCATATTATATTATATTACTGTTAGGATTAGATAGAAAAATAAACTGATTGAGTAAAAGTGCACGAAAATAACGTTGTGTTTCGGTTGTCTTTACAAAAGTGTTCACAGTCTTTAACGGTCGAATGCTTGATTGCAACTGTCGATTTGACAGTCACATAAACACGATGTAGGCAGAGGTGATCCATGTGTATAAAATGCGTGTACATATGAGCTTCTTGTTTTGTACGTTATTCCTAACAATTACATTACATTATATGACACTATACATATTATAGTACATTACATTGTATTACATTACATTATATTTATATTATATTATATTACTGCTGTATTATATATACTTGATGTCTGACTTTTATACATTTACATCATTATTATCTTGTCTAAAAAAATTGCTTTTTATTGGTAATTGGTTTCTACTGCTGTTCCGTCCGTTCAATGGAACAGTAAACGCGGGGATTTCGTATATCGTTTATGATGAGTACTGGACGAAGAGTTATTTTTGAAGGACAAAATTTAGCCATCACCGGCAATATAGTTTTTTTTAGGCAGACAAAATCAGTATTTTATTTTTAATATGTAAGATATTTGTAACAAGACTAATATGTAATCTTCCAGGTATTTGCTTCAATGTAACAATAAATAATTATTAATAATTATCTAATTTATCATAAAGTTAGCAGATTAGTAGAGAAAATTACTACTGGAGCTACAACTGCTAGTACTAGTTCTTCGTTCAAAATTAAAAATAAAAATGACAAAAATGCACTGTTGTTTCCTCGTGAATGATTACATGATACCATGTTGCCCTTGCGACAAGTTTATTAACTCTTTTAACCTGTTATATTTTCGTAGTTCGAATATTTATAGATAAGATAAAAGTGTCATGTTACAAACATTAAAAATAGATTTACTATCCGGTACAGAACATAAATAGAAAAGTTTCGCAATACTTATACGATTATAAACCTCAAAAGACTTTTCATTTATACTTAGTTTTTAAGAAAATTAGTTACATGTCTTCAAAATTTCAGCACGTACTTTTAGTTAAATTACAAATTACTTCTTTTGTTCCGTCGCTAACTCCGACCTTTACCGCGACGAAAGAATTTATTACACGGGTTTGAGTGGTTCGACGCGTAGACCACCGTCATTACCTATATACCTCGAAATACGGGTCACCGAGGATCCCTTTTGTCTAGTAAGTCCCGTTCGGACCGCTTCCAACATCACCGTGAACTTGCCATAAATCGGCTAACGACGACACATTATTTTTCTCGGTCTTTCAAAAACAAGGATAGATTTTTCTTGACCATCAGCCAATGATGTGCGAGGGTGTTTGGGCGAATTTTTATACTTCGAAGAGACAGTCAGTCGTTGAGCCTTGTGCGGGTCGGATCGAGAGTACAACCTCCGTATGTCGCGAAATAACAGACAAACTTCGTGTATCGCGAAATAACATACAAATTCCATGCATCATGGAGTAACGTAAAATATCCAGTGCAGGATGGATTCCAAATACAATCATAACACTATTCGAGCGGGACTCTGCACTCCTCGAATAGGCCAATGTAGGGTGGTAAAGATCGTACAACATAACATTAGCCGAGTGGGACCCTACACTCCTCGGATAAGCCAATGTAGGGTGGTAAAGAACGCAAAACATCATTCGAGTGGGACCCTACACTCCTCGAATAAATCATCGTGGACAATCCTATGCAATGTAGATTGTAACACAACGCATCAGCATTCGAGTGAGCCCTTGTGCTCCTCGAATCAACAATCAAACATACTAAATCACACGAACACATTTTCACCGTCTAATCACGACAAATACATATCTAAAAAGGGTTTTTTATGCCGCAAGGCTTTTTCCCTTAAATCATATTACTCGAGCCAATAAATTATTATTGATTTTTCAGGCTCAAATTTGTCTAATTAATTTTTTATTAACCCTCCTCCTCATCCATCTTTTAACATTATTTTGAAACACGAAATTTTTCCATGTTGGAAAGATTTCGACGAAACATCTTTTTTAATTTGATTTTAACTAGGATTAGTCTAAATTGTATTAAAAGGCTTACATTGATTAGATTGGATATCCTTTTCATTTTGATAATTATTGTAATATAGTTCAGTCTTTCTTTTCTCAAATTGTATTATTCTGTTTGGGATAGTACACAAAATAATTTGTGGTATAAAAAGTAACTGATTACTTGTTATTAGCCTCAAATTTGCAATTTTTTCTTTAATTCGACTTTCTTAAAAACTATGTACACGAGAAAAAAGTAATTCAAAATTGAATCATCCTATACACGGTGTACAACTAGGAAGAAAACTATTGTACACAAAAAAGTAAACCAAATGTAGAATACAATTTTGTGTCATATATATTTATTTTTGAAAATCCTAAGTTTATTTATATAAATTATCATATATTTCATTTTGGGAAAAATTGAATTTAAAGGTTCTTGAAAATATTTGTGAAGAATTTTGTTTACGGCACAAAACAATACTTTTTAATAATTCAACTTTGTAAACGTAATTATCAATATCAATAAACTGTATGATCCATCATTCATCTGGATGATATCGTTATTACACTAATGCGTATCGTAATGAATTTATTCTAAAGTACACATAGGCAATAACATCACAAAAATGCTGATTAATAATACTTCAACAATATTTATAATTACATTTATTAATTTATAACATCTATTAATTGTTGAATTAATAAAAAAAGGCGTGATCTTTCTTTTTGTAAATAACTGATGCGAATATAGAAACCATTGGCTTTAACTTTCTCGAAAATAAAATTGAATGTGAAAAAATCTTATTTTATATTCTTTTAGTAATTCTTGCATATAGAATCATTACTCCCTTCATCAATACAGAGACACCCTATATATTCATTTTATGTAAAATATTTGATGAAACTTGTTTTTTTCACACGCAAGCAATTAGTAATACACGGAATATTATTCCGTTGTTTACACAGTGCATTTTTCATCTAAAGTTAAAAAAATGATTTGTGGTGTAGGATTTTGGCTATGACTTACTGTATCTCTATATCGATAGAAACAATCTTTCCAGTCTGAGATACAAACGTTAGCCTCTTTTACAGTGTCCTTCCTCTTCTTCGCATGGCTGTATCGAAAAGAATACCAAATGGAATAGGCTATCGACCGTTAACATTGGCATGCTCCCAGTTCATCGACAAAGCAGACATAACGTGACTTGTATCCGCTATTTTTCGACTCTCTTTGACCGCAGAAACGTTATCGCAGTCTAGAGTCTAGAGGAATATATAGCGTGCAGGTCGAAAGATAAAATTACGATCTCATTCGAGTCGTTACGTTCGTTTTGCGATGGCTTCTCGTTTCGAAAGACGTTCGCGCGATACTGAACGAGACCAAATAATTGCTCGGGCGAACTGGATACACATGATCGCTTTGCTGAGGTCAACAAGAATTTTTCGAAATCCACTTAACCCTGTACGTGTAACATCGCTCGAATGCTTGTTGGTCGAAATAAATTCGATTTGCCACTTCGGATGTTCAATTACTGCTTAATGAACAGTTGACAAAATTCTGTCATTTGTTTTATACGCTGTACATTAGGGTGGCCCTTAGCTATAGAGCTCGATTTTTTTTTCGATTTTTTTATTGTCTCACCCCCTAAAATTTTTATACTTGGTGAAAAAATGATAATGTCAAAGTTTTAGCATGTTTGAATGACATGAACCCGTGTCGCAATCGAGTTGAAGTTTTGAAATTTGCACGATTTCAGGTCATCGTCCGATATGTTGGTGACCTTTTATTTTAAAACTATCAGTGATTATTTTGTAATGAAAATATAATTTTTTACACGTGTTATACTAGCATTTGGATTTAGCTTTCAACAATATATACAAAATTATTAAATTTTAGCGTTAAACTTGATATGTAACGTAGCGTTTGATCCACCGGATAATGTGACTGCTAGGTGACTGGAAGCTGTATACAATTTGTACAAAAGTTGATAAATTTTTTAAAAATCCCTATTGTATTATAAATGAATTTCTTTTAAAATCGTTATAAACAAAATATTCTTTATTAAAAGTTAAGTTATATGTTATATAATGAATAAATTAGCCTATTATTAAATTGTACGCAGTTTTTAATATATATTCTGTGTTAATGTAGATTTGCTTACATCAGAATAAAGGCTTTTATAATTCTTAATTACTTATAAAATGTATTGTGTTTCTTCTTCATTTTTGGTCAGTAGGTTATTATATTCAGATATAAGTTTAACATCACGTTCAGCGGTATCGTTTACCATTTTTAAATTTGTTGAAAAATTATGTAAACATGAAATTGATAACTTCAATTCTATTGAATCTAAAAAAAGTTTACCGGATACAATATACTTGCAGATTTGTCATATCAAAAAGGTTTACAAATTACAATAAATTTAAAAGTGGTAAACGATACCGTTAGTATTACACGTCTAAAAAATTATATTTTCATTACAAAATATTCACTGATACCTTTAAAATAAAAGGCCACCAACATATCGGACATATCATTGTCAACATATCATTGAAAGATGTATTTGTGTAATTTCTTTCCTACTAATTATCCTATAATAAAACAACCGCAATCGATATCTTGTCGTTGGAAGTAAATCTTTTCAATATATTCTCTGCAGTGTCATCTAGCAATACAACTGAGAAATAAATAATAATAATTGTAAAAACAGTTTAATATAAATTTTTCTAAAATCAAATCTTAACTGGATTGTTTTGTTGTGTCAGAAAATTATATATTTAACATTTTTCATTAAAATTGTTAGGCTCATTTTAAAGAGAAAAGTAACACGAATATACAAAAATTGCTTGCTAAATAACAGATTATTAATTAAAATTTTATTATAGGTTCATGTCTTTTGTTGTTGCTATTAATTCTTGCAGTACCAAGAAAGATAAATAAATGTAGAGGAGCTCTACGTCCATAGATTCAACACAAAGGCTTCACTTATTTGTGTCTGATTGTGGTGTAAAAGAATTGTGTTCAAACATATAATTTGCCTAATTAGGTCTGTATTATTCTGCAAAAATATGTCTTCTATTATTGTAGTTCACATTTACGTAACTTCCTTTTGTCCTATTATATGTACATAATAATAATTTTACTTTAGCAATTTATCAATGTACGTGTAATAAACTAATGAAGTTATATTATAATCAAATTAATTACAATCTTACGCAGACCGATGAACACTGTAAACTTTCCTAGGGAAAGTGAAGATGTAGGGGAAAAAAGATTCCACTATTAGTTGGTTTTTAGGTGGCATTTTATCAAATTTAGGAAGTTAGGAATATACACATTTTTTAATTTCTTGATTTCCAAATTACCAAATTAAAAATTTTCTATGTTTCTATATTTTCAAATTAACAAATTCATAAATGTGGAAGTTCGGAAACGGAAATATTCGGAAATTTAGTAATATAGTTATTTGAAGTTCCTAAATATATAATTTGGGAATATGAGACTCTATAATTTAATTCTTCTACATTTCAAAACTTTCAAGTTTTTACATTTTCAAATTTTTTCATATGTAAATATGCAAATATTTAAATATGTAAATATGTAAATATTTAATATATATGTAAATGTGCAAATATTTAAATATTTAAATATTTAAATACGTAAACATTTAAATACATACGTATCTACATATCTTCATAGCTGTACATATCTACATATCTACATATCTACATATCTACATATCTACATATCTAAATATTTAAATATCTCAATATCTAAGTCCCTAAATTAAAAAGTTTCAAAATTGCCATTTTTTTAAACTTTCAAACTTGCATACTTGCTGTTCTTTAGCGGACACTTAACCTGCTCATTATTGATCTAAATTGTTCAAATCCAGTAACTCGTCGTTCTAAAAATAATTTATACCATTTAAAAACATTGATTTTTACGTGATTTTGCGCCCTTATTTACTGCACGTTAAGAATTTGACTGCATTTGGTTTAATTTTCTTTTACATTTTTTCTTTAATTATACTCTTATGGTTATAATAATCGAGATGATGCTTTATATCCAGCAACTTTTGAGCTACTTTTATACCTCATTTACACTACATTCTTAACCTATTGTCAAATATTTACATATATTTACACACTCGGTCGCAATTTAATCCATGTATGTTCAGAGATACCAGTAAAGATAGCAAGAGAAGAGATTGTCTCAACCGTGCTATTTTTCTTCTGTTTTTTCTTGAACCTTAAAGAAAAAACTACCTTTCTTATCTGAGTTGCCCCTTTTAGTATGCGTTTATAACTCATAAACCACGAAGGATATCGAATAAATATCTACATATATTTTATACCGCTCCTGAAGATGTAACATTGTGAAAATATTTTGCAAGGCAAATTTTTTAGAAATATTAAATTACTATTTTCCTTTTCTTTAAAAATTTGTATTTTCTTGAAAAATGAAAATTTTCTTTTCGTTTATTCTAAACCCAACGATATTAAGTAACGTGTAATTAATATAATTAATTTTAGCAAAATCCTTGTTTTACTTCTGTGTATTTCGGTATTAGCTGTTATTATGAAATTCTATTGCGATATAATATAAGAGTATAAATAAATTAAACCACTTATATCAATGAGGTAGTTTTTTTCTTGAAACACAAAAACGACGTTAACTAAATACAGCAAAGTTGTTAAGCTACGTTTATACTATATAACAAATCGAGGTTCAAAAACAAATTGTTTTATTACCTTGTTGTATGGTATATTATTATAACTTAATACAAGATTATATCGGTATTTTAACGAATTTGTGATTTTATTAAAATATTCTGTAAATAAAAATAAAAATGAAATGTTTATATGAACATAAACTCTTAAACGCATTATTAAAAGTCATTAATAAAAATATGAAAGCTGATAATTATTTGTATACAATATTAAAAGAGAAAATTGTCCATTAACATTTCGTTTATTCCGCATAATCTTTCAATGAAACATTTAAAAGATTATTTTTAATAACATTATTTATCATTTTTTATTTGCGGAAAATACTGGTGAAGTTTTATATACAAAACTGGGAACGTATGTATGTGGCATTGAAAGACAAAACAATTTGAAGTGATTTTGTACTTATGTTATAACTATTTATTGAAGTGTTTAAAGTACTATGTTTATTGTGTTTGGGCGGCGATGAACAAGGAGCACAACTTCTTAACGAATATCTTAATTAACATTGATATTAACAACGCGTGCGACTTATCGAAAATGACGCCAACGCAAGGCCGAGCGAGAAGAAGACGGTCGAAATAAGACAGTCGAGTGACCGCGTCGCGCAGTCCATTCGTGGGACTACTTCCCCAATCGCGTATATAACAATGTTAATACAATATTTTTTTCTTATTTTTGCGTATGGAATATGTTAGTAAAGTTTGGTGATAAAAACTGTGACATACTGTATATGTGTACACTCAGAATCAAACGTCATAGAATTCATAATTTGTGGTTATGTGTGTAACATGAATTACTTATATGGTAGTGTGTATGTAGTATGAATTATTTACATAGTTTTACTATAATGTATATTACAGCAATATGTTCAATATTATTCGAATATTGGAAAATAAAATTTTCAATTGTTTAAACATTTGAAATCATGAAAAATTTACTTAACTTTGGGTGACCTTCCGGGTCATCTTTAATTCATCGCATCCTCTTTTATGTCATTTATATCAGTATCTTCATTTTTCTGTATATGACAACATGCAAGAAACTTAAAATGGTTATTTCACGGCAGTTTGGTTAAAAAATTAGGACATTGGCAAATTTGTCAATTGAGATAACTATGATGATAAATTTCACATGTAGAATACATAAGTTTTAATATAATATTGATAGAATGTAAATGAAACAAACCAATACTATTGTGGTGGTTTCACACCTACGCTCATCGCCACTAGACGGCGCATAAGACCGAGACTAGACTTTCTCGCTAGTACTCAATGAGCCTTCCTATTCCTACATATACAGGGTGTCCCGCGACAGGTGCTAGTCCCTGAAAGGGGTTGTAGAGGACGTCATTCTGAACAAGATTTCCCTTTGCAAAAATGGGGTTTGAAGCTTCGTTTTCGAATTATTAAGGAAAAACACGGACCAATCATATTTATGAATTATCATTCAGGCGTTTTCATTCGCGTTCTTTATCTGTGATTATTTAATTAGGAAATTAGTGAACAGTGGTAGCAGAATATTACAGTTAAAAATACCAATTAGAAGTGACAGTGAAGTGAAATGAGTTCACTGGCTAGGTTGTGACATTAGATATTGTGTGCAGTGTGTCTTTTGACAAAAGATTAGGATCGATGAAGTCATAGAAACACAATTTTACTGGAACAGGATTATTTTTAAACAATAGGTGAGTCTGATTCAAATTTGTTTATCACGTATTCACAAAAAATGAATAAGTGAACATTAATTGTAACTGTTCTGTTCATTATTTAACCGAGTTCTGTCGTAAGGGCTTCTTATTAAACGTTTAAACTGTCCCGGTGCGTAGGCACTTGATCGCGCTCGCGCTCAGCAGCCAGGCTCGAAGCTGTCGCTCCCGCTTCTAGGCGCGCGTAATCCCTGCGCTCTGATTGGCCCGTGTTTTTCCTTAATAATTCGAAAACGAAGCTTCAAATCCCATTTTTGCAAAGGGAAATCTTGTTCAAAATGACGTCCTCTACAACCCCTTTCAGGGACTTACACCTGTCGCGGGATACCCTGTACATAGTGCCTGTCCATCGCTTTCATACATCCTCACGTCTAAGGCAAGGGCCTGCTAGGATGCCTTACTGACGAGTCCACTTAGCAGGTCCTGGACGGAAACGCGCTCTCTCCCTCTCCTTCATTTTTCCTAGCCCTTCCACTCGCTAGCCAAACCGCTAAGCTATCAAATGAGTAAAAATTTTTAAATATTTTTGTTGTCATTTAATAAAAAGAAACTGTTGAAGAAAAGGGCACTTACCTTATTTCATTCTTGCAACTGTTTAGGAAATCATTTTTGTCTTTTTTAAATAATTTGTATTAAAATTCTTTAGCTCTTTCAATAAAATTAAAAATATCATAACTGCGTTGTAATTAAGGATGTATCACTAACAAATACTTTTTTTATATTGTGCATGTAGAATTTTATAGTTTAAAATTCAGTTATCTTTAGTTTGGAACATTCAATTTTTTTCAAATATCACTAAATTTAATTATCATTACATCTAATAAAATTTGTCATTAATTTTACAGTAGCGGGTATTTGTGATACAATCATTTTAATTTATGCATTCACATATACTTTAATGAAAATTGTTTGCCTCAATGGATTTGAGAAGACCACGAATGAATAATTAAATGAACGAACGCACAAGGGTTGAAAGCGCTAAAATAATCTTTCTTCATTATTTTTCTAATCTATGGTAATTATTTGTATATGTTATCTCTTCAGCGTATGTGAACATAGTACTAATACAATATCTGTGAAAAGCTAAGTGCTAGCATGTTCAAATTATTGTTGCTAAAATCATTACACATATTTCTTATCATAAAAATAATTAATTGTATAAGATATGAAAACGACTTCTTTAAGTACTTCAACGTTCCTAATGAGTCTACTAAATCTTCACATTAGATGCATCATAAATTATTTTGCTGTATTTGAATATTTTATAATTTGTATAATTAATAATTTATAATTGTAATATAATTTTCATATTTTAAAATTGCTTATAAATGTATACAGTTGTATACAAATTTCTGTTTATCTTTACACCGTGTAAACTTCCTAATAAATCGACTTTCCCGAATCTACAGAGCGCAGATTATCCCTGAAAACGTTGTAAACTCAGTTTCTAAATGACCGGGCAGTTTTGCGATCGTATAAATTACTTCTGCTCGAGTAATTTAATCGTACGGCACCGGTTACATTCTAATTAACGGAGCGGTAGAGGAAAAAAAAGATAAAAAGAACGCGGGTGAAGCAATAACGTGTAACGTTCTGGAAAACAGTAACAGGTAATAACGGCCAATAGATTCAGCGTGGCCGCGTTTGTTCGATTTTGAGCGCGACAACGCGATTTCCTGTTTCGTTTCGAAGCCTGTGTTGTTCGATCGAGATTAATTCAATTGTACCGTGGACCGCATCCGTTCCCACGACTTTATCAGGAACTGTCGCGTCAGTGTGGGTCGCATGACACGCCAGATACTACCGACAAAGAGTGCACATATAATTGAAATGTGCGGCTAGATCAAGTGGTAAATGAATTGACGAAATCCGTTTAGCCGTATGTCCATCGGGCCGGAATTGGAATAAGCTCGTAAAGCGTCCGGCGTGCTACGACACGCATGTATTTTCATGTATTTTCACAGTCGATGTTGTCACATTTCAAAAGTTCCGATTACGCTTTGCCAATTTACCATTCGAAAATTCATTGTTTTTGACATTCACGTGATTAATTTTGCTGGTACAAGTTTTATAGTATAGTGCTGTTAGAAAGAATAAGATCATAGTGCTCGAATGAGTTTTGAAAACTAATGATTGAGTGAGAATTTTTTATTATTTTGAACGTTTACACTAATGTAACGTCCCTGGAACTGTGCGCAGGACTTAACAGCGCTCACGTGGTAAAGAGCGGCGTTTACCTACTGAACGACTCGCTTTTATTATATAATAATTGTATCTAAAGGAAATTGGGATTCGTATGGTATGCGGTTAAGAAGTGAAATCTACGGGTCAATACCTTTTAATAATTAGGTTTACTAAGTTAACTAATGACGAGGATTAATGTTACAATAAACAATTACTCGTGCAAAAATATTAAACGTATATGTTGGAGTAACGATGCCTCAACCCCACACGACATCTACATGCATCTGTACATGCATTGGCTTTTGCAAATTGGTTATCGAGATCATCCCGTCCTCGCATGAAGACAATGCATAAATTATGCAATATATTAACTATTATATTGAATAAAGTCTCTCCTGTTTCTTTCAATTAACTTCTACCGTAAACGCGTGTGTGTAAATTCCACCTAGCCACTTTTAACCCTCCGGTTATATCAGTATATGTATCTGATATTATAATTTCGTGTAATGAGTGAATTTAACAAAAGAACAAAATAGACTTTTGTCGCGTTATAATCAAAGAATTCAGTAATTAAATCATGTATAATCTGCGAATGTTAAACGAATCTGATTGATCAGTAACGCAATTCGCCAGCTAATTATTCCAGAATCTATCCTGTAAAATGTTACCATGAGTCCTACGTAGTTTTCGATTTTGTTTCTGAACTTGCTGTCTTTTTACAAAATTAGAAAGATTCGGAATTTTAATCTATTATCTAACGTTTCTGAAGTCGACTACTAGAATGACTATTACGCAAGAATCGCTGTTTTACAAAAGATTATCGAAATCCTAACTTGTGTCAGAACAATAATCTTTTATTGAGAAAATTATTAATTCAAGATTCAAGAATTTATGTGAAATTAAATTAATGTGGGATTGGAATGAATCAAGGAAGGTTTAAAATGATTTTAATTTAATAGAAATCTATAGTGTTGGCTCGTTCTCGCTAATTTTATAACACTTATTCACTCGCTTTTCTCGATGACTCGCAATTCTCGCAAAAGGCTATTCTGTCCTCATGCATCCTTCCTAAATATACAAATCACTAACTCACATTCTCACATACACAGATATTGAGGTTATCGCTCTTAATATTTCGCTCGCACTCTCTTCCACTCGTTCTCTCGGTCATTCACCTGTCGTTTTGTTTATACTGTCGATGATCGACAGCTAATGTGCGGCCCTAACAACAGCTAGTGTTTGCATTTCTTTATATGCTCCTAACTGTCACATTGTTCAAACTCTAACGGTTTGACTTCCTACATTAATTAATTGGACACAGAATAGTTACTCTTTAGTTTGACTTTATAATTAATTCCATCGCTCTTTTTGTCAGAACAGAAATAGACACCTAAACCAGATCGCTTAATTGGGGAGCACGCTTTCGCTAGCTGCTATAACCCAACGATACAGGAATTAGATGAACAACCAAGTCTAACAGGGTTGCAAATTAAGAGTGACTCTAATTATAAAACGTGATTACTGAACCGCCACTCAAAATACACGGGCTTCAGAGATCAAGCTGCTCAAATGAGGAGTCTGCTGTTCGCTAGTTACGAATCTATCCAGAGCGAAAAAAATGCAATAAAAGAAATAAAATTCACATCAAGATTCTTCATTGATGAATCCTCCAGGATGTTACACTAATCATAAGGTAATAGCAAAATGTATTAGTTTATTATAGATATTATAAGTTTCTGTAATTCATATTATAATTATACATAAGTTTCTATAATTTAATACTTATGTTATGCAAAAATATTATTGTACAATTCTCCAAGATCAACATTTTGAAACTTAAGCAAGCAAGGAAGTATTTTTGTTAAAGGACTGAATACTCCGAGCATGATTTTTGGCGTCTCTGGTGGAAAATTGCAAAGCTCCGATTCCTGTTTATCTTGCGTTGTTTAGGTCATAGTATATATTTGGTTTCCAAAAATGTGGAGAAATGCTTAGTAGTTCCAAGATTTTTAAGCTAAGAAGTAATATTTTGTCATATTTTCATTTTAGAGATTCTCTTTATACTATACTTAAGAACCGTATGGGATCGGATATTGCAATTTCGCTTTTGAAACTTTAACGAAAAAGTATTTTTATGTACTTTCGTTCGTTATAAAGTTTTAACAGCAAAATTCGGTTCTACAAGCTTCCTTAAACTTACAAATACTTTCTCTGCACAATAAGTGTTTACTTTGCGATAGTTTTACTTTCATTTCTGTACGTGAAATTTTGGATTTCACATTTCCAACTAGGCAGGATTTACTACAATAAAATTGTTGCAAGTAGAATATACTTTCTTCACGAGTGAATTAGTTATGTTCACCTCGAAACAAAACAAGTATCTAACAAGAGAAAGCACGGAAGTGTCCCCCTCCGATTTTTATGAAACTTCGTACGTTTGTTAAGCAGGCAAAAATAAGAGAACCATACGAGATACATTAAAACTTCTAATAGGAAAGTTGTATGGTTTTTTACGTATAATAACATGATGTTAACAAATTGGGCAAAATGCAATTTGTTCATAACAAAAAAATTTTTCATAACCTTATTTTACAATTTATTCAAATTTGCATAATAATAGAAAGTGGAGAGAATTTTATTACAAATCCATTGGTATACATATATACGATATTGCCTCCTACAATTGCTCAGATTTTTATTATATACGTGTCATTCGACGCCAAATCGATCACTTTTTGATCTCGCCATCTGTGATTTTGTTTTAATCGAAGTATGTTATAGTCCATGTGTAATTAAGGGGGGTTTAAGTTATCATTTTGCCGGTTTCGAGTTTGTTAAGAAATAACAAGCCTCCAAAGTTTGCAATTGTTGCCCATTTTGGCGAAAATAGGCTGCACTACGAATTTTTTTCTGAAAAACTACTTGTCCGATTTAGCTACATTTTTTTTTATTTTATTTATAAAGGATTGAACTATTATAAAATACGTTTGTCTACTTCGTCAATTTGTTTTATAATATGGAAAACTTTAAACAAATTCTTTTTTTGCGTTTTTTTCAATAGAGCGTACATGGTATAAATTAAAAAAAAAATATGTTCTTATTCCTCAAAGCTTCCCCTTTAAAATGAGCTCTTCAAATGAATGGAGACTCGAAAATTGACGTCAAAATACACTAGAAAAGGACGCGGTATACCTCTGTTTCAGATAGGCGAGTTATGCGCTCCGCTGTTATAGTCGATTGTTTTATACCACTGGTCTCAAAGCAAATCGGAAAGAATTCGTATACGACTAAATGACCCTATTCATGCCTCGAAAAGTGTATTAGTAACCACTCTTGGTCAATGACAAATTTTTTAATCATAACTTCATTTATAGATATTAGTTCCTACATTCATTGTTTATGTTCTACAAAAAAAGCGTCATTGCCCGATGGAAACCACGAAAAAGTGGCGGTTTACTTCTATCGGCATGGGATGATGGGGGTTATGATCAAAAGTATGGTGAGCATCATTGTGTGGGGTGGTCTTAGGAATTGTGAGAAAAAATGTACTGACAACTACGGTGTACGGATTTCGCGTATGGAAAAATTTTGTTCGTCGCTTTTCGGATATACATAGTTGTTCTATTGCACTATGAAATTAATCTCCACACACGAGACAGCATTTTAAAACTATAATCACTTGTTCATAATCAGTTTTCTTTACCACGATTTAAAAATTTCATTAAGTATTCATTGCATAAAAGCAGTTACATATCTTCAAAACCACCTCATTTTGAAAATTTCGTAGAATTTTGCTATACATCGGATAATGAACCACTATGCCATATATGTTGTGATGTGGCAATTATTCGATGTGCTTGGTATCAAAAACCGTTATGTCTGAAACATTTCTTTGAGGAATACCATTATTGCCTCGATCATGTTGTCTAACTTATTTAAACTGTTCGTTACCTTATAAAATTGACATGTGGAATACATATAACTCTAACAATAAGTGTTTTGTAATACCCAATACAAATTTAATAAAATTAACAACTATGGATAACACAAATATAATTGTTTATCATTTATGCTTATAAATAACGTTGACTGATAGGGTAATACGTCCGACATGATCCGGTTCGTAATGTTTATATTAAAAATCTGAGGAATTGTAGGAGGCAATATAGTATATATGTATATATATATATGGATTTGTAATAAAATTCTCTTCATTTTTTGTTATTATGCAAATTTGAATAAATTGTAAAATAAGGTTATGAGAAATTTTTTTGTTATAAATAAATTGTATTTTGCAAAATTTGTTAACATCCTGTTATTATACGTAAAAAAACCATACAACTTTCCTATTAGAAGTTTTAATGTATCTCGTATGGTTTTCGAGATAGCCTAAGCGGGTCGACACTTTAAGGGGTCGTTTCATCCCTTAAACCCGCGTCTCAGCCGATTAAAAAAATATGTGCCTCTTATTTTTGCCTGCTTAACAAACGTACGAAGTTTCATCAAAATCGGAGGGGGACACTTCCGTGCCTTCCCTTGTAAGTGAAGATTTTGGAATATCGAAAATAACGAAATAATTTGTAGCGGTTGAGTCATAAAATTAGTTCAGTTTTGGAGGTCCTTGAGGACCTCAGGCTTGTTCCAGCGTTTTCGCGTAGGCCCTTGTTTTGTCTGTTAGGGTCGCTTTCTCTGACACCTGCGTTTTTCCAACGGTCAGAGAACTGACTCTCGAAGGAAACAGATCGTGCCTTTATAGTCAAAGTTTTTGTTCGCGTTAAGGTTACGAGTTTTAATTGTTATAATATGTCATCGTTTTCGTTATTGTTTTATTAAAATATATTATTATTATTGTTGTCTGTTAACCTGAGTGAAATTACTTCACCTCACATTATTCTAAAAATGAAATAGCTAATGCATGAATAAGGAAATAATTAGGTAGACAGTTGTAAAAATATCTTAAAAATGAAGTATCTTAAAGTATCTTAAAAAATATAATATAAAATATTTTTAATGTTTAACATTACTGAGAATTACTGTTTTCATAAACTTTTTTAAACGTATTAATTTATATTACACTTTTTATTTAGTAAACTTACATCGGTGACAATTGCACAATTCAAATGAAAAATATGTACTTTCCGAGGAAAGAATTTTAAACATTTAGAAGTAATCCACAGATCCTTGAACAGCAAGTTGCTGATCGCCATTTTGCGTGAGGTAGTGTAATACATCCATCGTATTTATGAAAAATCTTCGAAGATGGACGACGAATCAGATTGGAAGAAGGTAAATTACAATGGTTCGTCCATGTTAAATTGAAGGGCTAAATTTCGTTTTCTCTCCAGGTTCATTTGATCGGAGATTTGGAGCAAGTTAGCTTGTTCCTGTCGAAGAGCTCGTTTTAGCTCTTGTAGTTTCCAGCCTGCCTCTATTTGCTTATCTGCGATCTGCTTCTGTAAAGCAGCTATTCGCTGGTTCATAGTATTGTAATTTGCTGCTAGTGGATTTGCCTCATCAACAGGAACAGCTCGATCACATATAACCGCTCCCGAATCCTGCTGCACCATATCCGACGTCAACAGGCAAATCTTGTCATGAAGATCTGCTAACTGCGTCAATGTTAACGACTAAGGAAGAAGAAATATATAGATTAATGGATAATAAAATGAATAGATTAATGAATAATAAAATTAATATATTAATAAGTACGAATTGGGATATGGATTATAAAGAGCATGTAATAGAAAGGAAATCATTCTAATAAGTAATCTTTAAAGGTTACTGTCAAAGAAAATTATGTTAATATTATACATGTTATTATACCTTAGTAAATGTTTATTTTAGTTTAAAAAATAATGACGATAAATGCCTATTAATATTGTATTGTTATTAATATTGAAAAGTATAAAAAGAATTGTGCATGCTGATTGCTAATAGATTGCATAGGGTGAAATTTTAAACAAAATAACTATTAAGGGTTAGCATGTTAAAATATTGAGAAGATACTGAAGAACTACAATACATAATTTTCTAGTAACAGATAAAATGCACTGTTAGGGATTCCTCTATGTGCCACACCAATTTCAATTTCAATTTCAATGAGTGATAAGAGATCTTATAAAAATCGATTAAAAATTGTACTGAAATTTGGAAATCCTCAAAATTGGGAATTCGAGAATTGGAAAATTGAGAATTTGTAAATTAGAGGACACCTGCGAATTCGGAAATCTACGCATCTGGAAATCTAGAGATTTAGGTATTCAAAGATTTGCGATTTTGAATCTGAAGAATTTAGAGGCTCGGAAATTTGGAAATTTTTGAACTTCAAGAATTTGACTATTTGGAAAGTTGGGAGATCATAGAATTTGGAAATGTAGAAATTGAGACTTTTGGGAATTTTAGGAGTATGAGGATTTGAGACTTTTCGGAATTTAATATTTAAATATTTGGATATTTGAAACTGGAGAATTGGGAATTTGAAAATACGGAATTTCATCAATTTAGAAATTTAGGAATTTGAGAAATTTGGAAATTTGGGGATTAGAGAATTTGTAGATACATGACATTTGGGAATTTTTAGAATATGAGGTTTTAAATCTGTAAGAATTTTGGGGATTTAAGAATTAAATATTTGGATATTTGGGAATTTGGGAATGTGCAAATTTTAGAATTGGGGAGGTTGGAAATTTGGAATATTACTCGTTCAAATATTTGAGATTCTGAGAAATCTGAAAATTTTAATATTTTGGATTGTTGTGAACTTTGAGAACTTGATGGTTTTGAATTTTGGGGAATTTTCAGAGTATGATTTGGTACTCTTGGGAATTTTTACAATATACGAATTTAGTGATTTGGAAATTTAAGAATTTAAATATTTACATATTCGGAAATTTGTGAATTTGGGGATTTGGAAATTTTGGAATTGAGAAATTTGAAAAATTTGAAGTTTACTAGTTGAGAAGTTTGTAAATTTGAGGGTTTAAAAAGTGGAAGATTCGACAATTTAGAGGTTAAGAATTTTAGGAAATTGAATATTTCCCGATTCATGAATTTGAAAATTTGAGAAACTCAATTTGATTATGAAGAATAATAATACAAAGGAATTTAGACCCCTATTTTTGTTAAAGATGAAGATAATGATAACAATAGATAAAACTTAATATGATATTTTTATCTGTAAATGATTTGTAGTCAAAGTAATGTACATTCTCTAATATTTGGGTGATAGAAGTTTGGCCGATCAACGGTACTGGAAAGGCGTTCATTTCGAGAGTGGTATCCACCTTAGAAATTATTGTTAGCCGAATATATTACGGCACGATTCAACTCCAGTAAATTGTAGTAATACTATCAAGATTGTGAAAAACTACAAATTGTCTAGGTATAATTGTTGATTTCTATTATCAACTTTCAAGTAAGTTCTAGTTCAGTTACCAATAAATACTTAACAAAGTCGACACGGTTCTTGTTTTAGTATCGGTGCACCAATCCTCTTAACAATTTTGCTGTTGTTTGAAAATTAATTACGAATTGTGGTTTTAATAAACAAAACATGGCTCAGAATAATTTCAACGAAAATCATAACTGTAATGCATTTGAGAGTGAAACTGTTGGGTAATAATAACAAAATAAAAATACTTTTCTGGCTACTAACATCACTCCAATAAAATTTTCCTTTCAATTGATTTAGTGGATCATATTTACAAGGAATGTAGGATATAAAATGTAATACAAAATTCCATGGAACGACAAATATAAATTCTAAAATTCGACATACTAAAATTCTCGATATATTACTACAACAAAAGTGAAACTTTATCTGCATTCGAAATTCTAAAAAATCGTATTAAAAGTTTGAACACTTATTGGAGTAAAGTTCTTGACATAAAATGTCAAATATTTCGTAAAATATTGACGTTTCGATAATCTTGGATTAGTACTTGTATGCGCAGGTTAATAAAGTGGATTCGTTGGTTGACCAAAAAAAAAGGAATTGTATTAAGGAAAAAAATGCAATTGCACTTGGCGAATGCATCGATGTATCCATGAAAAATGAAGTTATATGAAATTAGTTAAGGTTATTTTTGTTATTTTTACTTAAAATAGAGCAGTAACCTGTTTCAGTTCTCAGAATCAGTTTGTATACTGTTCCCTAAGAGCGTATGTACATATTAGATCTGTAAGAAGGTATAGGATAATTAAAAAGAATCGCGTTGAGCTACATCAACTACACTTTTCCATTATCTAGGACATAAATCGTTCAGCGTCCATAGTTAAGTATAATTTAACAACGTCGGTGCATACTTTTAACAAGTTTTGGGAATAAACGATAGGAAGTAAGTTTCATATTTTCTGGAGTTGGCAGGATAGTTGTTTTAGTTCGATATATGTTTTGTCTGAAGCTTGGTGGTAATACCTACGATCATAATCAGATTTGCGTCAGGAAAATATGAGAGCTAAATGTAAAACTTTCTCATTTCAGTTTCATTTGAATTTTTAATAATTAATACACACATATCGTACATACTTTGCGCTTAAAAATAAGCGTCATAAATAATAATAATGCAAAATAGTAACTACTGTTTTTCCGAAAACTCAATGATGAAGATTTTTTATAATAGGATCGTATGACGTATACGATTTTGTGAAACAGATAATACACAATACATTTCGTGACTAAATTATAAAACTTGCAAGAGTATGATAGAAAATTGTATTCTACTGACCATTCTCTTATTTCTTGATTTCCGATGTTAGTATTTATATTCAATAGTAGTATTGTGTACAATTCTACGTGACATCTGAAGCTATACTACTGTGATAAAAAAATAAGGTGAATATTTCATTTAAACTTCGCGAGTACTATAAAATCATGAAATTATTTTTTGTGTGAATTAGTAGTACTGTCTTTGATATCTATGCATAGTTTTATGTCAATGTATTCCATTGCTGTAGAGCTACACGTGTTTTTGTAAACACCCAAAAGTGAGTTTTTCGATTTTTACTATGTCTGATTTTGTTGAGCAAAGAATTTGCATTAAATCTTGTTTACGAAATAAATATTCTGCTACGGAAACATTGTGGATGGAAGGTCTTTGGCGACAAGGCTTTATCGCAAAAAAATGTTTACAAGTGGTACAAACATTTCAAAAAATGCCTAGTCCGAGTTCAAGACAAATAGCGTTCCGGTCGAAACATCAACATGTACTGATGAATGCCACGTGAAGGAAATTAAAGATTTGGTGCTTGGAAATCGTCGATTGACAATTAGAGATCTTGTTGATGCTGCGGACATCTTATTTGGATCAACCGAAACCATTTTAAAAGATGTTTTGTGCCTCAAACTCGTAAATTCTGCGTGGGACGATGCTGCGCCGTCCCACACTGCATTGGTTTTTCGAGAGCATTTCACCAAAAAATCGTCTCATATCGTTCCACAACCACCGTATTCGACTGATTTAGCACCGTGCAACTTCTGGCTGTGTTCTGTGCGACGGCACATCTGGGTGAGGATTTCGAAAGTTTATTTATGATCAACCGTTAGATAGCCGTTTTTGAGCCAAAACATTTCGGGTTTTTCCAGCACTTAGTTTTACTACATGTCCTTGCCATAAATTTAGAGTTAATTTTCGCTTCGTCCTCAACGGCCACTTCTCGATCATAAACACGGTTCTTTCCGAAGGGTAACTTTAGAAAAGGTCACGTACGGACCTAACGGTGATTGATGTTTGCCAAATGTGTACCCAGAAGAAAAAATCGCGGCATTGCCGGACGTTCGGGGTCCTCCCGCCAACTTACCGGGGTCCCCACCCTTTCTAGACGAAGACGCTCTAAGGGAGCTATGAAGGGTGGGCCCAATCATCAAGGAGGCACGCTGATTGGAATTTGAGAAAAACTGTCAAATCCAATCAGCGAACGATTTCTGACTCCGTCGTTTTCGTGGGAGTCAAGACGATCACGGAGATTCATTCGTAAAACAGTCTTGCAAAGTATACTAGCTAGTCAATCGTTCGGACAGGATAGTTACTTGTCAACCAAAACAGTTCATTCGTTCGGAACTTATATAAAACATTTGCAATCTTTCGAACAATTCAACTTGGCAACGTTCGGCCAGTTTTCTAGTGACCGATACTAGATCTTGAACCAGTTGAGTTCACATTAATTTTTGAATTCAACGCGTCGCGATTAGACAACGAGTCTAAAAGATAGGTTGAAAGTTACGCCCTCAGCCGAGGAATTTAATCCGCGTTTGATAATCGCGACGGGCAATCAACCGACGCGAGATTGCCACGAAACAGGCTGTTTAATAAACTTAAAAGATAGTGTCTCGGACACTGTTTTGAATCGTCTGATGAGATAAAAGCCAAATCAAAGAAAGTATTGAAGGCCATCCCGGAAAAGGACTTGTTTGACTGTTTCGAAGATTGGAAAAAACGTTGGCATAAGTGTATTGTGTCGGATGGGGAATACTTTGAAAGTGATGAAATTGATTTAGAGGAATAAATAAAGATTTTTCATTTTGAAAGCAGCTCTCATAAGTGCGATAAAATTATCAGACATTTATTAAAAACTGTCAATTGTACCGTAATTACTTGTTCTCTATACAAGGTGTGTTTAAAAAGTTCGGGGACCTCCATTATATATCGTTTATTCGAAGGTTTAATCTTTTTGCACGTATATATTTATAAAATCTTTTTTTCAAGTAGCAAATGCTTTCTGGTTAGTCGATTTCGGAATTCGCTTTAACTCATCCTGCGATTTTGTAATTGTATCTTCTTTTGTGTAATTGTCCTTTCAATGCTCATTTAAATTGAAGGAAGAGAAAAAAGTCTGCCGCTGATTGCAGGCAGCTTCACTGTTTCAAATGCTGTTTTATTAAGATTAAAACAGAACTTTATGGATGTTCTCTGCTCACTGAAATCACTTATCTGAGAATCACTAAAGTCACAGTTTACGGTTAACTACAACGGACGATAACTGAACAACTACATAATCAATTCTCACAAAATTTGGTATGCTTATAGGAAAATAATCGGTGAACGCATGTTGTGAGTTTCATTCTTTTCCATTGCTCCTAACATCTTCTATAACAGGAGTTCCTAAATTTTTTGAACGCACCTTGTATAAAATGTCCTAAGGCGAAAAATTAAATGTACTATTGTAAAAAAAATGAAAAATTGCTCCGTAACAAAGATTTCGGAAATATTAAGTAGAAATCGGTATGCAGTGAATAGTTATGTAAATGACACTGAAAATTACGCCAAAAATATTCTGGTGATCGTGCAAAGACATTTTCACAAGATGGACGTATACTTTTACAGTAAATAACCAAATCTTCATTAATTAAGACATGAAAGTAACAGAAGTTGATATAACAGGTAGTATTAAAGCAGTACAGAGAATCATAAACAGTTTCAAAAATCTATAAAGATGTAAAATATTAAAAAAGTTCTCGTTAGCTAATCATTTTAAAGAAACATGGTTGGAATATGTTATATCTGAAACATTGATAAAAAGGAATGGAAAGGTGTTATCTCTTCTGATGAAAAATGTTTTAGTTAGGTTGGTCCATATCGCAATCATATAACCAGATCGAAACGAAACCCGAAAACTAATATGGCGTAAGAATTAAGAAAAGTATGCTGCACATGCTATTATGAATTACCGCGAATTTTAAATCATCAAAGCAATAAATTTATTATATTCATATTATATTGGTAATTCTTTATTATAAATATTATAGAACGACAATTATATAACAACAAACATATTCATAGTTCCACTTTTTTCTTAATATCTACATAAACAATTACAGTAGGCTTAAAATATTGAGGTAAATGAAAAGAAATGTTGTACTTAAAAAATGTATTAATACTTCAAGATTAAAGCGACTTTACTAATAAAAACTTTAAGTCTTAAAATGTTTGGACAAATTTTGTACGAAAATTCTGCTTTTCATTGTTCATATTTATTTAAACGTGAACTGTTTATTCTTGTCATGTTTAATTCAGTAAACCAGTATATGCTGCATTGAAGGAATTGTAAATCTGTACATATTAAACACTTCATTCGGTGTTTCCGAATATAAAATGTGCAAATTAAAACAGCATTCAATATTTTTTACTAAAACCACATTTTAAAGCATCGATAGTTACAAAAATTTATATTACTGTAAGAGAGATTTCTCTAACATTTTAAATTTACTAATTCTGCTTCAGAAAGTAAACTTGAGTTATTTGTGAGTTGTAATGTTAGTATACAAGTATTACATTTAAAATGCTTTTATATTTGTAATATAATATAGTTATTAGTACACGCATGCGCACGGAACCTTTACTAGTGATGTTGCCATATTGGTTTTTGGCTTCATTGATACTCGTTGTAAAACGAAGTCTCTAAATCTGGTCGTATAATTGCAATCCAGACTGTTCAAATTGATTATTTTCAGTATTTAATAAGATCAATTGATTATAAAATCAAAAATTGGTTGTAAAATCAATTTGGTGGTGGTGGTTATAATCATTTTGTAATAATGATTTAGACGTCTGCAGAGCACTTGAGGAAAAGAAATTCATTTCGATGAAAATGATTAGCAAAACTTATGTAAATATACCTAATAAGCAATTATACAAATAATTTTATAATTCTGTAAAAAGATAGAAACTTTACTACTGTTATCGGGATTTAAATAATATTAATAATTATTAGAAAATATTAGTAAGATATTCTGTGGGAAAACAATTTAATAGCGTAGATGAAAGTTTAAAATAAAAAATAATTAAAAAATTATACAAGATATACCAGTTATCGTACCATAACTTCGTATTCATTTCAAACTCAAAAAATGCAGCATGTATTATGTGTTATCAGCTAAATAATTAGGTATTTTATTTTAATTAAATTATTTAGTATAAAAGACACTGGAAGAGGATGCACCGAGACTATGAAATTGAGACCACTGAAATATGTCTACAACAACTGAAATGTACGTAAATGCAGACAAAAAATCTGTTTTTATCGAATTTCATATATTATTAAGAATTAATTGCGTTAACTTAAAAAAATTCTTTTATAAAAAGGTACTGCTTAATAACAGATATTAATTTTGAGAATATGATATTCATAAAGCAGCAATTTTTAATTAATATATAATTGTGCAAATTGCGTTAAAGCCTCCGTAACTGGAACACATATTCTATGTTTCGAAACGATGAAGCGAAAAACGTTCCACTCAAAATAAATTAAAAATTATAAAGCTAACAGTAATTTTAAATTTTAAATAAGAATATGGTGAAATTGATCGGACAGCGACAGTTACGGGTTAAACAACAACGTCAAGTGAAATATTTAAACGTATAAAAATATTGTTCGCGTATCATAGCCAATTTAAAAAATATAAAAATATCAATTTTCAATCAAATAACGAATGATCGAATATAACGTAGCAGTTTTTATTGTAAAATCCAGACATAGATTCCTAGCTCCATCAAAGTTAATTGAAGCCAATGACACGCGGGAAATGATTATACATATGTCAAATAATCCGATTAAATCTGAAGCAAATCGGACCAATATTGTTCGAGATATTTCTAGTATTAGTCCGAAAAATATCGTTCCGAGAAAAACGCGTAATTGCTATTAACCTACATTTACAATCTCGAAGACTTGCTAAACATGTTTCTGAACATGTCATACGCACTTCTTTTTGATAATTATACAATTACTGTTAGGATTTAAATTTACTATTCCTGAATATGTTTCAATATTTTCGTCAGTTGTATTGACTGATTTATTTTTCCAAATTCATGATATAGTAAAAATATCTTAATATAATTTCTACACAACTATAATAAAAACTTAACGATTTGGAAAAAGTTTCTGATGACTTTTGTTATAAAAAACAAGTAAAATGTAATATTCTAACCAAAGTGCACGAATATATGTGTATTTTTACTGTTCAGAATAATTACTTATCTCAGAACTGATTAAAACGATAAATACCGAATATCGTATTTTGCATACAGTGAACGCAATTAATCGTGGAAATGGTGTACACAAATTAGTTGTACAATATAAATGAAACGAATGTCTGTGACAAGTGCAAAAGGGTAATTTTATCGTGTTGAACTTTGTTAAAAGTGAAAAGTTAAAACTGCTGTAGTACACAAAAATGTATGAAAATTGATTAATAGGGGATTGTGAAGATATAGTATACTCTGTATACTCTGATCAGATAAATCAAAGTTTGGAATTTTCGGACGTAGATAAATTTTGTGTGCCCTAATATTTATGGATGGTAGTCTATATGCAGAGCCAGCTAAATAGGATTATCTGGTTTAAAGTTACATTTTATGATATGAATGCCATGAAATGATTTTAGTGGATGTAATAGTATTTACTTGTAGTTTTAAAAATACACGCAGTAAATCATATACATTCGTATCATGGCAATATGTATGTATACTTTATTTACTAACTTTTTAACAGCACAATATTGATTTTGATTGAAAGTATAGTATTACTGAATATTAAGATTATGTTAATTATGAATAAACGTTCTACAAATAAGGTAGTATCAATTTTCTGGTAGTCCACTTGTATTTCTAGTTCCAATTTGTCATTATTGTATAATTTTACTATTACATATTTCTGTTTAAAAATTATAAGAATAATATGGAATGTAGAAATTAGAAAAATATATTTACTGTAAAGCTTAGATAGATGATTTAACATACAACACGTGTCGCATAAAACCGTATTTTTTACATAATATGATTTCTGCTAATATCTCACACACACAAGTAGTAGAGTAAAAAATAAAATAAAAAAATAAAATAAAATATAGAATAAAAAACGATTGTTTCTCAAATATATCAAGTTCTTATACAAAACGCCACACTCACAAATTTTAAACATTTCATAAATAGTTGATTTTTAATTAAGGTTATTGTGAACAATTAACATTTCTATCTTTAAATATAATACGTTAATCCTAAAGTAATTGATATAGTTTTACAAATAATAAAATAAAAAGAAGAGATAGAATTAAGTGGAACATCTCTTATGAGCAATGATGACTTTCATATCCTCTTTCATTCGTGTATTATTTATATTTTTATACTATTCATCTATTATATATTATTAATTCCGAAGTTTAAACTTTTTCCGGATAAAATTGAGAATAACGTCGATTGCACTGAAATTTTTACAAAAGCTCGTTTTTAGTTAGAAAAAAAAATTCTGTAAGAGGATTTTTGACAAGCCTTTGAAAATATTGATTTTGAAGAAAAATGTTTGAAACAAAAAATGAAGCTTTAACAAGCTCCACAAAAAGAGTTTTGTGTATGTTATATGTCGCAGGGAAATGATGAAAATAGGGATTTGATCAAATCCCTAAGGTAATGATCAATTCACGGAAGATAATAACTCCTGACCCTTCCATTAAATTGTTCTTCAAATACAAATTTGGGCAGAGTTTGATTTTTTCTATATCTGAACTCATTTTTCTACCATAGGTACTTGACAAAACTCGAAATATAGAAAACAATAATAAAAATGCGCGCAACCTTTCCCGCGTAATGTTTGAGCGCTGGTCGGCACGGACGCCTGACTTGTTTATTTCATCTTTTCACTAAAACAGTTAAGGGATTTGATTAAATCACTTACTTTCTTCAGGGAAATCACCCTACGGTTATTGTTGTTATTTTAACACTGGGTTTACGGACATTTGATGGTCACTTATATTTAAATTTGAACTAAAGTAGAAAAATAAATAAATTGGGGATATGTGAACTGCCTAAGACACTGTTTCTTTAGCTTGACAAAAGTTGACATAAATTTTTACAAAAATTCCTTTTGTTTTGTCATTTAAAATAAGAGATCTATGATCCGTCATTTTGACGGGTGCCGTAAATGTAGTGTTAACACAGAGTTGTGATTTTAACATCTTTCGTGAATTGATCACATACCTTAGGGATTTGATCAAATCCCTATCTTGATCATCTCTCTGCGACATATACATTTTGTATGGCTCAAAAATAACTTTTTACGTACATTTATTTAATCTTGGCCTTATAAAATATATGATGAGCCGAAACTGAACTACAAATATACAGAAGATATTAGCAAGGCCCCTACGCAAAGGAGAGTGTGTTACGGTCTAGCGTCATAATAGCTAGAATAATAAGTTTACGTAAAAAATGTTTATAATATTTTGTGTATAGTTTTTAAAACCTTTATTTTTTGAGTGAAGCAGTTTTTTCTAAAATGAACATTTTCGAAGATATACAAATAACCTTTTCAAACTTCCGAAGAGAATAGGTGGCAAATAAGGCCTTGCCGCTAAACATTCATTTAGGAATTTTCTTATTTAATTAAAAATAAGCTTTGAACAAAATTTTAGTGCAACCAGCGGTTACGGCTTTTCCAAACTCCACCTGATTTTTCACTTTCAGAAATCGATGCTCACCACCTAAATTGCTATTTTATTTAAACAAATTTTGTGTAGAAAGTAATTATTTTTTATAAAATACTGAGTAAAATTATTTAAAAGCATGAAACAATAAATTATTTAAATCAGTTCAATTTATGTCATCATCAAGGAAAACTTGTTACAGGATTGAATTGTTGATGTTATTGTTTACGTTTCAAAAATATTGCCTTAGATTACAATATGGCATAGGTTTGTTTTATTTTCAAGAGCAAGAATATCTACAGTTGAATGTGAATATATGCGTGTTTTTGGAAAAATAAACGAAAACCCAGGATAATCTTTTAGAAAGATAATTTAAAAGTGTTATGTCGTATTATTAACAATTATTAATTAAAAGTAGTGTTATCTTTGCACTTACATTCAGCCAAGAATCAGGGTCAAACGCAGTTGGTTTATCAGCAAACTCCTGTATATCATACAATATTTAATTAACATGGATTGTTACAATAATATTCAATATAACTAGTAAATAAGTTAGTTAATAGTTTATTATTAAACGAATAAAAAACAGAATGCCTTTTTTATTGAATATATCTCAAAGTAAACCTTCGGAAATGTCACTCTCCGATTTTGCTGAAATTTGGATGTGTTATAGTACATGGAAAATTAAGGGACCCATATCTTTTTTTATCTGCGGTAAAACATATTTAGCGTATGAAACAACCCCCCAAAATGTGAGGGTAAAATGGAAAAATTGCGATATGTTTGAGACCAGAGAAGTAATTTTGAAGATTTTTGGTATGGAAGTATCTTTCGATAGCAGACAAAAATTGGCCTAGGTATGTTGGAAGGGGAGTGAAAATTAGGGGGTAAAGTACCCCTAAAGTGACCAATTTCTTACTGCAAAAAATCAGTTTTGATCTAATCAAAGTAAAATCTATTAAAATTTCAAGAGGAAAGCTAATTAGGTAACACGTATTTTTTTTTTTTTTTATAAATATTTGGGGGGTAAACAACTCCTAAATTGCCGCGCTCGCTTGGCACTACGCATGAAACACATTGTAAAACCATATTTTTTAACTGTTCGATCTTTTTAATATATCGGTTTTTTACGTTGCTGAATGCAAATCAGAAATCAAAATTCAATATGGCGGAAACATTATGGCGGACGACAATTCGAAAACCTACTTAAATAGACTGTGCCTGTGACATGCGACTTTCAAAATATAATACAATTTCTGACATTTATTGTTAGTTATGTGAGGTGAATTAAGAGTGTTAAAAATATATTATATATTGTTTATAACAAAATTGCTTAAACAATATAGCTTAAAAATGAAATTTTAAAAAATCTGATGACAGCATTCATTGTATGCGAAAAATGTCTATGGAAACATTGATCACATATTTTATTAATTCTTGTTTTTTAATTTTTTGTTGTTGTTTTAATTTTATTTTTTTTGTGTTTTATTTTATTTATTTTCTTGTTATTACTTTTATTTTATAAATCACTGATTTAACGATTAAATCAGTTTCTAAAAGCTTTGCAACAAAAAGAATTAATATCCAAATTTCAGCAAAATCGGAGAGTGACACTTTCCAAGGTTTACTTGTCAATAAAATTTTTGGTCTATAAATCACAAATTCTAAATAAACTGAAGTTATATTAAACATAAAAAGAGTAAACATTATTAACTGAGAATAAATATATGTAGTTTTACTTTTATGGAATAGTTTATAGAAATTAGTAGTGCGTATTAATATTTTCATTTTTTTTATAATTCCACTTCAATACAATTATGATTTCGTAAATTGATTATATATTTTGATAAAAATTCTTAATAAAATATTTGCTAAAATATGTTGACAGAAATGATTATATAATATAGTCCACGATATTTATTTATTAAAAAGTATATTTATGTTTTTGCTAATTTGAACTGTGAATTTGCATAATTATTATACTGGAATATACTGCTAATTTATGGTAATTCTTTATGATAATTTATGATAATTCTAATTAGTTTATTATTCCATTAGTCCCAAATATATATTTATTTACGAAGATCATTTTTTTCCATATTTTACAAAAAAATAAATAAAAAGTTCATTAATATCTTGAGATGTAAGACGCTGGAAATTGTACATATATTTATGAATGCACACTAGTAAACAATAAACTAAACGAGACATTGTTTGTTCTAACGAAGAATTAGTTTTTTCTAATTAGTCTATTTTCTTGAAAAATATACAAAAAACATTGTTCTCGTTAATTTTATGAAATTTTAAGTTTCTAGTTTATGATATACCATAATTCTTATTTCATGTCTTCAAATCATGTTATAATTTATCTATATTGAAATTGATCATTGTTTGTTATAATAATCGACACTTGGTCATTTTATATTATAGTGTTAATGGAAGTTCAGTATAATTATATTCATTTTCAAACTACAAATTGTTATACCATAAATTTTAGTTTGTGGTATTTTAATATCATACGTTTTATTCTGAAATTTACCACTTAATATGCTACAATTTAATAAATATCTGCATACCTTAAGTTGTTTTAATACATCAGCAATATTTTTTATTTCTTCTTCGGTTTGATGAATATTTTCAGATAGTGACTGCGACCGGTTCAATAAATCTGCGATGTCTTTCCTCATTTGCGGATCAATTTTTAGCTCGTCTAATTGGTCCCCCATTTTCGGTTCTTCTTCAACTTTGCCTTCTAAATACTTAATGTAATCACGAACCCGTTGTACACCTATAAAAATTATGGTAATTGTATCCTTCGAATGAAACAAGTTTACTTAATAATTAATACATTACAAACATAAGGTGTTAATGATTCAATTAGTTTATTAAAATACATAACATGAAAAAAAAAAATATAAAATGTAAGATTAAGTACAAAATATAAAGAGTAAAGTATAAAATTATAAAATGATATATGAAATTGTAAAATATAAAATGCAAAATATTTAACATGCAATATTATTGGTAAAATGAAAAGCAAAATTATTAAACGAGAATAAGTTTTCTATTTGGCACATGGAAAACATGAAATTATTAAATGAGAGGTATTAAATGCAAAATGAACGTGTACGTTTGGTATTTCTGCATTTTTAGCCATTCACGTTATGAAATTTCTAAAGACAAAAATGTATAAAAATAGCAAATGCCCGTGTTCATAAAAATGCTCCATAGAAAACGTAACAAATGAAAAGACGTGGTTTTTCATATTTTTTAATAGAATCCTTACCTTCGTTCTGCTTTTCAAATTTTTGTTTCAACAAATTGTTCGCCTTAATGAAGTCTCCGCATTCATCAATAATATCTTTGTCCATTTCCGTTTCTTTCGGCTCCACATGTTTTACTGCATTTATTTCACAATAACATTTTAACAATGGCGGTACAAGTTATTAATAGGAAATTAACATAAATTATTAAATTACTCTGTAACAACGAATCTAATAACAAAATGATATTTTTAAATGTAAGGTACGAAAACAAGATTATATTTTTATTCATTTCTATTCCTCTTTTTGTATAGAATGAACTAGAAGTACGAAACTATCTCGCATACATCGCGTTTTTCTACTTTATAACTCTTCATTTATTACCATATTAAACATTTTATTTCTCAGAATATTGTAGTAAAATGCATGCATCCCTTTGTTATAAATGTAATAATCAATTTAGATGCTAATGTTCATTCAATCATTATCCGCATATTAAACATAAAATTGTAAATATAGCTATAACCTTAGTATGAGAGAAGTTACTAAAATAGTGCTGATTAATAATTACTGTTTCTGTTCGATACCATTTCTGTTCGATTGATATGAAATTTTGCAGATTTGCAATATGATCGAAAATGAATTAAACTTATCTTTTATAACTGCGGACATTGACATTTAAATCGTCCTTTAAAGTTTCTTGAGATCAATCTCTTTGAATACTTTATAACGATAGATGCGCTTCATTTCATCATGAACATTTTAGTACTTCTACATTTTTAAACATTGCGACATTTCCGAGAAACATTTGAACGTTCTAAAGCTTCTATTTCTAAAAGAAAAGTAAAATAAAACTAAAAATAATGTGCTTTCATTTAAAAAAACAATATAAAATTATTTATATTCTTTTCTAAATTATATACATTATTAATATTTTATTGCATTTTATATTTTATTGTAAAGTTCGTAAAATAAAATCGTCGAATCAGAATGACAGCTATGGCATTTAAAAAAAAGGTTTTCACAAAAGTCAAAGACTCGTTTATCTGTTATTTGTCCGAATTTGTACAAAATATTTGGTGGAAACTTTTTTTCGATCAAAGGATAGTATGCATCGAGTTACAACACGATTTCATTTCAGCGTCAAAATATCTGTGGTGAATTGACATGGAATTCAGCAATGACGAAATTAGTTTGCGAAACATGTAGCAGAATCAGTGATACTCAATGCAATTGCCTCTCTTCAACCGTTCTACTTTGTTTATTGTGAACAGTAATGAAGGCGATCGATTGCGATGAGTACCTCTATCTACACTGGGTGGCAAAGTTATTATACTCAAACAAAAATGTAACTTTGTTTACGCAAAGCGTACTTTGTACCCAAATTTGTTTTTAAACTTTGTATTCTTACGTATTTTGGAGCGCTGATTACAAATATTAATAATGCAAACTGACGTAATTAGATTTTTATGGCGGAAACCATGAAACAACCATGAAATCTGTTTTTCAATTTATTTCTGTAAATAAGGAAAATTTAGAAAAATAGTTTCAATGCAAAAGTTGCAAATGTCGTCGAAATATATATTTTATATACAGGGTGTCTCGCAACAGGTGTAAGACCCTGAAAGGGGTTGTAGAGGACGTCATTCTGAACAAGATTTCCCTTTGCAAAAATGGGGTTTGAAGCTTCGTTTTCGAATTATTAAGGAAAAACACGGACCAATAAGAGCGTCCAGAAGCGATAGCGACAGCTTCGAGCCTGGCTGCTGAGCGCGAGCGCGATCAAGTGTTTTGCCTCGGAATAGTCTATCGTCTAACGAGAAATCTTTACATCGAAACTCAGTTAAATAATGAACAGAACAGTTACAACTAATGTTTCCTTATTCATTTTTCGTGAATACGCGATAAGCAAATTTGAATCAGACTCACCTATTGTTTAAAAATAATCCTGTTCCAGTAAAATTGTGTTTCTATGACTTCATCGATCCTAATCTTTTGTAAAAAGACACACTGCACAATATCTAATGTCACAACCTAGTCAGTGAACTCATTTCACTTCACTGTCACTTCTAATTGGTATTTTTAACTGTAATATTCTGCTACCACTCTTCACTAATTTCCTAATGAAATAATCACAGGTAAGGAACGCGAATGAAAAACGCCTTAATGATTATTCATAAATAATTTTAGCGGCTTTTTATTTTCTCTTTGATGTTGAACACCCGACGATCTGTCCTAAACTGCCGAACGCAACGCGATGAACATCTTCGACTGGAAATTTAGACAACAGTCCCTTGCAAGAAGGACGTTTGACATTCGAACGAAAGTGAGAGTATGCCTTTCTTTACAAAAAGGCGAAAACCGTTTTAGCCTTTTAGAAAGGGAAAGGGACAAGGTTTTTCTCGGACGCCTATGAAGCGACCGTCGAGCGAGCAAAACGGAGCCGTTTAATTGTTTTATGATTCTTTGCCTGGACGGTCCGAACACTTTCTTTAGACTCGGCATATTTGGAGTCACGATCGGCAGTTTAGGACAGAACCACAGAGTATACCAGAGGCGACACTAGACAAGGAAACCGCCCTCCTAGAAGGAGACAGAGGACACAACCAATTTAAATGCCCAAGTCAAATGAATCGGGAGTGCGCATGTGCATAGTGTACAAGTATGGCGGTCAAAAAAGAATAGTTTAAACCTGCACATTCACCAGTAATTTATTTGTAATAAATACTTTGTCATATCTCTGTAACACATTCATTTGTAATTTCTTGTGATATATAGTTTTTCATTTTCTTATAAATTATTTGTCATAATAATTTCCGTAATACATATTCTTCAAATATATTTTGTAGAGTAATCAATTTCGTATATTCTTTCCTTTTTCAACTTTTCAACGTCGTGAAATTGATGCAAATACCTCTAAAGACAATATTAATAATATACAGAAAATTTATTACACATATATTTCAAATTATTAGAGGTTGGCATAAAATTAGATTCACTTGATTTAAATTTCCCGCTAGTTTGTACAACCAATTTAAAGGGACAGCGTTTTCGAGAGAACAAAGGTGCCGACAGAGAGTGTCGCCTCTGGTATACTCTGTGACAGAACGTTCGAAGCGAAACGTTAAAGCGAAAAAATCACTGAAGTTATTTTCGGATAATTATTCACGCGTCTTTGCTTGTTCATCCATTGTTATTACATTAGGAAATTAGTAAAAAGTGACAACAAAATATTGCAGTGAACAGTGATAATAAAAAATAATAGTGAAGTGAACCGGCTGTGATATCAGTTATTGTGGGTTGCGTATTATTTTTACGAATAGTTAGGATAAATGGAACGATCTAATTACGAGGATCCATTTTCAATCAAGCAAGATTATTTTCAAACAATCGGTGAGTCTTATTTTAATGGTTAATAAGTTTTGTGTAAATTTAAAATTACAGAAATTTAATTTGCTCAGTTTCTACTAATTACACATAACTAATTCCGTTCCTTCTTCATAAGAAATGAGTAAATGAACACTACTTTCAATTATTCTGTTGATTATTTAACTGAGTTTCGATGTAAAGACTTCTCGTTAGACGATAGACTATTCCGAGGCAAAGGCATTTGATCGCGCTCGCGCTTACGAGCCAGGCTCGAAGCTGTCGCTGCCGCTTCTCAGCGCGTAATCACTGCGCTCTGATTGGTTCCTGTTTTTCCTTAATAATTCGAAAACGAAGCTTCAAACCCCATTTTTGCAAAGGAAAATCTTGTTCAGAATGACGTCCTCTACAACGCCTTTCAGGGACTTGCACCTGTTGCGGGACTCCTGTAGTATTGATTTTTGCCGTAAATGTAGTATTATTTGAGAAAAATGACGTTAAATGTTTAACATTTTATGTATCTCATCTAACACAGTTCGAGTTATATTATTTAGTTTTATTAGTTAATACACTCTTTCGCTGTGGTCACATATACACGTGCAGGCATATACCGAGTGGCAGGGTGGAAGGGTGCAAAGGGGCCTTAGGCCCCTTCTCCCGCACCTGCGCCGTGGGTGAGGTGTCCTAGACAGAAGTGCATAATAGTACAGTGCACACTTTGTTGAAGAAATGATGATACGACTCAACTGACGTAGTTATTTCTCAACAAAGTTAACTGCTTTACAAAAACAAAAAAGAGGGGTTGAAGTATATCATAAAACTAAAAAAGTATAAGAATCAAACTTTCCCATAAAAGCAAAACACAAGAAGACCAGACTCTTAAAAAATAAAGAAGCAAAGAAATCAATCAGCCCAATATGAACTAAAACAACATAATAATGAAACCATCGTAACATCTAATCACTGTTACCAGAGTAGCAGATTAACCTAACCTAACTAAGTCTTGTTAGTAGAAGCATGTCCACTGTATACAAGTAGCGAGTTGTGTATGCGGACTCCCCACTATCAAGATTGTTGTTGGCGACCAACAACCCAATGCAAAAAACCCCTTTTTTCTCAAAAACTGTTGTCTGTACGGCAAAAAGCAATATAACAATATAACTCTGTGTCTCTGTCTCTGTGTCTCTGTGTCTCTGTGTCTCTGTATCTGTGCCTCTGTCTCTGTGTCAGTTGTCTGTACGGTAAAAATCAATATAACATAAAATATTTATTTCGACATCTACAACTTTATTCTTCTTCTTTATTCATGGAAATAAATGGAAAAACGGTTTTTATGGTATTTGAATGGTTTCTGTCATAAAAATCTACTCGTGCTAATTTTCACTATTATATTCGTAATCAACGCACCAAAACACGTAAAAATAAAAAGTTTAAAAAAAAATTGGGGGTTCGACAGAAGTACACCCTTTTATTATAATGTTACAATATATTATTTTTACAAGGTATCATATATTTTTTTACAATGTACTATTTTTTAATAATAATACATGTAATTAACACTAGATTTACGGAGCCCGTCAAAATGACGGATCATAGATCTTTTATTTTAAATGACAAAACTTATTAAGAAATTTTTGTACAAATGTATGTCAACTTTCGTCAAGCTAAAGAATCAATGTCTTAGGCATTTCACATATCATTCCCAATTTATTTATTTTTTTACTTTGGTTCATATTTAAATATGTATAAGTGTATTTAAATATGTATAACATCAAACGTCCATAAACGTAGTGTTAAAAATAAAAGTCGAATATTTAAACATAAACCAAGCAGTATATTATAGAAGAAAATGCAGTTATTTATTTACAATCCTATTTACAATCCTATATATGTACATAAAAATCCTGTACCTGCCGAGTACGACGTGGCTCAACCTACCGGCATGTGTACTTAATTTCAAATTAAGTGCCAGATACGATTTTTTTTTTGTAAGGTTCTTAATCAGGATGACGGAAAAGGAAGTTAAAAACTTGTGATAGATTGAAATATGTATATATTTTAAGAAAAATCCCGCACAGTGACTGCGTGTACCGACAGGTTTTGATCGACTGTCTGTTTTTCGCCCGTTATTCCGTAACGGACAACGTCGGTGACAAATGCCGATCGTCTCCTCGGAAATTTCGTCGGACTCTATGCCCGCTTTCGGCCACGCAATATTACAATGTAACGCTCTCCTGCCCGATATAGTATTCTCTTACATTTTTGAGAATCAAATGGGCGAGAACGTTTAGAAAAATTGTCAAAAGTGTGAAATGGTGGCTCCTGGGGTGTTTGGGGGGTAGAGAGACCCCTCTCCCAGCGAACAAAAGCGAGTATTTTCTATATGAACGTACCAATGCAATCGCTAAGTGCATTTGCACCTTATTCTTTAATATGACCCGAATTTTTTACGAAAGCAATCGATTCTTATTATCCCGAGTATAAAAGTGCTAACCGGAGGTCATCGAAATGTCAATATTTCACGAGATATTTATCACATTCTGTTGGGAACGTACAAAATATTCGAATGGTCCATCTGTTCGCGCCTGAATACTCGTGTGGTGATAATTTTGAGTGAAAAAAGAACGATGATTTTTAAATGGAGTGGACTGTATATATGTTTTATTCCTGCGCTTGAATTATCAAGGGACTGTCCCTTCTAAGTATAATCAAAACTTTGTAACCGACTGTCGGACTACTATTAGCTTCTGTGGCTGCTAAAAATCTTCTGTCCTCAAAAAATCTAATGTCCAAGAAGTAAACATCCCGGCGACTCCCCTTCCAGGGTTACTAACAATTTGGACGTCAAGGTGGGGATGGAAATTTTCCTTATTTTGCCATGTGGCAGGTAACGGTAAAATGTACATAGTTCGATCATTTCAAGGCCCGCCACATGGTTTACAACATACGCTTCAACTTTAACCCTGGACCTAGTCACGGACCGACGGCCCTGTCATAAACTTAGGTCCCTAAACCGTTCTTACCACCATCATTGCACTCTAAACATTTTCTAATGTCATTTTTTACATTTTTCATTATCTGTGTTAGTTGCTTTGCATTCACAGTCAAATAATGTATTTTGATTCACTTCTTTAAACCATCAACCGATGCAGGACATATTATGTCTTAGAATATAATTTTATAATAAGAGGATTAGACTTCAATGCAATTTTTTGCTTCTTGTACAGTTATGCGAGGGAATTAGAAAAATACAATCAGATAGTGTCCAAACAAATTTTTTGGTCTGACTCAACCACTTCACAGGATCAGAAACTCCCCCACTTGCTCAAGATGTTTGTCGTGAATAAGGTTCCTGAAACACAGGCGGAGGTACATCATGATAGTTGGTTTCATGTTGTTATAGCGGATAACACCGCAGATTTCGTTTTACGAGGACAACTTCCTGCACAGCTCGTGCAAAACAGCTTATGGAAATTTGGACCGCATTGGTTATCTTTGTATCAATCGTATTGGTCAGTTAGTAATATAGAAACACTAGAAATTCGGGAAAAGAGACGACCTGTGACTCTAATCACACGTCTAGACATAGAATTACTTAGCAGAGACGATTCGTGACTCTAATCACACATCTAGACATAGATTTATAGTACTCGAGGATTAATTATTTAAATAGAATTGTAGCATACATTTTTCGCTTTTATTACAATATAAAATGGAAGGATAAGAAAACCTGTGGTTCATTAGCAATATCGGAAATTCAAAATGCACACCACATCAGTAGATTAGTTCAATTAGAAAGATTCCCAACAGAATAAAATAATTTAGAAAACGACAAGAGTGTCAATAAGAAAAGTAGATTAGCAATCTGAATCCGTTCATTCTCAAACACATTCTCATTCAAGTATATTGCACAGTAAACTCTAATCGTTCGATGTCAAATTCATTTCTTTGATACAGTCCACTTACAGTCCCTGGCCATCGAACTAGAACGACATACGAAAATTTCACTTTTATGGCCATAACATTATGTCATATATGGAAAATTGTTTTAGGTCATGCAAATTATTACTAAATACGTTGATAACGATATATCCATAGCAATTGATTTGTTACTATCGCGATAATAATCAAATTGTATGAGTGATGATCGTGCGAGTTAGGCTCGAGTATCGAAAGCGCGTGAGGTCAAATTTGGTGATGGAGCCTACTCAAAACACCAGTTTACAACTCACCAAGCACCACATTATCTGTGTTGAAAACAAGAATTACAGATATTTGGAAAAATAATGAAAATATAAAAAGGATATAAAAACAAAGGGTAAAAGCAACGGGTAGAAAAACAAGATGTAAACATGCGTTAATAATGTTATTTATAGTAATAGTGTATCATGTTAGCAGCTAATAAATTATATCATTATAATTTGAACAGACCTTTTAATTTTGTGGAAAACGTGAAAAATGCAAAAAATGTATAATAGTCCTACGTCGATGGCCAGGGACTCATCCACTCGTTAAGAATCTTAATGATTGCACGCGTTGTTTAATTGTTACTAACTATTGCTGATGCTGCTCATATGCAGGACATGAATTCAATTATCGACTACGGTATCTGTGATGATACACTTTTCTAGCAACAACTGCATTTTTATACATTTTTACTTTATTTGTAAAAGAGGACATCGCGTTAATTAATCGAACATTCTCTTGCTATAACGCTTTCTGAGATAACCAATGTTCAACTGATTAAAATGTATATTGCAACGTTCTGAGTTTTAACCTGTGAGAAAGAGATTGGTAGACAAGCGTGAATAAGAAATACGTTTATTAGAAATACGAATAGGAAGTACGTTTCTGTCGCAAAATGTCAAGTTAAAAAATGTTCAATCTCAATATGTATTGACATTTCGATGACTTGGAACTAGTACTTTTATACTCACAAGGGAAGGCACGGAAGTGTCCCCCTCCGATTTTGATGAAACTTCGTACGTTTGTTAAGCAGGCAAAAATAAGAGACACGTATTTTTTTTATCGGCTGAGACGCGGGTTTAAGGGGTGAAACGACCCCTTAAAGTTTCGACCCGCTTAGGCTATCTCGAAAACCATACGAGATACATTAAAACTTCTAATATGAAAGTTGTATGGTTTTTTACGTATAATAACAGGATGTTAATAAATTGGGCAAAATGCAATTTGCTCATAACAACAAAATTTTTCATAACCTTATTTTACAATTTATTCAAATTTGCATAATAATAAAAAGTGGAGAGAATTTTATTACAAATCCATTGGTATACATATATACGATATTGCCTCCTACAATTGCTCAGATTTTTATTATATACGTGTCATTCGACGCCAAATCGATCACTTTTTGACCTCGCCATCTGTGATTTTGTTTTAATCGAAGTATGTTATAGTCCATGTGAAATTAAGGGGGGTTTAAGTTATCATTTTGCCGGTTTCGAGTTTGTTAAGAAATAACAAGCCTCCAAAGTTTGCAATTGTTGCCCATTTTGGCGAAAACAGGCTGCACTACGAATTTTTTTCTGAAAAACTACCTGTCCGATTTAGCTACATTTTTTTTTATTTTATTTATAAAGGATTGAACTATTATAAAATACGTTTGTCTACTTCGTCAATTTGTTTTATAATATGGAAAACTTTAAACAAATTCTTTTTTTGCGTTTTTTTCAATAAAGAGCGTAAATGGTTTAAATTAAAAAAAAAATATGTTCTTATTCCTCAAAGCTTCCCCTTTAAAATGAGCTGTTCAAATGAATGGAGACTTGAAAATTGACGTCAAAATACACTAGAAAAGGACGCGGTATACCTCTGTTTCAGATAGGCGAGTTATGCGCTCCGCTGTTATAGTCGATTGTTTTATACCACTGGTCTCAAAGCAAATCGGGAAGAATTCGTATACGACTAAATGACCCTATTCATGCCTCGAAAAGTGTATTAGTAACCACTCTTGGTCAATGACAAATTTTTTAATCATAACTTCATTTATAGATATTAGTTCCTACATTCATTGTTTATGTTCTACAAAAAAAGCGTCATTGCCCGATGGAAACCACGAAAAAGTGGTGGTTTACTTCTATCGGGATGGGATAAAGTGGGTTATGATCAAAAGTATGGTGAGCATCATTGTGTGGGGTGGTCTTAGGAATTGTGAGAAAAAATATAATGACAACTACGCTGTACGGATTGCACGTATGGAAAAATTTTGTTCGTCGCTTTTCGGATATAGTTGTTTTATTGTACTATGACATTATTCTCCACACATGAGACAGCATTCTAAAACTATAATCACTTGTTCATAATCAGTTTTCTTTACCACGATTTAAACATTTCATTAAGTATTCATGGTATAAAAGCGGATACATTTCTTCAGAACCACCTCATTTTGAAATTTCCGTAGAATTTTGCTATACATCAGATAATGAACCACTATGCCATATATGTCGTAATGTAGCAATTATTATAGGTGCTTGGTATCAAAAACCGTTATGTCTGAAACATTTCTTTGAGGAATACCATTATTGCCGCGATTATGTTGTCTAACTTATTCAAACTATTCGTTACCTAATAAAATTGACATATAGAATATCTATGTACTTTAACAATAAGTGTTTTGTAAAATAAGTTTAATAAAATTAACAATTATGTATAACGCAAATATAATTGTTAATCATTTATGCTTATAAATAACATTGACTGATAGTGTAATATCGTCCGACATGATCCGGTTCAGTATCGTGCGGCGGGTCAGCGAGCGCGAGCGCGCAAAGTTTATAATAAAAATATGAGGAATTGTAGAAGGCAATATCGTATATATATATACCAATGGATTTGTAATAAAATTCTCTTTACTTTTTGATATTATGCAAATTTGAATAAATTCTAAAATAAGGTTATGAAAAATTTTTTTGTTATAAAGAAATTGCATTTTGCCCAATTTGTTAACATCCTGTTATTACACGTAAGAAACCATACAACTTTCCTATTAGAAGTTTTAATGTATCTCGCATGGTTTTTGAGATAGCCTAAGCGGGTCGAAACTTTAAGGGGTCGTTTCACCCCTTAAACCCGCGTCTCAGCCGATACAAAAAATACGTGTCTCTTATTTTTGCCTACTTAACAAACGTACGATTTTTCATCAAAATCGAAGAGGGACACTTCCGTGCCTTCTCTTGTCAGGATAATAAAAGAGATCGATTGGTTCGACAAAAAAAATTAGGTTGCATAAAAGAGTAAAATGCAATTTTAATTGACAGGAACATTGGTACATATGAAAAATGAGGTTAGAGGTTAGGACGTATCATACCATTTGATTTTCTCTAACTTTTTCCTATTTTTACTTAAAAAGGAGCAGTAATCTCCAAGAATCACACTTACAACTTTGTTCTGGAAAATCCTCCAGATCAAGGATACATAAGTACACAGAAGGTACTGCACCTTTTCTTCATATAGAAAATGTTATAAGAAATCTAATTGAACAATCCAAATATTTACATTTTGAACAATCGAAAATTTGATTATTTTCAAATATAGATGGTTGGTAATTGGATATTCGCCAGCGGACAATACAAAGTTGTAAGATTATTCGTTGTTCACAATGAATAAATAAAACAAGTAATGAAACAAATTGCAACAAAACAGTTTAGAAATTTGTTAAAAAAAGCAGATACAAAATTTATATTAAAATAGTAATGAAATGTTTATGTAATGATTATTATCAAACTATGATTTTTAATTTCAGATTGATTATCAACTTATGATTATTTATTATACTTTTTTTATTTGTAAATAAAATGTATGTATGTAATTTCTTTTCATAGTTCGTTGTTTTTTGACACTGTAGTGAAACTTGCTGTGACGAAGTGCATTTAAAAGCAAACTTGGAGCAAATTAAAAAATGCAAGTAAATGTGCTTATTAGATATAATTACAAAATAGATGTATTTTCTGTTATAAAAAGAACATATTTTCTATATAAAATAATATGTAGCGATTTTTAACATTGACTATTTAAACATAGTAGTAGTTTAGAGCATCGGTTGTTACAGTATGAAAAATAAACTTTGGTGATTAAAGGTTATATCAGTTAATCGAGATCCTATTTTACTGAGTACGGTCAGGGAAATTTCCATAGTTTCACTATAAATTTAGCATATTCTATGTTATTATTAGGCTTTTAATAATTGTCTCCGATTGAAACAATGAAATGTTGAATTGCTATTTCGATTTCAGTTATTTTACTTTATTCGTATCTCTGAATTCTGCGCTTTATTTTCATTATTATTGCAATATTTGACATTGTATTGCAAATTCCAGCGAAATTGTCATTGTTTCAATTTTTCGCTTTCTCTCATTAAATTATGGAAATACTATATGCAGTATGAAAAACTATTGATTTTATTTTATTTTTATAGTTTTTGTCACATATGCAGGAAGGGAAGTTATTAAATTAGAAGGAGAAGATCAAAATAACTGCTTATAAAGACACAGAACTCTTAAACAGAGATATTTTTCTGAAAACACGAAGATCACACTACGTAATTAATAATTTAGTTTTATTAGATAATTTATATGAAAGGAATCATCTGAAAAACTAATGAATTGATATGAAGAGGTACATGAATTTATCGAGCTACAGCAAATGCAATTGTGACAGCGAGTCGAATACAGTTAGATTTAACTCTTCCTCTTATGAGAAAGTGCACATTTTTAATTTCGAATATGCTTTGTGCTTTTCAGAAACGGGTATTTAATCCCTTCCGTTATGAAACAATTCATATTAATCATCATTACATAATAAACGTTTAAATATATCTAAATATGTTTGAATATATTTCAATATGTTTAAATATATTTAAATATGTTCAAATATATTTAAATATGTTGAAAGTTGAATGTGTGCAAATTTTATGTAACCACGATTTTTTTAAAGATTACAAATGCTACAACAAAATGTTTTATAGATTCATTTTCGATATATGTATAAAAATTGATGATCTCACCAGTCAGGAGACATAAACAAGATAAGTCGAAGGAGCAGTGCAGTTTTGGAGATAAGCGAAAGTATAAAACAGAAGCCGGCAGGCGCGCGATGATTCATTATATCGAGATTATTAATATGGGTCACTCTGTGCTTATTAATTCGAGATTCAATATCCGACATCAACCGTTTCGTGACACATTACTAAGAAAATCAATAATATTGTAATATAGCGGGTGTAAAAAAAATAAAGTTTTTTAAAACCCAAAACTGGTGATTTCGTGCGTAACAATTAAATTGGTGGCAGCGGTGGGATCTGCTGAAAATCGTTGCTGAGTCGACATAGCTGCTGAGACGGCCAGCGGATCCTGAATCCACGAGAAAGGAGAGAGAGAGAGAGCTTGTTAACTAACCTAAGCAACAAGGAGTACCGAATAAGAAAACCAAGATAAGATGGCTGAAATGGAAGCTATTACTAAAATGCTTTCTGAAATCGTGAGTCGATTGGAGAGACTAGAAACAAAGGGTGAACACCTACGGAGAGGGGACCCCCTTACTAGATCATCTCGCTCGATATTAACTAATGATGACGAGTTTGAGCCCGCTTCCTACACGCTGAACGAATTATTAGGAACGGTGTCCGAATTTGATGGAGAAACGTTGCCGGTTGAAACATTTAATTGCCAAGTAGAGAGAGCTAAATATAACGTACAAAAAGAAAGATCCCAATTACTACTAGAAAGCATACTAGCACAAAAAATAGTCGGAAAGGCTAGAACTGTAATACGCGCTGAAATGATAAGAACATTTGAGGATTTAAAAGAACAATTAAGACAGAATTATGGTTTTCCAATCGAATCGACCTTGCTGCAACTGCAAAGAATTCAATGCAGACAGAATTTCAAAGAACCTGTAAATTCGTACATATCGCGGTTCATGAGAATACATGACGCCGCTCTCAACGCTGCACTAAGCAGGCCCCTTCCAATTAAACATCGCGAACTGCTGTTTGAGGAGGAAAAACGAAAGGGTGTAATAGATTTTATAAACGGATTAGAAAGAGAAACGCGCTTAGAGGTAAAAACATCCAATCCTCAAACAATTCAAGAAGCAATAAATGCCGCCCGAATGTCGGAATTAATGCAACAAAGACAGGATTTATTCAGGCCAAACCCAGTAAAAGTCCAAAATCGTACAAATCTCAATACAAAAAGACCTCAACGAAATGTTCAATTTCGCTCAAATCCGGCCAGACCGCCTACGCAAAACCGAATAAAACAATGTAATTACTGCAAAAGAATAGGACACATCGAAGCTGAATGTAGGACAAAACAGTTCCAAAATTTTCGCATACGTCGAGAATTCTCAGAAACCCCACCGGCTCATGCCATATTAAACGACGAAGAACAAAATTCAGAGCCAAGAGATCCTTAAACCGAGGACCTCCAATAAATAATCAACGAACAGTTACCAAAATAAACACAGCTATCGGCAACCAATTAACGTATGTCACTCTCCAACTCGAAAATGTGAAAACCGGTAGATTCTTAGTAGACTCAGGCGCTGCAGTTTCGTTATTAAAAGAATCCATGATCACTGACAAAAAAAGGATAATAAGGCAAAACATACGCGAAATAAGAACGCTATCTCAACACACTTTTAAAACGGCAGGAGAATTCGAAACGAGATTGTTTGGCAAAAACTTGAAATTTCTAGTAGTAAAAGATGAAATAATGCAAGAGGACGGCTTAATCGGAATAGATTCTTTAAGGACGTTACATTGCACATGGGACATCTGTCAGGGACAATTACGTTTGGAAAACAGAGTATTCATGAGAAAAGATAGCAATATCAAGGAAACGATCATACGTCAAAAACGAGTAAATTGCAGAAAATCAAGGTAACCAACATTCAAAACGGTGAAGCTAAAATAACTCTAGAAGACGTAAACATCCACAGTAAAGAATGGAATCACTCTCAGATACCCGTAAATAACTTAAGCAAGACAGAAGCAAAAACGGTGGAAGCAACAGAAGTACTAGGTCAGAAAATTCAAGCATCACACTTCCCCGAAAATCCTAGATCATTAACCAAAGTGCGCGAAGAATTATTGAAACAAAATACTCGACTGGAAAAGAACAAATATGGGAAATAATAAAAAGGTACCATGATATTTTTTTATTACCAGGAGATCCTATACCATTAACCAATTTCACCGAACACTACATAGAATTGATAGACCCAACTCCGATTCACACGAGACAATATAGATTCCCCCCAATTCACCAAGAGGAAATAGCAAATCAAGTAGGAAAAATGTTAGAAGAAGGAATAATTAGAGAAAGTAATTCTCCTTTCAACTCACCACTTTGAATAGTGTAGCGTCTTAGAACTGTTACTGTTAGGACTCAACCAGTTATGATTACTTGATGACGGGAAAACCCAAAATGTTTTAGGGTACCATATTTTTTCAGACCATAGTAACCGTAGTTAACCGTCACGCTATAAACTTATCTCTAAAAATTAGAATTTTTCCAACCTATCTGAAGAACCAAACCTTTAATCCAGCCTTCCTCCCTCTATTCTATTTCCTCCCTCTACAACTTACATCGGATTGGTAGAACCACCACTCCATAACTCAAAAATTGTTTTCCTTATACATTCCAAAATGTGAAACCATCAAAAACGAATCAACAGTCAACCAAGTACTTTTAAAACCTACCAACCAAAAAATCTACATTTTTTAATCTATCAACCTACCCTATACACAACCGAGTTTACCCGTCACATAGGGTGTAACTGTCGTGCTGCCTTCGAGGAAAAACGAGAAGAGCACGATACAAGAAATAGTACCAAAAAAGCCAGACGCATCAGGAAAAAAGAAATGGAGATTGGTAATAGACTACAGAAAATTGAATGAACGAACAAAACAAGATTCATATCCACTCCCATTAATAGACGAGATACTAGATAAATTGGGTAATGCAAAATACTTTTCTGCATTTGATTTGGCCTCGGGTTTCCACCAGATAGCAATGCGAGAAAAAGATAAATCAAAGACTGCATTTTCCACTACCGACGGACATTACGAATACAATAGAATGCCATTTGGACTGAAAAACGCACCAGCTACCTTTCAAAGAATGATGAATAACGGCTTAAGGGGACTAATCGGAAATACATGCTTTGTTTATATGGATGACATAATAGTATTTGGAACCACTTTGGAAGAACACAATAAAAATTTACAAATTTTACTGGAACGTTTATCAAAAGTTGGATTGAAATCACCAGACAAATGTGAGTATCTTAAACCAGAGTTATCATATCTAGGACACATAATATCCGCTGAAGGAATAAAACCAAACCCAGAACGAATTGAGAAAATAAAAACCTACCCAATACCCAAAAACCCAAAAGAGATCAAACAATTCCTAGGATTAGCTGGATATTGTAGGAAATTCATAAAAGATTTTTCGAAGGAAGCATCACCATTAGCCGCATTGTTGAAAGACAAAGTTAAATGGAAATGGGGAAACGAAGAACAGAATGCCTTCGACACGTTACGAAATGCTCTTTGCGAGTAACCAATCCTTGTCTACCCTGATTGGAGTAAGATATTCATATTAACCACAGATGCAAGCAATGAGGCAATTGGAGCTACATGTATACTTTCACAAGGAATTGTAGGACAAGATAGACCAATAGCATATGCATCAAGAACCCTCGTTCAAGCCGAAAGAAATTACTTAACAACCGAGAAGGAATTACTGGCAATAATATGGGGAATTAAACATTTTCATCAATACCCTACCGATTTTAAGCGACATTTCGTATATGTAACTACAATTATTCATTTTCTTTTGAATATATAAAAAAATACAATTTGTTTTTTAGATAGAAGCACGAAATAATACATGTATGATGTTATAATGTGCATTACAAAGTTGTAGGATTACTCTAAGTTCAATTTTTAATTGAAAAGAAAGGTGTACTACTATAATACTCTGTTGACTGGCTATTTTTATAATTGAATAAAAAGAAATGATTAAATGTAGATGAATTAGATAGCTTCATTGGTAATTATTTTATTCATCATGAAGTATGAAACGACTCTAGTCAACTTAGTTTTAATTTTAGCTACTTTATTTGCTGAAAATCTAAATAAATATCTTTTCTTTCAAAGACTATTTATAATTTTTTTTCAAGTTAAGATGAGTAGCTTCTTTGTAAGAAACATTTCTAGTGGCTGGGGTCTTAAACGTCCCTGTGCGCCAGGTATGTTATTCTGATCAAGTGTGACCGTTAAGGGTTAATATCAGCAAACATCATAAACAGTATTATTACACAATAAACAGTATTATATTGTTCATGTAGTATAACTTACAGCACAGGGTTAGCATAAATGATTCATTCGTTTTGAAAAGGCTATATTTTCAAAAGTATTACACGTACACACATGAAAAATATATGAAAAGAACCACGGGGTTAAGGACCTTGTTTACGTACCCCCACTACTGCAATCCTTAGTCAAGCAAAAATAATGCATCAGTGCTACAGTACAGACAATTAACAGGACTATGCTACAAAATGTATGGAATGAGCTCGATTATCGTCTGGACGTGTGTCGTGCCGGCAAAAGGGCACATATTGAACATTTGTAGAGGATGTATAAACTTGGCGAGTTTGTGGTTCTTTTTATATATCTTTCGTGTGTGTACGTGTAATACTTTTGAAGATATAGCCTTTTCAAAACGAATGAAACATTTATGCTAGCCCTGTATATTATATAGTATATAATGTATTATATTATATAAATGACATAATTTTATATTTTAATAGTTGTATAAGTTGATGAATATGTACATGTTACGGTTAAAGATGGGTGTTAACATAAACTTAAGATTAGCCGGCTAAACTTAGGTTTATCTTTGAGGACCGGCTAAAGTTCGATAAAATGCTACTTCGCGTGGAATGATTTCATCTTTAGCCGGTTAAACTGCACATTAGGGTGGCCCTTAGCTATAGAGCTCGTTCTTTTTTTTATTTTTTTATTGTCTCACCCCCTAAAATTTTTATACTTGGTGAAAAAATGATAATGTCAAAGTTTTAGCATGGTTGAATGACATGAACCCGTGCCGCAATCGAGTTGAAGTTTTGAAATTTGCACGATTTCAGGTTATCGTTCGATATGTTGGTGGCCTTTTATTTTAAAGGTATCAGTGAATATTTTGCAATGAAAATATAGTTTTTTACACGTGTAATACTAGCATTTGTCATTTAGCTTTCAACAATATACACAAAATTATTAAATTTTAGCGTTAAACTTGATATGTAACGTAGCGTTTGATCCACCGGATAATGTGACTGCTAGGTAACTGGGAGCTGTATACAATTTGTGCAAAAGTTGATAAATTTTCTAAAAATCCTGATTGTATTATAAATGAATTTCTTTTGAAATCGTTATAAACAAAATATTCTTTATTAAAATTTAAGTTATATCTTATATAATGAATAAATTAGCCTATTATTAAATTGTACGCAGTTTTTAATATATATTCTGTGTTAATGTAGATTTGCTTACATCAGAATAAAGGCTTTTATAATTCTTAATTACTTGTAAAATGTATTGTGTTTCTTCTTCATTTTTGGTCAGTAGGTTATTATATTCAGATATAAGTTTAACATCACGTTCAGCGGTATCGTTTACCATTTTTAAATTTGTTGAAAAATTATGTAAAGATGAAATTGATAACTTCAATTCTATTGAATCTAAAAAAAGTTTACCGGATACAATATACTTGCAGATTTGTCATATCAAAAAGGTTTACAAATTACAATAAATTTAAAAGTGGTAAACGATACCGTTAGTATTACACGTGTAAAAAATTATATTTTCATTACAAAATATTTACTGATACCTTTAAAATAAAAGGCCACCAACATATCGGACGATAACCTGAAATCGTGCAAATTTCAAAACTTCAACTCGATTGCGGCACGGGTTCCTGTTATCCAATCATGCCGAAACTTTGACATTATTATTTTTTCATCGAGTGTAAAAATTTAAGGGAGTGAAATAAAAAAAAATCGGAAGTCGAAAAATAAGGGCCACCCTACTGCACATTAGCCGAAACGCAACGGCTAAAAATGTATACGATGGATGCGCGGTGGCGAACATGTCGCGTGAGAGGGCGGAGGGAGGGGAGAATCTGTTCTCACGTGGTTATGTTTTTAAAGCTAAAGATGAATAAAACTAACATCAACCGCTCCTCAAAGATAAACCTAAGTTTAGCCGGTTAATCTTAAGTTTATGTTAACACCCATCTTTAACCGTAACATATAAATCCGAGAATTTGCGTTATCGATCATTAATGTGTTAATTAATACACACCATTAAAGCTAATCAGGTGCATTCGTAATCTACTTAACATTATGGCAATAAATAGAATTCATTTATTTGTTACAAATTATCTGAAATTTTAAATAAATACTACGAGGAATTATGGAAATTTCACTGATCGTATATTTTAGCATTTTCTGTTATAAAATCGCATTTTGCCATGCTTTAGCGATATATGATGCGATTAGAAAATATTGATTTTCGCGTAACTATAAAAAATGCTTGTATGTATAAAACATTAGTAAATTAGTGATTCATCATATTTCGTAAATCATTGTTAAGTATAAAATGTTAGCAAAGTAAAAAAAGTTATGCTAGGAAATAGACAAAATTGAAATAACATGATTGCGTCAAGAATTATTTACTGAACAATGATTTGTACGTCTAGCGGAGTTTAGTTTCATACTTCTAGTTAACGGCAAATAAGAAAGGTGAGTTATTATTATATTAAACTAAATATTGCTAAAAACAAATTCCAATAATATATAGTTTCATCTGTTATAATCTTGTTTCCCAATTATATTATTCTTACTATCTTACTTACAATTAAACTAGAACATCCAGATCCGTCAAAATGGCGAATTTCAAATTTCTTACGTTGCAAAATATGATTAGTATCTATTTTTTAAATGTATGTTACTGCTTTAACACTATTTCTACCAAGAGGTGTCAAAAGACACCTTTCAAATTCTAACTTAAAATTATTCTCTAAGTTGAATCATTTCTCCACAATTAATTTTATGACTTTACGTATAATAGTTAATTCGTAAATATGCATATGGTATATTTATTTTTACCATGAGGTGTCTTTTGACACTTTCGGGATTTCATAATAGAGCCTATAATATAAAATATAAATATCAACACCATTTTGTAGCATCATATCGATTATAATCAGATTAGAGAATCCCGATTTCAGTTGTAACCGAAAATACAGAAGTTGCGGCATAACTTTGATATTCGCTTATTTCCCGCCATGTTGCACTTTAGTGTACACCACTATATTTATATTTTGTAGATTGATGAATTAAACTTGAATTTACAACCTGATTAAATAATCTCTAATAAAAACACATCAATGTATTAATAAATATATTCCTCAAATTATCTACATTTAACTGATAATTTGAAATCCCAACAGTTTTGGCAATTATTTGCATTCAAACGAAAAGGTGTAAGAAGACACCTTTTGGTCGAAATAGGTATACACAAAATCGTGGTAGAAACAGTGTTAAGAAATAAAAAGGTGGTATTTTGTATATTAAGTTATTGCGTATCAAATGGAGAAATTCAGCACAGAATGTCTGACATTATTCGACCACGTGAATATATTGCAAAATAACATTTATCGCACATTAATTGAAAGCATAATGTTTGATGAAAACAATTATATATATATAAACTGTTCAACATTAATTTTCATATAAAGTAGATGTTTTCTCATTCGGACAAAAGTGGATTAATCTATTTATATCATAACATTATCTATTTAAGAATACTGACCTTTTAATGATTTATTAAATAATTCTCATAATTCATTAAGAATTTTTAAATAATTCATTGAACAATTTTAACATTTTATTGAAAGCTCAGTATTAGCCAATAGAAAATATTGTGCTTTTAATAATTTATTAAAATATTATTATGTACATAGCTGTACATATTGATGTATTGTTAGTTTCAACGAAAAATTAACAATTTTGTACCAAGAATATTAGTGAATTATTTGTACAATGATTTTCCTCGGATTTAGAACTTTAAATCAAACGGCGTACAATTGCCATTTTGAAATATTTTTATATCATCAAATTATATCAGATTTTCTGCATTCTAAAATAAAATTTATGGATTTATAAAATTGGAAATTTATTCAATTTTAAACTATAAAATATTTAAATTTTCAGATTTAAAAATTGAGTAATTCGGTAATTTTGTTATTCGGAAAAGTAGAAATTTAAAAACCTGGAAATCTAAATAATTTAGAAATGTACAAATATAGAAAATCAAATTTCCAAATTTACGAACTTATAAAATTGGAAATTTACAAAATTCAGAAATATAGAAATTTTAATTTTCCAAGTTATAGAACTAGGAAATCAACAAAAAGCAGAAAATTTATATCTGAAATTTAGAAATTTAGTAATTTGGCAATTCCATATTTTAGAAATTTAGGAAGACATCACATCAAATTATCTAATTTATAATGTTGTCAAATCGGAAATTTTCAAAACATGAAAATGTAGAAATTTCAAATTTTCAAATTTTGGAATGTAGAAATTTGCTAATTTAGAAATTTGAAATCTTTAAATATACGAATTCTGAATTTAAAAAATTCTTAAATTTTGAAGTTGAAGAACTGATATCCTATTAATGCCTGTGACTACTTACACATTCATACACCACACTCTTGTAAACTTAATTACTCATTTCTCCATTAAACTAATTAAATGCTACCAATTTTTCAGGTAACTAAATAAATATTATGTACATATACATATGCAAATAATACTAAATGTCCCAATTTTAACAAGGAGTAAAATGAGCACGAATCATTAAACATTTATGCACCTTAAAGTTATGTCACTGATTAATTCTATAAATTCAAATAGAACGTCGTTTCAAGTACCATACTGACGGGTACTGATTGTTCTAGTAATAACAAATGTATGTTTAAATAATTTAAGTGATATTATAATAATTGTCAGACCTGCAGCTCTTTTCAATTTATCATTTTCTCCCTGTAACTTTTCCAATTGTTTACGTAACTCTTCGTTTTCTGCTCGACAAGTGTTCAACTCGTCCATCAATTTCTCGTTTTCAGCTCTCAATTTCTCATTTTCTTTTTTTATTCTATCTGCATCACCTTTCGCCGCTGCATCAGACTTCTCCTTCTCCTCTTTTAATTTACCTAATTCATTTTGCAATTTCGCGTTGTCTGTTTTCAGCTTCTCCAAATCGTTTTTCAATTTATTCGCTGTGTTTTGCGCGTCTTCTAGCTTGCCTTTCAGTCGTTCATTTTCCGACTTCAACTCCTTCATAGCCTGCTCTAATTGTATTTTTGCTGCTTCGAGCTCTTTTATTGCTTTCTCTTGTTTAGCTATCGTATTCTTCAGAGTATCGTTTTCATTCTTTAGCGCGTTCAACTGATCCTCCGCGCCTTTTAATTTATTTGTCATTGCATCTAATTCCGAAGTCAATTTTGCAGTCTGGTTCTTTAAATCCTCATTTTCTTTCTTTAACTTTTCATTTTCGTTTCTTAACGTTTCTAACTGTTCATTTAATTCTGCCAATTTCGGCTTCAACTCGTTGATAGCCTGCTCTAATTGTATTTTTGCTGCTTCGAGGTCTTTTATTGTTTTCTCTTGTTCAGCTATCGTATTCTTCAGAGTATCGTTCTCATTCTTTAGCGCGTTCAACTGATCCTCCGCTTCTTTTAATTTATTTGTCATCGTAGCTAATTCCGCAGTCAATTTTGCAATCTCGTTCTTTAAGTTCTCATTTTCTTTCTTTAACTTTTCGTTCTCATTTCTTAACGCTTCCAACTGTCCATTTAATTCTGCCAATTTCGACTTCAACTTTTCATTCTCGTTCAGTAACGTTTCATTTTCATTGCGCATTTTATCCAACGTTGACTTCAGAGCATTCAGCTCCTCTTTAACGTCAGCCAACTCCTTTAACGCCTTGTCCTTTGCGGCTGTCTGTTTTTCTATTTCATTCCTAAGATCGCTCAGATCTCCACGAAGATTGTCGAGTTCATTAATCAACTGTTGCTTTTCATCTTTGAGGTTCGAGAGTTGATCTTCCAACGACTTCGCTTTAGCTTCAGCGGCCGCTAGTGCTTTCTTCAGTTCACCAACTTCGGCATTTAACCGATCAATCTCGCTTTTACATTTTTCTAAATCTTTCAACTGTGCCCGTAATCTGTCGTTTTCTGCTTGACAATTCTCCAAATCTAACTTCAGTTTCCCTGCGGCTGCTTTTTCGGCATCCAAGTCTGATTTCAGTTTATCAATTTCAATTCTCTGTCCGTCACCCTCTCCTCTAAGTTTGTTGCGTTCCTGTTCCAAATTCCTTGCGTTTTCTTGAAGACTCGCGATTTCATTTTCCAAACTGTTCACTTTAGCTTTTAGTTGATCGTATTCGTCTTTTAGACCACTCAATGCGTTTAATTCAGTCTTCAACGCATCATTTGTGGCTCTCAACGCAGCGATCTCTTCTTTGCACGAATCTAACTGACCGTTTAACGTAGAAAGCTGTCTTTTCAAATTATCCATTTCGTTCTTGTAATCGTTATTCTCCATTCGAAGTTTCTCTAACTCCTTCTTCAATGCGTCCAACTCTTCCCGCAAAGCTTTGAGTTTTGCCTCACTTTCGTCCTTGGCGGATTTTTCTAATTCAGCAGCTTTCTTCTGTTGTTCTATCTGCGCAGTTAGACCGGCGATTTGTTTATTCAACTCAGCTTTTTCGATCTGCAGCCGGTTCAACTCTGCTTCTTGTGCTTTTTTCAGCGCCTATTACAGTATTAAAGTTGAAAATATTTGGTGTGGATATGATGTAAAATTTATTAAATGTTCAAAAAATTAAATTTTTAATTACAGATAGCGTGCATTGTCTACAAGTTGGAATTATTTATTAGAATACCTTAAGCCTTAATTTCATTTATAATAGTAGATTTTTCAATGTTGAACTGTACACTGTAATGTATTGTTACTATAATGTTTAACGGTCCACAAATGTATCATTTATTCTGAAGAATTCAGTACTTTTTTTGGTTTAAACGTTTTTTACAGCAAATGTCAAGTATTTAATTACGTTTGATATGTTTCATGGATATATTATTATACGTATTCCTTATAATATTATTCCTAATTAATATTACATAGCAGGTTACATTTTCCCATTCGAGGTACACCATAGCGATAATAATAAAAAAAAGGATTTAATACATTTACATGCGAGTAAACTTTTAAAAAAATACAACATATTTGGTTATTTTTTTTATTATATAAATATTCATTATTTAAAATAAAAACGAAATTTTATCTCAGATTTATTTAAAAATTTGCTACGTGTTTCTATTAGATACTTTTTCAGCATATCGCTTTTAATTTTGTTCACATTTTTCACCACAATTTCTAGATATTTAAATATTTGCACAGTTAATCATTAATACACGAATATTTATTAATTTTGTTATGTTCTACTGTTAGTTCTGTTGAAAGGAAAAACTGTCCCCATTTTTAGCTAACTTTTTATATCGAACAGCTACTACATATACCTAATTAATAATATTCTTTAGCAGTGTAATCGATTCCTATAGTTTTCTTAAAGAAAATGTATTTTTTATTTTAGTAATATGTCTGTTCCTAATACT
>CM072789.1:1935028-1954002 GCA_036983795.1 Megachile lagopoda
GGTAATCGTTTCAAAGATGACAATCACAGAAAACAATGAAATAATGTAGTGTTTACTATGGGTGGGATCATGAAAGAAAAATCATAAAAAATGAATTGAAAAAGAAATTGAAGAAGGGATAAGTAGATTGTAAAAAATGCAGGTAAAGTGGAACATAAGTATGTGATACGAAATATTGGAACTCCTTGACTTTGAATGATTGTAAAACTCCAACATCATTACGTAATTAAAACTCGATAGTTATATTCTGTGCAAAGCAGGTCTATATCCAATTTTAACATTGTTGCGAGCACGTGTTGGTATTACGCACTTAGCTGTTAATATAATGCAGAACAGGTTATTAATTATTTGGACAACGTTTTTTAGAAAACAGCACTATTATATTTAACAGAAATAAATATCAGTTAAAAATATACAGAACAAAATAATACGTTAGCTTTACTCGTTTTTAAGTTACTTTTACTGGTTTTGTGCTCTTATTAGAAAATGCTCTTCCTAATGTGATGTACTTTCTTTTTCTTTAGAAGCTTGCGATTACGAATACCAACTTTGTACAAAATTACAAGTACTGCCAGAAACAGACAACTGTAGGAAGCAATAAATTAAGATAAGAAACTGTAGATCTGTTTTCCAGAAAATGTGTTTATGGCTGTAGTACCAGTCACTTGTATAACAAAATAGAGCTTGGTAAACATAAAAAATAATTGTTATATTTTATTCTCTTTTTGCGGATAATAACTGTGGGCAAAATAATCCGTAATAGCAGTATATGGAAGCTTCGTGAGCGGTCCATTTGCAGAGCTACAATCAGATAATGAGACAATCTTGTCAGACAATGTTGTACAATCTTGAGACAATGTCTCAATCTTGGACATTTTGTACCATTCTCCTTTGCGGTGCAACACAAAATAAAATTAGACTGTCCAATATATAAATCAGAACACAAAGGAAGAAAACGTTAAAAAAATCCTATTTCTATATTTTAATTGTAAAGCATTTCCTACACCTAATTTTAATGTAACACTTGTCAAAACAACATTGATATAACAAGTAATAGAAACACATGTAACAATGACTTAAAATGTTACATATACATAAATTAATCAATATTTCTTGATTAATTAGTTTAATATTTCTTGATAAATTAATCTAATACTTCTAGATTAATTAGTCCAGTACATTTTTATTAATCTTTGAATATTTATTGAATAGCCATATTGGATACTTCTTTCAAAAACAGATTTTTATATGCATTTCGTTTTTTGAATCCAAATTAAGAATTTGCACGTTTTAACAATTCTGATTTATGTTACGTGAAACACGAATACTTTTTTTTTTATTTTGAAACAAATTCCATAAAAAAAATAATTACTCGATTATTACGCAAATGACAGCATTTCAAATTTTATTATCCGATTGAATTCACTCTGTATGAAATTGTGACGTTTGATAGAAAAAAAGCACATAAGCTTATTAAGTTAACTTGAGTAGAAAGTAACAAATACATATAACACGATTACTGTTATTGTTTTGTTGCATTGTTTGCTTGCATTATCGACTTCCTAGCGATAGTTCATGACGACTGACAAGGAAGAACTACAATAGTTTCGACAAAATATGATACATCAATAATCCTTTATATAACTTATTGGAATTATGTAACAAAAATGATTCATTCAACTTATATCTACCAAGTAATTCACTTTTGTAAACGTAATTACATGCACATAAACAAAAAAATTGTTACGATTTTACCATATTTTTGAAAGGAGCATGTAAACCAATTTGTCTAAAAAATGTTGTTTTCAAATCAAGATTTCTATGTTTAGGACGTTCTAGAGATATTATCTAAAAACCTTGATTTCATATAATTATTTCTCATTAATACTATAATAAAAGTTGTGATTTTCTTGAAATTTTTTTTTGACTCATGTGTACTTTCTTCAACAAACGCCTCAAGTAATATCTTTCTATTATATTAATTATTATATTAATATATTAATTATTATATTAATTTGAACATGTACTGAAGATATGATAATCAGAATGTCGATAGAATTCTTACATATACTAACAAAAATAATAAATGAATAAATTAGCCAAAAAGAAGCGAAATCTTAATCTTAATTAGCGAAATCTTTTCAAATAATAAAGAAATAATATTTCGTTTTACCTGGCATTCGGATAAATCTTTTAATGCTTTCTCGAGATCCGCTTTTAATTTATCTATTTCCATCTGCAGCTTACAATTCTCCAGTTTCCAATGTTCTACATCCTCTTCCAATTTAGCAATTTTTGCTCGTAATTCGGAAATTAAATTATTTAAATCAGCAATTTCCGCCTTCAAATCCGCGCATTCTGCTTTCGCTTGAGACAATTCGTCATCCAGTTCTAATAGTTTTGCTCGTAGCGTTTGATTCTCTTGCTGCAAAGCGTCATTTTCTGCTTTAGCTCCCTTTAATTTCTCATTCAAATCTCCTACTTGATTTTCTAATATCGCCATGTCGTTTCGCATTCTTTCATTGTCACTCATTCCGCCATCTAGCCTTGATCTTAAGTTTTTTGCATCATCCTCTAACGCTTTCAGATCATTTTGCAATTTATCGTTTTCCTTTTGCAAACGATCGACCAAAGGCTCGAGTTCCTGAATTTTACGTTCTGCAATATCCAGCTGATTCCGTAGCTTACTCAATTCGTCATTCAACGATTGTACCTGTTCTCGTAATTTTTCACTTTCAGCCTTCATCGCCTCATTTTCTTGTTTGCAAGCGTTCAACTCTTCTCTCAACTTATCATTTTCAGCTTCCAATTGATTTTTCTGCGCTTTCAAGTTTTCGTTCTCTGTTTTACAATCGTTCAGTTGTTTTCTCAACTCGTCAATCTCGTTTTGCGATTTATCATTTTCCTTTTGCAAACGATCGACCAAAGGCTCGAATTCCTGAATTTTACGTTCTGCAATATCCAGCTGATTCCGTAGCTTACTCAATTCGTCATTCAACGATTGTACCTGTTCTCGTAATTTTTCACTTTCAGCCTTCATCGCCTCATTTTCTTGTTTGCAAGCGTTCAACTCTTCTCTCAACTTATCATTTTCAGCTTCCAATTGATTTTTCTGCGCTTTCAAGTTTTCGTTCTCTGTTTTACAATCGTTCAGTTGTTTCCTCAACTCGTCAATCTCGTTTTGCAAAGTAGAATTTTCCTGTTTCAAAGCGTCCCTCTCAGCTTTGCACTTCTCAATTTCACTTTTAACAGCTTCATTCTCTGATTTAAGATCGCCATTTTCGGTTTGCAATTTCTCCAATTCGTCCATACACTTGTCGACAGCGTCCTTCAAAGAACCTATTTCAGATTTCAATCGATCGACTTCGTTCGCAGCTTTGTCGAGCTCCTTTTTTAGACGATCGATCTCGGCCAGTAAATCGGCATTCTCCGATTTCATTTGTTCCACCTGTTCCATTGCGTCCTTGAGTTTTTTCTCGAGCTCCGCATTTCTGGCCTTCAAATCGATATTTTCGTTCGTTAAGCGATCCTTTTCGGTTGTCAAATTGTCCAATTCATCTTTGAGCTTTTGAAGCTCGGACAGTTTGTCTTTGTCCGCGGCTCTTAATGCGTCTCCAGCGCCTCTTAGGTCTTCCGCTTCCTTTCTCGCATGATCAAGGTCGCTTTGCAAAGCCCGCACATCTTGTTTCAACGCATCGTTCTCAAGCTTCATATCGTTCAGAGCCTCTTGCAGTTTATCCTTCTCTAATTTCATTTTGTTGAGTTGTTCACCGACATTATCCAATTCAGCTTTTAGACTCTCGTTCCTCGCCATTGCTTCTTCAAGTTGCTTCTTAATGTTGCTGTTCTCGTCTAGCAACGCTTTGCGTTCTTCTTCAGCCTTATTCAATTCGTTCTGCAGTCTGTTAATTTCTGCTTCTAGGTTATCCAATGCTTGCTTCATGCTGTCGTAATCGCTCTTTAAGACGTTGTTCAAATTCATCAATTCCTCGTTCTCTTTCTTCATCTTCTCCAGGTCCGCTTTCAACCTCTCGTTCTCTTCAGCCAGCTTCTTCGCCGCTTCAACATCTTCACGCAGTTTATTATTTTCTTCTTTTGCAGCCTCCAGCTGATCCCTCAGATTCGTATTATCTTTCTGTAACCTTTCGAGTTCATCTTGGCAATTTTTCAAATTTTCTTCTAAGGCATTTCTGGCCGCCCTTTCCTCTTCCAACTGATTAGTCAGTGCCAGGAGTTGTTCCTTCGCATTATCCAGTTCTTTCAATAATTTTTCGTTGTCATTCCTTAAAACTTCTAGCTGCTTTTCTAGACTTTCCTTTATTGCGTTACAGTGCGCAAGTTCGTTTTGTAATTTAGCCAGCTCTTCCAACAGTTGGTTCTTCTCCAATTCTAAATCCTCTAATTCTGATTTCAGGTCATCCAGTTGTGATTTCAAATTATTTAACTCGAGCAAATTTATTTCTGCTTGTCTTAGTTCGTTTAATAGTTCCTGGATCTGAAACAAGATTACATGATCTTTTACTACTAGTTTAACGTATATAAGAACGTATTAAGTATAGTGGAAAAATGTCCTGTTTTGGATAGAAATAAAAAAACACATTTTCAATATATTTATTGATATTTACTGAGCAATATAATTTTTAGTGTTACTAACAACCTATTCTCAGTGTGACGATAATTTGAGCATTTTATTTTTTTGAAAGGATATCATTTTATTTAGGGAATATTATGAGTTGAGAGGTGAAAATTTCAAGCAGTAATATTATCAGACAGAACTTTCCGTTATATACTGTGCCATTTATTTGAAAACATGTAAACACCTTAAGAAATGTAGATGGTGCGGAGAAATATTTCAGACAAAAATTGTAAGGTACTAAAGAACACATACAATTTTAAAAAGCTCAGTGGAGATCATGTTGAAATTTTTATTTCTCGCTGAATGATTCTTCGTTGTATTCAATGTACATATGTACTACCGCGTTATATTTAAAGAATCAATAATTAATGATGATAATTAATTAATAATAATTAATAATTAATAATTAGTATTTTAAATAAGCAAATGAGATATTTCATACAAAAATGAGAATATCTCATTGATGATTGATGTCTTTAAATAATTTTTCACTTGTAATGTTCAAAAGAATAAAAGAAACAGGTTTAATGAAACAATATGCAATTGCATTTTAAAAAAAGTGCATTTCCATTTCTTTACTTTTAATATAAATGCATATTGTTTTTTGTATAAATCGATTCTATTGAACATTCTAAATGAAAATACAAAAAAATAGCAGCTTGCGAAATATTTTAAACGTTTGTACAAAATATTTCGTTTTATAGTTTAAAATATCTTATTAAATTTATTTTTTATATGCATAAATATTATGTGTTAATACATAATTTAACAACTATTAAATAATTAATATTTTTTTTTTTTTTAAGACTGTCTTCTATAGTTAAATATATACTCCAATATAAAAATAATTGTCATATTTATAAATTTAAATAATAATTAATTATAATATAAAATTAAAATATCAATGATTAAATTACTATTATTCTATAAATTATTTATGCAAATTATTAATGTATATACCAATGTTTTTTTACATATTTAAAGTATAAATTTTTACAGAATGCCGCGAAGAATTAATCTGCATAAAAAAAGACATATCATTCTACTCAGAAAGACCACTTTTTGTGAAACCGTTGAATATTAGATTACTTTGAAAATTCTATTTGATACAATCTCCGTCAATTCTGCAGAAGATCCTACATTTTCTAGAGAATCAAACTAAATTATATTTATTAGTGTATTACTCAACTTTAACTATTTGCTTAACGCTTCCGTCTTATATTCAAAACTCTATAAAGTTTAATTTGCTCAAGTTCAATGAACAGAGCTATTGTGCAATTAGTATTCGACGATTATTGTGTATGCATTACATATCATAAACAAATATTATTTCATTTCATCTACTTGCTCTTCTATTAACAAAGTTTGAGACAATCGTTTCACCTAATTAGAAAAGGTAAATCTAATTTGCTAAAATTTCAGGCAAGAACAGTGGTAACCTTATTACAGGGACTGAGGATTAAAATCTCAGGGATTAAGAACTAAAACCTTGAGGATTAAGGATTTTCTTTCCCTTTTCTTTATTCTCTTTATAAGAATCATACATTTCTTACGTATTTTTGTGTCTTACATTCTTATACTTTATATAGATTATGCAATTACTTTCAAATTATGTTTAATCTGTCCATTATTATTATTAATTTTATATTTTAACAAGGTTTATAATAATTAAGTTTGGGAATGACTGTAACCATATTTGTTTTTGTTTTATGCTACTGGATGAGATTACATTGTTCTCTGTTAGCAGAAACATAAAGACGTAGACCATTTTCTATTAAAAGAATTTCACTTAATCTGATTCTTTAATTAGAAGAATACGTTACAGATTACTGAACAAATTTAAAAATTGTGCATAAATGAGTATGGCCAGAAACTAAAATTCCGAATACGTATACAGTACGAACATTCTGCATCATTCAGGTTCATAGTGATTTGATTTAAGAATGTGTGCATAATGTACATATTAAATATACACAAATTTAATACGTATTCAATTCTATTGTGTTAAATATTGCGTATGAAATCAGATTAAAAAATTTTAAATATTGACAAAATTGTAGGGTTCAGAAAATAGTGTTTATTTTAGGTAAAATATTGCTCATTTATTATTAAATAACCTTAACACTAGATTTATGGAACCCGTCAAAATGGCGGGTCATACGTCTTTTAATTTAAATGACAAAACTTATTCAGAAATTTTTGTAAAAATGTATGTCAACTTTCGTCAAGCTAAAGAATCGATGTCTTAGGCAATTCACATATCATCCTCAATTTATTTGTTTTTCTACTTTCAGTTCAAATTTAAATATAAATGACCATAAACGTCCGTAAACCTAGTGTTAAATGAGTTAAAAATGTGTCTAGATACACAAAAAATAATTTAGCTAGTAACGCGTATACTAAACTTTGCATTAAAAGATTGAAAATTAACAAAGATCCCTAAAAATGATATTAAAGATAAATGCATTAAAATTTTTAAGATGTATTAAACCTTCTAAACACTTTTTCATCAAATTTTTATCGAACACGGTTCACGGATTAGTTTAACTTTATCGTAAAATGTGGAAGCCTAAACTTTGCTTTTAAAAGTTATATATCTTTATAAAAGTTTTCAACAATTTTTTTGTTATTACATTATTCGATATTTATATGTAACTCATGCAAGGTTCCTAATTGTTAGTATTATGCCGTACTGCAAATAATAATAAAATTCAATAAAAAATAATCTTTGAATTTCTAACTCTTATCTCGATGTAACATAAATGGAGAATTAAAACTTGAAATATTTATAAGGGTATTAACATATGATTCTAATAAAAAGCATATAAATTTTACTTTAAGGACAGCATCTCAAAAACTCACAATATTGTTTGAATAATTATTTTTGATTTACAATGAAGATAGGTTCTACAGAAAACTGTGTAAATCAAAATTATTGTCAATTAAATTGATAAATATAATCCGCATTAAATCGTGTTTGGTCGCATTTTAATCAGAATAATGTCAAAAATCAATTGGAAAGTGTTTCATAAAAAGAAATTAAAAAATGTAATTTCTATCCTAGCATTGGTATTGTCAAAATATTCATTTCTATCAGCCTATTTATAAATTCATCGTTGTATAAATTATTTTAGGAAACGTGTAAAAGTGAAATTGTAATTAAAGTGGTATAGAATATGATTCCGGAATAAAAAATATGGGTTTAAAAAAAAGATAAGTTGACCCTGAAATAACCTCGAAGGCGACCATGCATTAAAAAATTAGTAGTGCCATTTGACTCCCCACTCGAAATACTAAAGAACACGTGTTAGTTTGTTTTTCTTAAATTACACGTCTTCGAGATTTTTTACAATGTTAACTTAAATGGAACACCCTGTATATTCTGTACAGTATATACCTCTGTAAGAACTTGTTTTCTTTTTTGAATTTGAAATGTCTTTGTACCTTGTCATCTTTTTCTTGAAGTTCCGCTTTCAGTGCCGCGATCTCATCCAATAAATCTTTTTGACTGATCGTGCCTTCAAGTCCCTTATTCAATGAATCAATGAGATCGTCTTTTTCTGCTAACTGTTGTGTCAAACCGAATACAGTATTTTCACAATCTTTGAGCTTTCGCAACAACTCAGATACATCTATGTATTCCGGCACAGTGGTTGTTTCGACCGATTTCGCTGGCAACATTCGCTCGGTTATTTCCCTTTCGTCAAGGTTGGCCAACTGGCGTTGTAACTCAGCTATTTCAGCTAAAAGACGATCGTTTTCAACTTGCAGATCATCGCAGTTCTTCGGCAAATCCCGACCACCTTTCATCAATTCGCGAAGCTTTGCCCTTAAACGATATATGGCAGGACAGCTGACGTCCTCCTCGGTTTCCGCCAGTTTTAATTTCAAATGCGATATCATATCTCTCAATCTGTTCAGAAAAACAAGCATAATTTATATAATCGATAGATAACAAGCGATTTTCTAATGTAGGTCCATTAGTACGGGTTAGATTTTTACTTAACTTTAGTCTGAGGTTTTATTCAATTCGACTATAATATAAATTTTTATAAAAGCGTTTATCAAAATTATAAGATCACTAATACACTTTATAAGTAACGTTTCATAAGTAGTTTCATAAGTAAAAGCAAGCGGAAGTAAATTGAAAATTTCGAGTTTAGATAAAACGTTACAGCATTAAATTTGATAGGCAAACCCAATGAATTCAAGAGAACCATCCAAATCACTTGAAATTTATATTTGTACGTAAATTTAAAGTTTGGAGATTGAGTATAATAATAAAATTTTATACGCTGAATATTATAAACAGACAACATGCTTAGATAACAAATATATAATAAAGTTAAAAAAAAAAAAAAAAATATATATATATATATATATACTTTTATATATTTTACTATATTTTATTATATTTGGATTTATGTGACCTCCAAACGTAAAGACTTGCAGACAAAAGCTGCAAAAGCTGTTCAAAAATATTTGAATTCTTTCCTTTATACTTTTCGCATAATAGAAAGAAGTTGAATCTTGAGGATCTGAATGGTTATCATTTATACTAGCGGGATTTGCATAAAACTTTGCAATATTTTTCTAAAAGCGACATTTGTGCAGGAAGTCTCAAGGTTTAGGAAGCTTGCTAGATTCACAGCATGTTAGAATCAGATTTCCCACGGGAACCAATGGACAGTACAGAGCATATAACAATTTTGGAAAGCAATGTGTTACTGTTGTTTCTATAACAAAATATAGTCGAATGAACATTTCATTCAATAATGTAATATAAAAAATGCACAAAAAATAGTGCATTTCTTTTGTAAATTAATATTGTAAAATGGCTTTCATGATCATGCAACTAGAATATCTTGAAAACTATCTGGATATTATTGTTTATTATTAACTTTAAAAATTACTTGAATAACATCTCAGAATTAAAAAAGTCATAGTGAGTGTGTAATAAAGTCCGCAAAGAAATTCGTATTTTGAAAATTATAACGAAGAGATAATCCTAATTATTGTTAAAATCTGTTATTAGGTTATAAAAACTATTAATAGTGACACAATTTATTGTGTTATTATTATGATTTATTTTGATATTATGATTAATTATAAACTAACAAAAATTCTTGTCTTTCATTGCAATTCTCCGATGTACAGGAAATTGAAATGAAATTTTGTAGAAATTCACTTTTTATTTTTATTTTTAGATATTTTAATGGATTGCGGAGTAAAAATCACACTTTTATGGATTTTTTCATTCTTACTTAAAAGTAAAGAACGTTTAAAGAAGTATGGTAGTTTTATTGATTAACAAGATCTATTTAATGCATCTTGCAATTAACTGTATCACTGTGATTTATTTTGCTATGATGATTCTATACAGGGTGTCCCGCGACAGGTGTAAGTCCCTGAAAGGGGTTGTAGAGGACGTCATTCTGAACAAGATTTCCCTTTGCAAAAATGGGGTTTGAAGCTTCGTTTTCGAATTATTAAGGAAAAACACGGACCAATCATATTTATGAATTATCATTCAGGCGTTTTCATTCGCGTTCTTTATCTGTGATTATTTGATTAGGAAATTAGTGAACAGTGGTAGCAGAATATTACAGTTAAAAACACCAATTAGAAGTGACAGTGAAGTGAAATGAGTTCACTGACTAGGTTGTGACATTAGATATTGTGCAATGTGTCTTTTTACAAAAGATTAGGATCGATGAAGTCATAGAAACACAATTTTACTGGAACAGGATTATTTTTAAACAATAGGTGAGTGTGATTCAAATTTGTTTATCACGTATTCACAAAAAATGAATAAGTGAACATTGATTGTAACTGTTCTGTTCATTATTTAACTGAGTTTTGTCGTAAGGGCTTCTTATTAAACGTTTAGACTGTCCCGGTGCGTAGGCACTTGATCGCGCTCGCGATCAGCAGCCAGGCACGAAGCTGTCGCTCCCGCTTCTAGGCGCGCGTAATCCCTGGGCTCTGATTGGTCCGTGTTTTTCCTTAATAATTCGAAAACGAAGCTTCAAACCCCATTTGTGCAAAGGGAAATCTTGTTCAGAATGACGTCCTCTACAACCCCTTTCAGGGACTTACACCAGTCGCGGGACACCCTGTAGTTTAATATCAACACAATGCCTTTTATAACAGTTCTTTGTATTTATACGAAATTAAAACAACAGTTTGGTAAAATTAATTTTTTATCCACAGCTATTCAATTCGCATAATGGATTTATTTGCATTCTTATTTAAAAGTCAAAAGTGTTTAAATTAATAGCGGGAGTTTCCCTATCGCTAGACAGCACTTAATATCGGACATTAATTATATTTATCACATTTTAAATGCTATCAAATTACGTTTTCACATAATTCGAAAAGAAGATTGAATAAATGAGCCGTTGTTTTTAAATCAGATAGTTAGGGAGATATTTAGGGATTTTCGTCTGAATCAACTTAAAAATATTGGCAAACATCAATCAATTTGGGTAATGTTTTTAAAACTATGAATATCTTAAATTTTATCATACAATAATAATTAATAAAAATGTTAAAGAAAATGAACGATTTTTTAGCTATAAATACGTACGTTTAATAATAACAATTATAAAAAATTTAAATGACAGTAATTTTAAATTTATATTTTAATTGAATTTGGCTTTTCTTGAAATGTCCTATTTGACGTAAAAAATAATAATTAAAATGAAGATATGTGAGTAAGCGAATAATCGCGTTCATTCATAAGCAAGTATAAAAAGTAAATCACACTGGCCACATATTTAATAATTATAACCTTTCTCATATTTTCATCTCATTTTTCTTTACACTTAGCATAGTGAAGCATTTTCGATGAATATAACGTGTATAAGGCAGTAAAATCATTAATTTGCATTGTTAGTAACAAAAATTGATGATGGAAATAATAATATTTGTCAATAATTTAATGAATTATTTCTTATTAATAAAATTTAATAAGCCAATGATTGACGTTGTGATAATATTGTAATTTTTCTAAAATTTTTAGACTTTCATCGTCTTTCAAATGATCTAATTTAAATCATACGTTTTTCCCCATAGAGATTTTATATAAAGTTCTGTACGGTTCATCCCTATTAAACCTCATCCAGCATATCTTCAGCAAATGTATAATTTCTCTGTCCTTATTTTCCGTTTATGTAATATTTCCTTTTCTTGGAATTTGGTTGAAATAAAATCTTTTCGTTTCATTTCATATAAAAGGAAGCTATTGTTTTCCACAGTTGTACAAAGTATCATTATTATAAATGTACTTTTTCCATTTTCAATAAAATCAATTTACAGTACAACTCTTCTTTTATCAATTAATAAGGATATTGTACACCATGGACTCTGTGATTATAAATATGAAAAGAATTGATCTATTTGTGACTATTGTTTCCAAAAATGGACTGGTACTATATTAGAAGAAACAACTCAATGATCTATCTTGCATTTCAATCACATGTGTACATTTGAGGAGATAAATTAATCGTTGCGTTTGACAGAAACCTGATGCATTGTTTAAATTAGAGATTGTTATACCTAAGAATTTTCATTGTCAAATAAGTGTAAGTTGCATTATTATACTTTTTGGCAAGTATTTTTTTATTTTGTGTATATAGTGCGCTGGTTTCTACAAACAGGAATTGTTTTGAACCAGTTTGCTACCCTCCAATTTGGACAAAACGCTTTTCTCCGATTGCCGAACAGTATATATCTCGATTTTATGTGTTACAATTCGTATTACGGTTTAGTATTCTGCTTTCAATGGTTAAACCGCGCACCTAAGCCACATAAATAGTAAGGAAAGTTAGGATTAGGAGTTAAGAATAGTAAGAACAATATAAGCGGAAGAGGTAAACCAGAACAGTTTGTTCGAAAGCAAGTAAGACTGAATTCAATGTCTAAGGAACCAAAATGAGTACACGTCCTTTGTGCTAATATTTCCGAATGTTTTGACGATTATACAGGGTGGTTCACCACATTTTGCTATCTAGATTTACGTCATTAGTATTACTCATAGCAAACAATGTTTCAGATGAAGTTGAATGGTTTTGAGAGGGGCACATTCTGATGGTATATTTTTTTGTAGGTGAACGTGTAAAGGAGATATGAAGGTCATTTATGTTTTTTTAAATGGAATCACATATTTTTTATTGCATCAGCTGATGCTCCTTCATATTCTTTACAAAAAAGTATTAATCTATTTATGTAAAAAAATCATTCGTTTAGGAGATATATTAATTTTAATGTCTATTTACTGAAAAGGTTCAATGTGGCGACCATTTGCATCAGAACACTTTCTGAATCGAAAAGTTAATGACACACTAACATTGCGCATTGTATCTGATGTTATTTTATTACACTCATTGATGATATTGAAATTGATAACATGCTTATCTTTTCTTTTTTAGAATACTTCATTATGAAGTGATAATTCACCGTATCGTCGTATTCACCGTATTAGATACATAACAACGACTAAATTTCAGAATAGATAGGAGAACAAGAATTATCAACACAGAAAATGTAAATATTTACTTTGATAATTCCTGCTCTCTTACTACATTATCACATTGAATTCATAATATTGACCCGAAAGTCACGATTTCCTAACAAGTTAGAATTAAAATATCTCCTAAACTAATGATTTATTTACATAGATAGATTAATACTTTTTTGTAAAGAATATGAAGGAGCATCAGCTGATGCAATAAAAAATATGTGATTCCATTTAAAAAAACATTAATGACCTTCATATCTCCTTTACACGTCCACCTACAAAAAAAAATATACCATCAGAATGTGCTCCTCCAAAACCATTCAACTTCATCTGAAACATTGTTTGCTATGAGTAATAATAATAACGTAAATCTAGATGGCAAAATGTGGTGAACCACCCTGTATATATAATTACTGTCAATTATGTTGAAACTGTTGTAAGTTATGTCAACGCTTTTTTCTATGTTTCGTAATAGGTAGGGGAAAGCAAGAACAAAATGTAAGAACAAGTGAACAATTAGTATATTTATAGTGACGATGGTCAGAGTAGTTTTAGGGCCATCGTAAATCAGGGACTCTTAGCGTGAATTGGGACCGAGTTCGTGCGAGACGCAGTCGTTTCCATCCCCTCAACAGTTGACATTTTCCAGGTAATAACGGCGAGATTGTATTTTCCCAAAAGTGCAAAGTGGGGATACGTTCCCTATAAAACCTTGGGCAAAGCACGAGAACGGGTCATTATGTTAGCGACTTTTTAGAGAAGAACGAAGAGAGAAATCGGACGATAAGAATGTTTTTAAATTCTATGTGTAGTATAGGCACCCTTACAAAAAGTAACTGTGTGATGAAAGTAACACCGCTTTTTACCTCTTCCACAAATATTTTAGGACAATTTATTTTGCACATGCATGATACTTGTTTTCTTTCGTCGATTGACACTAAGCCATAAAGTGAATCTTATGTGGCGGTTAAATTAAATTGGTAATTAATATCGCTCAAGCAAAGTTTTACCACTTTGACTTTGTTATTAATATTCATTGTTAAACTATTCGTATTAAACTAATTACTTCTCAGAACATTCCTAGATAATATCTTTATAAGTTCCTATATAATTTATATAAATCATGTATAGTTTCTGAGTTATAAGATTTCTCTTTTTGAAAACACGGTTGGGGACGAAAGTAACATGTCACTGTGGAGTTGAAAAAGACTGTAAAAACTGCACCAAAGGTGATGTATTATACATGTCATAACTGTAATTGGCAATAGATAAATAAATCACATACACAATACCAAAGAAATGCTAGAAGATAGATGTGCGTTCTGTTTTTCGTTATTTAAATGTACAGGTATTGTTTTTATCGTTGCTTAAAATTTAATGTGCGTATTTAAGTGTGATTTTTTGTTGTTTTTTATAATGAAAATCTTATTTTGCATTAGAAAGAGTATTTTCATATAATTCTCTACAAAATCATTTGTGTTATTCTCGTCCTGATGGGTTAAGACAAAAGTAACAATAACAGTAACTGTAACTTATTATACAGAAGCTAAATTTGAATCAAATGGTACACAGATATTTATATTATAGTATAATTCCGGTTTCTATACCTTTGAAAGGTGATTGGCAAATGGGCCAAATGTAAAAAAGTTACTCTTGTGCCCGCTCTTCTCTAAAGAAAAATATAGAAACTATTTATTACATACAATTATTAATATAATACCAATGGAACGAGGTACCGAATTTCAAACTGACGAAAATATTTAGGCCACAGATTTCACATGTTCCTAATTTCCACAACATCAAGGAAATAGCATTCGTAACACAACAATTCCGAAAGTGTTTAACAACTACCTCCACAATCCTTTTATTTGAATCCTATCAGACTAATAGAATAAGAAAACAAAAATTCAAAAGAATGTTTTAAATTTGAGAACAATTTTAAGGAAACGTCCGATGAAAAAATAATCGTATATTATTTAATTATTTAAAAATAATTATTTGTAGCATGCTATCCTGTTTTGCAACATGTTATGCAATAAAAAGGATGTGCTACAATGTAATAATCTCTAATTAACAATTGTTATCTTATTTCTATCAATTTAATTTTGCCATTGGTAGTACACGAAAGATAGATGGGTGGTACGTGAACAATTTGTGCAATATACAATACGCCAAATGTAAAAAATGTTACTTTGTCCCCATTCTCCCCTATTACTTTACGTTTTTTTAGTAACATATATTAATGTTTAATCCACTATCGCACAATTTATTTGTCAGATGCGCCAGGCAGCACTAACTATCCATTGCTACAATATTAAAACAAATAAAAAAAGTTAAAATGTTATGTTAATTTTATATTCAGCGATCTTTATCGATGCAAATTATAATTAAACATAAACTTCAAATAAGAACGTATTCAAAACTCGAGTGAGATTTGTCACATTTAAACTGTGAGTGCGTCACGAGTCAGATTCGTTTAAGTATGGTATGGGATTAATATTAGTTTCAGTTCATATAATGTTATTGTTGTCTGTTTTATTACGTTATAATTTTAATAATATTGATTCGTATTTAATGCAAACGAAGATTGGAATATCGTTTTTTTTTTATTTATTTAAAAAAGCCCTAAGTGTCCGATAATTGGAAAACGCCCACTATATTCAGGGTATCCCAAAAAATATACTCACTTGAAAACTTGCGAACATACTTCAATATGTAAACAACTTGCGGAAAAGACTAATCGACTAAATAACCCATTAACTTTTGTTAATTTATTCACATTGTAAATTTATACACACCTTGATTAAAGTTAAATATTTGTTTAATTGTCAGTTAAAGTATGAGTGCATATTTTTTGGACACTCTGTAATTCACAAGTTATACGCACACCGCATATTGTTGAATCCCTTAATACAGCATATTTCTCCCTAACATTCCCGGAATGCAACTCAGGTCACTGCATTTATGGGAATAAGAGACATTCCATTTCAAGAGACCAAGGGAATGATAGTGTAAAAATGAAATTTTCGATATTTGAACAAAAAATTTTATGAGAAACTTTATCTCTCCCACTGTATATGAGTCAAAAATCATTCTTTTGTTTATACGCATTCGAGTCCATCATTTTATGGAAGCAAAATTTTGTTTTTATAGTCTGATGTTTGCTCTACCGTTATTTTAGTAAAAGAAGTATGGACTGTGATCAATTTTCTCTAAGATATACGATTCTTTCCAAAATTTATTAGTGTGAACACACTGACAGTTGTAAAATGTTAAAGTTATAGAAATTGAAAAATGTGAAATATTCTATGTTATAAGCAATTGATACTATGATACAACACAAGAAACAGACTAACATCACAACTTATTTTTCATTAAAAGAAAAGGAAATAATAATTAATGATAAAACATAAAAACATAAAAAAAAAATGAAGTCGTCATTTAATCAAGCAACAACATAAACATTATTACAGTAGTTATTTTTCCGCTGATACTTCCTTAATCATTGTACATGTCCCGGTTATCATTAAGGTTGGACCTTAATTATTCTTCCGTTAGAAACTTCTGACACTATCATTCTCCCCGAACCCAGAACATTTTTGCGCCCCATTTTTCAGAACTGGAGTCGTTTTTCCTCTCATCATACTACAATTGGATAGCTTTTCCTACACTGTAATATACGATGCTAAAATCTCGCTTTTAATTCAGAATGAACAATCGTTTTTCCCATGGACTTGTCATTTATGAGTTTGTCAATCGTGAGGAAGGGAAACTTAACACGAATTGGGAAACCGGTGTAAATTTACGTTTAAGAGCCAATAAAACCTGTGATCAGTACTCTTTTTTTTCAAGAGCGAACCGCTCCCTCAAATATCTCATCTTCTCTCTAAGGCAGTGAACCGACACACATGGATCGTCACAGCAATCTCGTTCAGCAAGAGTTTCTTCCAGATCCCTGACTTTATCTTCGAGCGACGCGTTAGCATTTAGTAGCCTTTCGATTTCTTCCCGAGAATGTACTAGCAACGGATCTGGCTTCAATATTTCATCCTCATTTACGCCTGTAAACATTCAATATCTAGAAATAAATGTAATCTTTAGAAATTCAAACACATTGAATTTCTTATTTTGTATTACAGAAATTAATAAGGTGACCCTGTTTGAAGTACGGGCTGAATAATATGTAAAAGAACATACTATGTAATTCCTTATGGAAAAATAGAAAAAAAGTATGAAAGACAATTTTTTGATTTGTGATTTACCAGGGGAGCTTTCTACAAGTGAAGGTACGGAAATGTCCCCTCCGATTTTGATGAAACTTCGTACGTATATTGTATATATGAAGTAACTTCACGTTTTATCACTATGCAAATTGAAATAAATTGTAAACTAAGGTTATGACAAATTTTTTTGTTATGAATTGCATTTTGTCCAATTTGTTAACATCCTGTTGTTATACATAAGAAACCATACAACTTCCTATTAGAAGTTTTAATGTATACTGCATGGTTTTCGAGATAGCCTAAGCTGATTGAAGCATTAAGGGGTCGTTTCACCCTTTAAATCCGCGACTCAGCCGATAAAAAAAATATATATCTCTTATTTTTGCTTGCTTAACAAACGTACGAAGTTTCATAAAAATCGGAGGGGGACACTTCCGTGCTTTCCCTTGTAAGTGTTACACTCATTCATTTATGCAATTATGCCATCTTATAGAAAACATCTGACTGAACAACTGTGTACTTTATCTTGAGAGCAAACAAATAATTGTTTAAAAGGTGTTAATAATTCAAGGCTCTTTAAATTCTGAAGTACAATAGAATGATACACAAACCATTAACTGCGTGGTTAAATGCTTGACTGTAGATTGAAATATCCACAGTTCAAATTCCAGTTTACTTATTTCTTTTCTTCATTTAAATATTTGATTGTATTAACCCTTTGCACTTGACAGGTGACTCAGACACACTATTACGTTTAATATAATTTGGAATAAGTATTTTGTACCCGCACGTATATATAATGTTATACATATAGTAATACCAATTAATAATAGAAAGATAATAACTTTGAAATATCAATGCCAAATGTCAAATGTCAAATGTCAAATGTCAAATGTCAAATGTCAAATGTCAAATGTCAAATGTCAAATGTCAAATGTCAAATGTCAAATGTCAAATGTCAAATGTCAAATGTCAAATGTCAAATGTCAAATGTCAAATGTCAAATGTCAAATGTCAAATGTCAAATGTCAAATGTCAAATGTCAAATGCCAAATGCCAAATGCCAAATGTCACATGTCACATGTCACATGTCAAATATCAAATATCAAATATCAAATATCAAATATTAAATATTAAATATTAATTAGGGTAATAAAGTCAATTTCTCGATCAACTATTAGATATATTGTGCACCTGATGTATGCATACGTCACCCAAAATGTTAATTATGCAGATAATATTCTGTTAAAATATTACGAAATTAATAAAATTTTAAACCAAAAAAATGTTAAGGTTCGCAATATTATAAAAGTTGAATTTTAATCAACCCCGTAGTCTTAATATTAAGAAGTAAAACTAAATGTATTTCTTTGCAGGATTTTAAGAAAAATTATGTTTTATTTGATTTTATCAATGAAGAACCCGAAATTTAAAATACATAATATTTTCATTGTTCAAAGTATTAAATTCCTCTTATTATCATTTTATACTGCAATTTATTTTTTATAGATATTTGAACTATTCCAGCGATTGATATATTATTCACAAGCCTTTGAATTTTAATAACGGCTCGGATAAGCATCGACATACAGTA
>CM072789.1:1954102-2216590 GCA_036983795.1 Megachile lagopoda
GTACGAATACTTTTGTCCCGCACTGTATTTATTATTGAATTTCCGCAGTATTCTGGCATAATACTTTATCCATGTATTCCTTGTCATAAATTAATCCTTACAAAGGAACGTTACACTCATATTTCCAATTTCATTTTCGAATATATTCACCTATTATTGAGTCATTTGAAAAGTTATGAACAGACCATTCTAATTGTAAAATTTAAAGACATCAAAAATTGTATTATGTATCTATATTAACATATGATATAAATGCATATTTTTATACAAAATGTGTAAAGAAGTTTCTTCAAATACGTATATTACTTCTTCACAAACATATTTTTTATTTTGCGTACTTTATTTCACAGATTATTTGTATATATTGCGTATTTTTATATTATATTACTATTTCTTGTACACGAGCATTTTATGCATTTTCAAAATCGGTACATGAAGCAATTGTAAAACAAGTGCTAATTTTTATTATTATGTTATTTATGGTTTTCCATATTACCGGTAGATGTGTATAAACTGTTCCATATAAAAAATAAATTTAGCATATCTTTGAAACTTACAAAGGAGGTTTCCAAAGTGTCCATAACCGATTTTAATAAAATTTATACAGTAGAGTTTTCAAAAAAATTTTTCCCATTTTTTTTAGTGGCAATCATCCATATTTATGGAGTGGAAACAATTCTTGATATTGGGGATGAAAAACGTATTTTTTTCAATATCTAAAAATCTTTTTACAATATTATAAAATGTTGTATATGAACGTTTTTTAATGATAAATTTGATTGCGCGGAGTGTTATGTAAAATATCTATTTATTTAGAGACTACAATAAAGATTAATTTTTTTTTTTGATTCAGACTGCTTAAGTCTAATTGTGTTTATTTAAATTGTAAGTATAAAGCATGTTTTATTATACTTTTATTATCCGTTGCACGACGAAGTGTGGGTTCGTTTTGACACGAGTAAACTACAGCCTCGTAATCGTTTTATGCAACGAAAGTAACATTATTTATATTTGAACAATATAAATCCAAACGTGTCTCCAAATAACCAATTCCAAATTACAGATTACAAAAATTTATAATATCGAATATTACTTTTTTAACAAACATCACTGGTTACGAAAAATATGCAGATTCTTACACCTTATTCCTTCATCTGATATTACACGATTTTATGTTATACTGTATTATATTTTATTAATATAATATGTTGCATCATAATGTAATAATTATACAGAAGCAACATAATTTTTTACCCGGGAAAATGAAAAATGTTAACTTTTATTATAATCTTTTAATAAATAAATATTTTGCAAAACAATTTGCCCAGTCAAAGGGTATAACCGGATAAAGGAGTCAAAAGTACCTTCAAACCAAATTAATCAATTAATCTATCAGTTAATAGACCGCTGAAAGGTAATCATTTTTGCCAAATATTAAGCCACTACCCCTACTTGATGGGTGGTTACAGGGCGAAATGCAATTTATTTAAGCTTTATATCTTTTGTTCTACCGTAAAAAAAAATCAGGGATATTCTGCTCTATGGCGGACGTGTTTTTGATTTTTTTTCCGAATTTTTAAACGCAAAATGAATTTGAACAAAACTCTAAAAGTTTAAAAATATTTGTTTTAAATAGAAATTATCAAGTGACCACGTTTATATTTTTACAGTAGACGTGCCTTGTCATGATTATTAATCTATAATTTTAAAAAATTTTTTGAAGTAGTGGAACATAGTTGCAAAAATCAAAAACCAATATCTGGTTATACTATTATCTAAATTTTTCACGAAACCATGTTCATATTTTTATAGTTTTAATAGCTTGTTAAAATTATTAATATACAATTTTTAAATTTTTTGTGTGGAAGTGTATCATATATAGAAATAATTGCAAATTGATATTTTCTAATTTTTCATTCGGAACGTCATTACTCGTAGGAATGTTGTAATTGCACCTTCTACAACACTTCCGAAAAGGGGGAGTGTTTCTCAGTGTGTTTTGAAATTATTATTTGGATCTAAATAAAATTATATCTTGCATCCTTATTATCAAATATTTTTGCATACATGAGATGAATGAAGTGATATTTTACCGAATAAAAATCATTTCTTGTTCTGCTTCGCTTTCCTCATCAAATTTGTAATATTTTTTTCTCTTTGTTTATAATATTATTCGCTCTACAATCGAGTGTATACTCGTCATTGCTTGATTTTAAATAAAGGATTTTTAAAACAAAATTCCATAATTAACTGGTTAAACACACGGTGCCTAACAGGTTAATTATAAGTTTTTAAGAAAAATTGTTGCAGTAATGAAAGAGTTAATTAGTTTTCCGTGAATTGGTAGGCGAAGCGACAAGACAGTAAGATATATCATACATCGATACCGAATGACTGGAGAGCTTGTTTCAGAGACCTATTTTCACTCTCCAGCTGAAGCCGTTCCATTCGCCACTTCTTCATTTGACACTTCATTACGCGGAGTTTCCTTACAGCAAATGAAAGGTCGTATATCTCTGATTCCTTGGAATCGTCGCTGAAAGGATTGTAAATGCAGCAACAGCACGGTTCGTTTGGTGGATTAATCGATTCTTGCGATGACAATGTATTGCATCCGCATCGACAAAGTGACAATGCATCGTGTGGCTCCATTTTCTGCACAGTTCTGTAACAGTATTTGTTTTGTTTCGTAACATTTTCTGTAAAAATGTTCTACAAAAATGTCCTGTAAAAATGTTCCGTAGAAATGTTCTGTAAAAATATTCTATCGAAATGTTTCCTAAAAATATTCTATAAAAATGATCTTTAAAGATGCTTTGTAAAAATTGTCTGTAATATTAAGTTTTTACTAAAACTTTTTACTGATAAGTTATAATGGTAAACGAAATAATCATCGAGCAAGTAATAAATCGTTTCGAAATAACAGTTTCTTTTACGTTTCTTTATTTCATCAACCTCCTATGTGTATACAAATATTTTACCGTTATCTGATTACATACTATACATTTTCAGTGTAAAGCAGAAATTTTGGTAGCGTAAGTATTTGTATTGGTTACTGTTTACTGATTTTTAAGAGGACAGATATGAAAAAATTACAAAAATTAATTTAAAATACTTGTTATAAGTTTATTTACAGCCCGTAAAGGGAAGGTTAAGGTAATAACAAAAATACACGCATTATATAATGTACGAAGCGTAATATTTTTCAATTAAAAAATATGATATGTCGGATAATATAAAAATATTGGATAAAGATGAAAATTGAACTAAGTATCTGAAAACTGAAATTTGGAAAAATTTTTAGAAAGGATTAATAATTATATACTACATGTAGTAATTTTTTATGTGAATAAGTATAAATGTTCGATAAAAAGTATGAATATTCGAGACAGTGTCAATAATTATTACTTTCATCAATTTGTTATTGATTTTTTTAGTTATCTACCAGATCATAAGGTTATGCAAGTTTAATTATTTCTTACCTAGGTTTTTCTGTTCACTTCACGGAATCACCGATGTAAGTAAATTATGGTCGTAAACCGATTACAGACAGTTCAGCGCACATAAGCGCAAAACTGTTTTCAGCTACCAAATAAAACATGAAATATTTAGCCAAAATATATGAGGTTGGAATAATGCATTTCACTGCGGCAGTCATACTTTTAATGCCACGATGTTGTGGTATTAATGAAGATCAATATACTGATTTAACGTCAGACTGGTTTGTTCATTTGGTAACGTAATACCGCAATAAATTTATTCAAACTTCAATGTCTCATATACTTACTAAATTTTGCTCAATCTATTAGGATATAATGCATTAAACGGAAGATTCTGAAGCAAACAAAATCTGATATTAATTTATATTATACAAAATTGCATTTATGGCATATTAATTTGAAGCTTAAAATTTAATGATTAGTACATAAACACTACATAGATATACTTAATACAAAATGGTTAGGGCAGACATAGTTATAGTAAATAATATTAGATTTTGTAAGATATCAAATTTAGCATTTTTTTATATTCCTTTGAGCCTTGTAGTTTGTGAAAATCATTTATTAATTTTTTCAATACAAACTTGGTAGATGATGAAAATTATGTTATCGATTATTGTGTAATATGTATATTATGTACCTATGTATAGGGACACATAATGAGACAGTTGTTTCTCAATAAACTATTATACATGTATTACAAATATTGTTTCAAAATTTGAATGAAAATCATTAATAAAACGTTTACGAAGCTACTTTTTACAAACATCGTGCACTAATTTATGATATCTCTACCTATATCACCAAATAACGTTAAACATAGTTTGTTTCGGAATAAGTCACTGGTTGTTGTAACAAGTTAATTTGTAAATTTGTAAATTTCCAAATATATTAATTTTCAACTTTGCAAATTTCGAAATTTCGAAATTTCCATATTCCTGTATTTCCGAAACTACGAATTCCCAACTATTCAGATTTCCAAATTTATAAACCAAATTTGCGAATATCCAACCATATAAACTTTCGAATTTAAAAATTTTTAAATAATTAAAAACCACAAGTCCTCAAATACAAAAACTGCAAAATTCCTGATTTCTGAATTTCCAATTTTTTAAATTTCCAAATTATCAACGTTGTAGTTTTCCAACTATCCAAATTTCTATATTTTCAAATTGTCAAAGTTTCAACTTCCTAAATTGAAAAAATGAAAAATTGAAGAAGTAAAGAATTGTAGTATTGAAGAATTAAAAAATTAAAGAATTAAAGAATTGAATAATGGAATAATTGAATAATTGAATAATTGAATAATGGAATAATTGAATAATTGAATAATTGAATAATTGAATAATTGAATAATTGAATAATTGAATAATTGAATAATTGAATAATTGAATAATTGAATAATTGAATAATTGAATAATTGAATAATTGAAGAATTGTAGTATTGAAGAATTGTAGTATTGAAGAATTAAAAAATTAAAGAATTGAAGAATTGAAGAATTGAAGAATTGAAGAATTGAAGAATTGAAGAATTGAAGAATTGAAGAATTGAAGAATTGAAGAATTGAAGAATTGAAGAATTGAAGAATTGAAGAATTGAAGAATTGAAGAATTGAAGAATTGAAGAATTGAAGAATTGAAGAATTGAAGAATTGAAGAATTGAAGAATTGAAGAATTGAAGAATTGAAGAATTGAAGAATTGAAGAATTGAAGAATTGAAGAATTGAAGAATTGAAGAATTGAAGAATTGAAGAATTGAAGAATTGAAGAATTGAAGAATTGAAGAATTGAAGAATTGAAGAATTGAAGAATTGAAGAATTGAAGAATTGAAGAATTGAAGAATTGAAGAATTGAAGAATTGAAGAATTGAAGAATTGAAGAATTGAAGAATTGAAGAATTGAAGAATTGAAGAATTGAAGAATTGTAGAATTGAAGAATTGAAGAATTGAAGAATTGAAGAATTGAAGAATTGAAGAATTGAAGAATTGAAGAATTGAAGAATTGAAGAATTGAAGAATTGAAGAATTGAAGAATTGAAGAATTGAAGAATTGAAGAATTGAAGAATTGAAGAATTGAAGAATTGAAGAATTGAAGAATTTAAGAATTGAAGAATTGAGAAATTGAGGAATAGAAGAATCGTGAAGAATTGAAGAATTGAAAAATTAAAGATAGATCCATATAAATATTTTCAATAGTTTTCGTTTTAAATATACCCAGTTCAAAACACAACATAATTTATTTAAAGAACGAACACATTTAATTGATATTATGCTTATAATTATTGTTGTTCATTACATTTTAATACGCTTTTGTAAATTTTACTTATACAAATTTGCATCCCAAATGAAAAATGAGCTATTTTATAAATGTGAAATTCTAATAAAAAGGAAATATCAACAATTTATATCGTGTTTTACTTGCTTCAAACTGAGTTATACTTGTGGTTATTCAATTCAGTTTGTTATCAATTATTCAAATTACTTTACGAATTTCTGCAAATTTTATAACTGCAAGATTAACATAGCACGTATCTCAAACAAATGTAGTTACAATCACGTATTTATATGCAGATTTGAGACAAAACTCATCATTTGAAATTCTAAACACACAATTCTGCATTTCTCTTAGTATATGCAACTGACACGTTGCTGTAATTAAAATGAAACAATCCTCTTTCTGAATTGTGGAAGAGTCAGTTCACGTCTGATTTGTTGAGAATTTTCAACGAAACAAAACGTTTGATTACATTCCGCTATAATTAAATTATAAAATGTTATTAAATCTCAATTTTAACATTCACATATCAATTGTAAAATTTGAGAGCTAAAATGTCATGATTGAATCAAACGAATAAATCTGTTATTCGATACAGCTTATTTAAATAAAATTTTCGCGGTTTACAATATGTGCTACAAATATTTTAAAATAGAACAATTTAGATTTCAGCTTTGAAGAAATATTATCTGCACTAGGAATATAGATTATTAATATTAGAATGATGTCGGAGCAATTAATTAGTAGCGGACTTACAGAGGATATTGGTAAAGAACATTGAACTTGATATAAGGATTAAATTTTAATCACGTAATTAATTAAGTACTACAGCATTAATAATGAAGGCTTCTGATAGACAGTCAGATGATTAATATTTAATACCGTTCTTAAAGATATAATGAGTTCGTTATATTAGTTTTATAATCGTCACTTTTTACTTTGTCTTCAGAAATAAAAATTTTATATTATTTTCACATTTAATTTTTAATTTTTAGCTTTAAAATTTATACAAAATTTTTAGGGTTATATTATTATTACAGATTTAAATATTATACTGTTTTATATGCGCAATATAGTTTTAATTAGTACAATTTATAAATTGTATGATTTACCTTTAAAAATTATGAAATTATATGATATTTATTGTGAAAGAGACTAATTAAGTACAAATTAAGATTAATAAAATTTATTTTTAGTGTTAATATCCAATATAATCTCACTAATAATTTATTTAATTTTAAATTCCTAATTCAAGTAATATGATCTTTATTCTATAAGACATAACTTAACAAATACCGTTGATATTGAATTACAGTAGTCATTTTGTAATATTTATGAACAATAAATAATTGAATCTTAAATGTTTACAACGAAGTTATTAATTTTTTCAAAACATTACTCGTAATTAAAGATTCTCTATTAATGAATAATTCAAAACAAAATAAAAATGTTCTTTGGAATAGTTTTAGCCTTCTATAATTGACCTTTATAATTCACGGAATAAGGAAGTACTATTTGTAAGATATAATAAGTAGATTAACATATATTATGCTCTTAAAATATAAAAATATAAAATTATGACTTGTTCGTAAAATTCGTAGAAACTTTAAATTTTTTATTTAATGTTTCCATTAATGATTGCTAACAATATAACAACTTATTAAATAATAACATGTCATCCTATACCAGGGGTCAACAACCTACGGCTAAGTGGAATCATATTAGTGGCTCTTAAGTAGTTTAATAGTACATATTGAAAAATTAACTGCAATATAGTAATTACCAAACAAATATAATAATCCTGCACACACATCAGAATGCGCGGCAGATCGCATGCATGTAAACCTAGCTTTAGCTAACTTTGCTCTCTGTTAGGTTTTAAAATACATTTTCTAGTAAGAGGATTAGACCTCAGTCAAATTTCTGGCAATACAATAGCTTAACGTATTTTTCAGTTCTTTAGAAACTTTTGCCATTTACAATCTATAGTTGTTTAGTCGTAGCAGAAATAGGACCCAAGGAGTCATTACATTCTAGCGAGTTTTTTCTTGATTTATTGTGGGTCACATCTGGTGTCAGAACCCTTAGCCTTAGCCGTAGAGTCTTTTGTTTGCAGATTCCATTCATGTCGAGGTACTCCTTCGGTTTATTACTCGCTACGGTCAATTTGGAAAAACCCAAACCACTTCATACGTCACGGATTATTTACCATCTCCACTTATCTTAGCTAGCCAATAGGAAATTAGAAAAGTGTTTTCCCTTTCCTATATACAAAAATTGTACGCCCACTCCGAGCTTTCATAAAATGTAACTTGTCTTCGAAGAGACACTCTCGATTCAAGAATCAAACGGTTACCATTGCAAATAAAATCTAGTCACCCGAAGTCACATACAATTTCTGTAGATACAGTCCACTTAGTTACTTAATTCTACGCGTTGTTTAATCGTCACTAATACTGCTGACGCTGCAACGCACATACACTCTCCACACTCACCGACGCTACACTCAAAACCAAAAACTGTTTCCGTTTTCTTTAATACGTTGACTTATATGTTCTGTTACTACGCAAAATAGAATGTTTTGATTTCACAATCAATACATGTTTCACAGCAGATAATGGTTATATTATTTTTTCTAATACATATTACCGGTGTATGTACTTATATTTGACTCTTTAAAAAAATAATTTATCACATCGAGAAAAGAATGGCTTTCAACTCCAGAAAGGTTGTCGACCCCTGACCTATACATTCATTCTGTTCGTTACACAAGCCTCGCGTTTATACAATGCATTTTTTAACCAAAATTAAAAACTATTTGTGGCGTATGCCTTTGCTTGCTACTCACTGTGTTTCTTATATATGAACTACAAAGTACTTTAATAAAATGTTTATGTTAAAATGCGTATAAATTTTCAACAAGATAATAAAACATTGTATACGTTAATACTTTCCAGTCCTTATCTATTTAATTTTCGAATTCATTTTCGATTTAAAGATCGATACACATCTAATGCCGATTAGCTCTATTGTTAATTTCTCGAATGTGAAATGACTGAGTTAATCAGTTTATTTATTGTCAAATATTTAAGTCTTTAATATTAATAATCAATTGTGTAACGTTAATTAGCACTTTAATATAAGATTGTAAATCAAGGAAGTCTACAAATTGCATCTAATATTGGTTAAAAGTTAAACAATGAATACAAAACTTTTCATTCGTTTTCCATTTAAACGATTGCCATAATTGATTCGCTATTCGCGAACTCTCGTTGAAAACGTTTTATTGGGAGTTCCGTTCCTAACGAAGTTGTACCACTATATTGAAGTCTTCGAAAGCTTTGATAAGCATCTCAGTTCAATTATAGTTGATAAGTTATTAAGAGTGCATTCCGTCAATTAAATCTTCACACTGTATTAGTTGCAAATAAGGATCATGAAATATAACTTGTTAATTCAGTTTCGACTACATGTATTCTGTTCCTGTCGGAAAAACTTTATTTAATAGTAAGTAACATAGGACAAAATATTTTATACACGAAATAAAAATTGCGTAAACGTAAAAAAACGTCTAATTTCAGTTTATAACTTTGTGAATTAACACGTTAATTGCAACGTTTAAGCAATTGAAATCTTGATTAGTATTTTTAATTTTATAAAATACATCTTACCAAATATTTTCACAATATTCTGTTGTATCTATTAGTCATAGTTTAAAATAGTTAATACCAGTATTTCCAATTAGGTGAGCGAACAAATTATTAATAACTAGTATGTGACTGATTTGTAAGATAATTTAAACGCCAAACATACATGGATGTTGCGGCACTTAATATTCAATTAAAATGTACGAAAATGTACAGGGTGTCCCAGAACAACAATTCTGACAATTCTGAACAACTTGTTCCTTTGCCAAAATATTAGTTGAGGCTTCATTTTCGAATTATTAGCGCAAAACACTGACCAATGAGAGCGCGCGTGGACTAGGCGCATGACAACGTGAGCGAAAGCTTCGAGTGTGATGGCCGATCGTGGTCGTGAACAAGCATATCGATACCGCATCGGTATAATAGGAAGCTATTAGGTGAAAGTTAAATCGAATAATGAATTAAAAAGTTAAGAATAATATTAAGTTTTTCATTATTCTTAAATAGGAGATAAACCAATTAGTTGTTATTTATCCAGACTGAGTGAATCGTATTTATTTTATGCCTTCCAAAAGGAATAAAGAATAAACTCACGAAAATTAATTTTGTCAACTATTCTAATGAAGCAAACGAATGAATTCACGTTTCAAAACGAATGAGTACCTTGTCGAACTGATGATGGAACTGAAATGGAATATCTAATGGAGTAACTAACTGAAGTGAAATAAATTAATTCCTGTATACGTTTAATTTTCAAAATGCACAAACAACTTAAGGGGTAACACCACTCTAGAGCCAGAAAAAGAGACCTAAATTTGACAATTTATTTTGGAAGTATAACAAGCAGAAAAGAATTTCTTTTCAGAGGGTTTCTTTAACACATATTGAAGTACGAAAAATAATTTTTTTTTCTCATTTTCGTACAAAATGGGGGTGACAGAGCCCATCGGTGGAAACAGCTTTTGTAGAAACATCGCCACGGGAGGACGGATTTCTCGCCATGTGTGAGACCTAGAATAAAAAATCAACACAATTTATAATCTATATACAATTTGCCTTGGTAGTACGTAGGGGTTTTTTATTTAATCAATTTTTATAGAAGTTATGCATGTTTTAAGAAATGAATCGACTTTTTGCATGAAAAATGTGCATTGAATTATTTATAAAAAAAAAGTTTATATTCAATCAAAAAACAACTAAGTACTCCCAAAGAAAATATTGTTGTGAAGCTACTGTAAAAAGTTCAATTCGATCCATACAATAGTCACCGAGAAATCCGTCCTCCCAGTATGACAAAAGTGGTTTCGAGAAAAACGCGTTTAAAGTTTTATGAACATTTTAATCCTTGAATTTCTTGTTTACCTCTAATCTGCGATTCCTGCACCATACATTTAACCATCCAGGTCGATGTTCGCCTCCTCCTCTACCTTCCTCTACAACCGTTTGTTTTGTAGGTAACAGATGTACTTATTATTTTAAATAGTAAAAGTAATACAAAAGCCATGAATCGCAACACGCCGCGTAAGTACTCAGTGCGCGCTCTGAGAAGCTGCGGTAAAAATGATAATTGACTCTTTTCAAATTTGTTTTCCACTATAAATCAAATGGCATTCTATTTCTATGACCCTAAAGCATTGTTTAAGCCAAAAAAAAAATCGACTTTTTGAAAATCCTAGAGTGGTGTTACCCCTTAAATAAAACTTACCTATTGATCCGTGAAAAAACCAGCTTCGATGAAAAATATTTATCTCACCGGGTACATCCATCGATCCACCAACAGCTGATGTTCTGGCAGGATCAATGAACTCTCAATTTATTTCACTGCCGCTTTCTAATAATCGCACAACATAGATACGACCGGAAAATGGACCGAATGAAAACGCGTGAACGATTATTCACGGATATGTTTAACAATACTCTATTTTCTCATTGTAGGGAATCGGTATTAAGGAATCGATATTATATTATATTACAGGGCATGAGACATTGTTGAACAGGCCATAAATCTCGGTCTCCTTTTTGATCGCGGGGCGTAAGTCGCAAACGGTTCCCATGCAACGGTGATCTGTTGAACGACTCCAGCATCGATCGAGACAGTCATCGTTTGTTGTCAAAAGAAATCAGCCGAATTAAATATATCGTAGTTTTTAATCGTGCATCCCGTTCTTTCGCTTTCAAGACAGTGCAGTTAAAATTATTTATGAATATTCGTTCACGTGTTTTCATTCGGTCTATTTACGTATCGAGCTAATTAAACAATAATTAAGATTTAAATCTAAGTCGAAATAATTCAACAATAATTAAGATTTTTTTATTCATTATTCAATGTAACTTTCATCCAGCAGCTTCCTATTATACCGACGCGATACCGACACACTTGTTCACGATCACGGCCGGCCGTCATACTCGAAGCTGTCGAACCCCTGGTCCACGTGCGTTCTAATTGGTCAATGTCTGTTGCTAGTAACTTAAAAAGAAGCCTCAACCAATATTTTGGCAAAGGAAAAAGTTATTCGGAATCGTCCCGCCTACCACCTCTTTTCGGTTCTTACACCAGGTCTGGGACACGGTGTATACATTCGTTTTCGAGATACTTCATGAAGAAGAAGAAACAAAAACAGAAACCGTATGACAGCATGAAAGTATCTGTCAAATAAATATTGGCGTTCTAACCATAAATGTTAACCTTCAGTTACTTAGAAAAATTGTGAACTGTTCACTTCGTAAAAATGTAAAATTCTTTCAAAGTAATACTAAATTTACAGAAAGAGAAGAAAATTTAATGTTAAAATGCAAATGTCCTGAATAACTTAATTTTTTCTGGTACATTTACAGTGTAATTTTAAAAGTCACAATAACCATGTAATAAATATCTGTTCACTGTTGATTTTGAGGTATACCATTTGAAAAATATTATACTAAACTTACTTGTTTATTCATTCATTAATCATATTTTATTCATTTATGTATTTGGTCGATTACATAAGCTGCAGTTAATGATACATGTCAATTCTAAATACTTGTTGTATATTTTAAAATGACTAGTGTTGAAGAGAAAAGTCGTACCCTTTGAAATAGCAAATGTATCAGTATTAAATGTAGCTGTTCGATAATATTGTAAATGTTATATTAAAATTGATCATAAATATAATGAACTGTAATAGAATGACTTTTAAATAATTTTACATTTAGAGGTTTACAAATTTCAAAATTTTTTTATTCCAAAGTCTCCAATTCCTAAAGACCCAAATATCTAAGTATTCAAATATTCGAATTTCTACAGTTTTAAATTTCTAAGTTTCTAAATTGCTGAGTTTTTGAATTTTTGAATTCCTACATATCTGAGTTTCTAAGTTGTTCAAATATTTGAAATAATGGAAAATATATTAACCTTAGGCGGTCTTTCACGTCCTTTTTAACTTATTGCATATGTACTTATTTATCCAAAGACGTGAACAAAATTTGGACAAAATTACAACGATACTTATATTAATATTTTTGTTTTTTTTTTCTTTTTTTCATTTTTGCGTATAGAATATGCGGGTAAAGTTATACGATAAAAAACTGGGACACTCTCAAATTAATAAATAACATATAAATTCGTTTTTTAAATAAATTAACTAAGATTAATATTTTCAGTATCCACAACGCAACCTTCTAAAAATTTACCAGTTTCTGCAATTTGTGTCTGATAATTTTCCAATACATTGTAAAACTTGGATATTTATACGAGAAATTAAGTAAAACGACATTCTTGGTTCTACTTGCGGTTCGATTTTCGGAAATTACGCTGTAATGGACGTATATCTTGACAATTGCCTATCGATCAACGAAAATGACGACGGGTACAAAGAGAAGACGAGAATAGCGGAAGTCGCGGCTGCCACATTGTGCAGACTGAATAGCATAATGAGGCAAATGAAGGACTGGCGTGACGATCGCGTAAAGCTGAGATCTAACATTTGGCGACTAAAGCTGGCTCTGCGAGTCGCTGGCAAAGAAACAACCGATACCCTGCACGCTGACCCATTAATCGAACATCAAAGAGAGGAAATCAAACGGCTGGAGGCGGATAATCAGGCTCTGAAGAAGGAAATTGCCGATATTAAAGCGGCCATTGTCGACGCGGATTATATTAGCGACGAAACCGCTTACAGATCCGACGAAAAGCTGAACGAAGTTAAACAGGAGTATCTCGTGGAACGGGAATATTTAAACAACGAGATTCTGTATCTGAAAAGTAGATTGAAAGAGGTGGAGGATGGACACGAACATGATACAGAAGTCGAACACTTGAAATGTAAATTGAAGCACTTCATGATGGTCGATCACACGATGGAAATTATATTTACCGACATAGTTAACAAAGTTGCCGAGACGATTGCCAATTTGTCCGAGGAATTGGTGAACATGAACGAGCACTTGAACAGATCGAAATTAAAAAATGATCGTCTGTATGTAAAAATTGACCGATTGAATGCAATGTTGCGCTCCAGGGGCGGTAACATCGTGGATTATCAGAAAAGAATTGTCGAACTAAATGACCTGACGAAACGTTTGAAAACGGAGCTAGGTAAATTGAAAACTAATTTTGAAGATGATTCTTGCTCTGTAGACGGTACTCCTGAAGGTAATCTGAATAACGTGGAACGATTGGCAAACGATCTGAAGAACAAATTAAAGAACGATTATGCAGCTCTGCTCGGGGCAGGTGACTTGAATTGTTGGAAATATTTCCAGACAATTTTTGAACTACGCGTAAACTTGAAACAACTGCACGTTCAATTGACCAAGTCTAACGCTGATCTTTCTCCTCGATACGAAAAGTTGGCTGACTCTTCTAAACATACGAAACAATTGTCTGCTATAGAATCTACCTTGAAAGACATTAACGTTGAGTTCGATCGTTTGAAGGATGAACATGTGAGAAAGTATTGTAGAATCGGTGGTGCCGAGGGTGTGCAATATTTAAGGAAAATAGAAGATCTTCAAACGATCATTGAACAGATAAGAAGGACGATCAACGAATTGAATCGTCGTACAAGATTCAATTCGGACGAAGGAAAGGAAATTGTGAAATTGGACGACTTCGTTGGTCGTGTGTGTCAGGAAATCAAACAGTTGGAAGTGATTGTCATATCTAGCGATCGTTCTACTTTGATGAAAAAGATCGAGTATCTAGAGGAGTCGGTTGTGCGATTAAAAGTTGAGTCGAGCGAGAAGGCCGAACGAGTAAATACGTTAGCTACGGAGTTGTTCAACGTCGAGACGTTGATTGAAGAAAGAACGAAGGAAGCGACGGACGCGAAAAGAAAAGTGGACGTATTAACGGAAGAAAATAAAATTTTAGAAACAAGAACAAAAGATATGGAAGAAAAAACATTGGAACTACAGAGTGAACACGAGGATATTAGGAAAGAGTTGGAACAACTGCAACAGGTGAAGCACGACATAAATATAACGAAAAAGAAATTGCAAAACATTCGGGCTGAAAAGGAAAAGTTGTTGAAGGAAATGGAAGAATTGCGTGATGCTGTCGAGAAAAGAAATGAAAAGATTAATGCTATGGCCACTGAAAAACTCTCGGTGGAGAAAGCATTAAAGACAAGGATTACTGATCTTACAAAGAATCTTCAAACAGCTTCGAAGGAGAACGAAAGATTGCAAAATAAAGTGAACGAACTTGAACAACTTAAGAGCAAACAACATAAACCAGCGAAAGAAATGTCAGAGAACGCCGATAGCGAATGGCTGCGACTGAGATCGAGCTTACAAGCATCGAAAGAAGCTCGAGATATCGCGGTTCGTGAAATCGCCGAACTAAAAGCTAGATTGGAGCATTTTTCCAACGACAGGGCAAAGTTGGAAACGGACGTTTGTCACTTAGAATCGAAGAAAGAAATACTTGCGTATGAACTAGGCGTTGAGAAAGCAATCGCCGAGGAAAGGCTTATAGAACTGACCAAATTAAAATCGGATTATAATCGACTGAGCATCGAAAGAACCGATTTGAAGAAAGAAAAGGAACGACTGAACGTAGAATTGTCAATTTTGGCAGCTACGAAGGAGCACTTGGAGAAGTCCGTGGAAAGCGTTGAAGTCAGATGCTCGAAACTCGAAGATGAAACCGATAAATATAGATCGGAGTGCAGTGTTCTACGAGAGGAAGTAAAAAGCTTCAAGACCGGTAAAGAAAATCTGGCTATCAAGTTGGAAAAGGCTGAAGCAAAGTTGAACGAAGGTGAACATAAAATAAGACGTTTGGAATTTGAAAATTCGAAGCTCCAGGACAATTTGAACGACTTAAGTTTGAAGAATATCAGCCTTGAAGATCGTGTGCAAGTGCTTCTGACGGAAAAGAATGACCTCGTGACGCGTATTAATGAACTGGATGGAAAGAACGTCGAGCTGAAAGATCAGCTGAATAAAGTTAAAACGGAGAACGAATATTCCTCCGTCGAATTGAATAAATTGAGAGTGGAATGTGACAGAGCGAAATCGGAGAACGCGTCCCTGCAGAATATGCTCGACGAGTCGAATAGAAGCAACGAAGTGCTGAAGAAAACGAGCGAGGAACTAAAACTAAAATTGAACGAGGTCTACAGCGAGTGCAGGATACTTGAAAATCAGCGGAAAATCTTGGAGATCGGAAACATCGCGTTGAAAAGAGAAAAGGAAGCGTTGCAACACGAATATGTGAACAGCCTACGATTAAATATTCCCGAGATCCAAAACACAGACTCCAAAGCGGATAGCGAAAAGATATTGAACGAATGCAACGAGCAGAATATTGATAGTTCAACGAAGAAAATTGTCAATGGAACGAAGAAAAATAATAAAAAGTCTGACAAACGTACAAACGGTAAAATGAAATCGAAGGAGGAGTTGAAACGGGCGTTGGTAGAGAATGAAGCGTTGAAATTTGAAATAATGAATTTAAGGGAGCAGAATTTTGAAGTCAAGATGCAGATGAGTCGCACGAAAAATGAATTGCAAAGACAGAAAACGAAAAGCATGAATGACACCAATGTATCGAACAAACTAGAAATAGTGAATCTTTATTATAAAGAGATTAATAGTTACTCGGGTCAGCATTTTGGTAATATAGACACATTGGCACATATCAATCAGTCGGGTGTTTGTCCTTTCATTAGATCGGCGATTGATCTACAATCCGAAACTGAAATCGAGAAATTGCTGGAAGTCATAAACAAATTGCAAATCGAGAACGTTGCGTTGAAGATGGAAGTAAACACTTTGAGATGTAGCTTCGTCATGAACGTTACAGAGGACGAAAAGAGGTGGAACAAACTTCGAAATACACGGGAAGAAATTCGAGCACTGAAGGTAGAATTGACGAAACTGAGAGACGAAAAGGAGTCTTTGCAGAATCGGCTGGATACAGTTAGAACGAAATTGGATCAGGTGGAATCTGAGAAGACCGCTTTGAAGAATGAGCTTTATGCCTTAAGGAAAACGAATTCAGACCTTATACGTAAAGCAGATGAATTACAGTGCGATTATCAAAAGCTGAAGGGAATACGCGAAGGATTTGACAGCTGCATAATGGGAGCGATTAAAAAGATTAAAAAATATACGACCGCAGGAAATGTTGAAGAAATAGACGAACAATTGAAAGTTTTCTTGGAGTCATATATTTCAAATGGAAAATTTATACAATTAATTAACGAATGAGGAGTGACTGTGGAGTGAGTGAGGAATGTAGCAGATTTAATTTAAATATAAAATAAAACTATAATGACAGATATTTTTGGACTATGCAATTTTGGGTGATTCGGGTTTTATCAAGCACATGTTGTTGTATCAAATATTTAATCAAATATATATTATTACTTCATTGATTCGTATGAGTACTGTACATATTTCATACCCCTACGATTATTAAGTTTTTGTACATTAAATGACCGTTTATGAAATATAGGCAGTTTGATTTAATCACATAAAAGTAACGCATTTCAATAAATTAACGCCATCATGGAAGGCTATGCGCAGGAAAATGGCGACGTAGGAAGAAGAGGCCCTACGCATTCACTGTACACTAAGGACTGTAAACGTTCATCGAATGAATCAAATAAATTTTCCAATTCATAATATTTTTGTATTATCTAATTTACAAATTTTTAAATTATCTGATTTAAGAAGTTTCAAAGCTAGAAACTTTCACATATTGGTACTTAAAAATCTAGAAATTTTTAATTCTCAAACTTTAAAATTTATAGTCTTTCAGATTTATTCCAATTTGAAATTGTAATTTATTTTTTCTACCGAAACTTTCAGATTTAGAAATTTTTTAATTTTTTAATTTAAGTTAATCAAGTTCGCATATGTATACATATATACAATATACATATATGTATATATTCAATTCTATAAATCACAACAATAAATGGAACGACAACCACAAAACTATTAAATCTTTTATTGTTACAAAATATATTAAAATAAATACGAATATTAAGACAAATATAAAATAAAAGTAAAAATATTGTATAGCTATGCAATGTATGTACATGATTTCTGATAAGTAAGTTTTTGGAACACAATTCGAACAATCGAATATTAAATAAATCTACATTGTTTATCGTGTAATGCAAAAAATTTTGATTTCGTTGAAAAGTAACAAACTTGCAACGCTTTGAAATAAAAAGGTTATCTTCTGAGGAATTGATCCTTTACATTGAGGATTTGATGAATGGACATTTTGAAAACTTCAGAAGTTCTAATTACAAGATCTTCTTTGCCGAGGGAAGATTCAAGCATAAATTTTAATAAGTAAGTTATGCTGTAGAATACTCAACTATTTTGACTTGTTATAATTACATCAATGTGATTCTGCGATGCTTTCAAGTTTATGAAAAGAGTTCGAAAGTATGTAATAAGTTTTATTATGCAAACTTCAAGGTCCAATTGATTTAATTACTAATTTATTTCGAGGAGTTTCTCTGCAAGCATTTCGAACACCGTTCTCGTGCAATATAAATGAAGTACCTTAATAAATATTTATAAAAGACAGATATTTACCGGCTGCTGTACTTGTCGAAAAACAAACGAATCAAGCAGTCGAGTTAAATATTTACTGCAGAAACGAACGAAGGGAAATTAAAGTAAAATCTTCGGTACTAATCAAATTCTCTGGCTTGTCCTTTAAACATTGTACACCTTTGTATATGTTTAAATCTGTGCAAGTGTTTATTGTTAATATAATGACATACAATTTAATTTTTACAAATCTTTATTTGTATATTATTGATTTTAAGTCATTTTAATAATTTTACTATCTTATTATCTAAAAATATAAAAATATAAAATATATGTACCAATTAGGGAGTCTGCCACAATTGTGGAGCCTTTGTGTTAAAATAATCGATAAAAATATGTAAATAAACGTAAACAAAATTTTGCAAGTAAATATAAGTTTTAATAAATAAGATTCAAAATAAAAATGATAACACTAATATATTACAATTCTGTTTATCAAAGAATGCGTATTATACTTTTGATGCTTTTGATACTTGAGCGGTTTATTTCGAAAGTGGTCTACAATCGAAAAATTGAGAGGTTTGAACAAATTTCAAAATATTGATAACTGATAATATGGTAGTATAATGCTTTTGCGCTTCTGAAGATGTATAATTTACCACGCCAATTGACGTAATAAACAATGTTTAAAAATTAATGGCTTTAATTATAAATAAACTTAATGAAACTAATTTTACAAATGGACTTAAGCCATTTTCAAAATTAATGAAATAACTTTTGTAAATCTTAGAATGGTATAAGTCCATGGAAAAAATAAATTTTTCTTGAAATAAAAAAGAAATACATACAATTTTATATTATACAATTAAAAAATATACAATTTTCTATTTTTTTTTTAATTTAATATTAAAGAAATGTTATATTCTAATTAATAATATTTTGCAATCTGTAATTCATTCTTGTCCAATTCGCATGTACCGAGGGGATTCAGAATAATTATGGTGTACAAGTGGTATAGTACAAGTGTAATAAATTCAATAAATTGTATTTTAATGTTACAATTGATGTTCTTGTATATTAGTGTCAACTCAATATTATTAAGTAAATTCTGCATTCAGTCCGGATACCATCATCAGTTTTTATCACATTTTCTTACTTACTTGATAGTGTTAATATATTATATTAAAATTACATATTTAATGCAATTATTATTATTTCAGAAATTATGATGTAAGTTAATCAAACAACACTACTTTAATAATAAAACATTAAGCTCTTGTCTCAAAAAGTTTTACTACATAACATATTTCATATCCCTTAAAAACTTAAAGTGGAACTTAAGGGGTGTATCACCACTCTAGGATTTCCAAAAAGTCGATTTTTTTTAGCTTAAACGACGCTTTAGGGTCATAGGAACAGAATGCCATTTGATTTATAGCGGAAAACAAATTTTAAAAAAGTCAATTATCAATTTTTGCCGCAGCTTCTCAGAGCGCGTACTGAGTACTTACGCGGTGTGCTGCGAATCATGGCTTTTGTATTACTTCTACCATTTAAAATAATAAGTACATCTGTTACCTACAAAACAAACGGTTGTAGAGGAAGGTAGAGGAGGAGGCGAACATCGACCTGGATGGTTAAATGTATGGTGCAGGAATCGCAGATTAGAGGTAAACAAGAAATTCAAGGATTAAAATGTTCATAAAACTTTAAACGCGTTTTTCTCGAAACTACTTTTGTCATACTGGGAGGACGGATTTCTCGGTGACTATTGCATGGATCGAATTGAAATTTTTACAGTAGCTTCACAACAATATTTTCTTTGGGAGTACTTAGTTGTTTTTTGATTGAATATAAACTTTTTTTTTATAAATAATTCAATGCACATTTTTCATGCAAAAAGTCGATTCATTTCTTAAAACATGCATAACTTCTATAAAAATTGATTAAATAAAAAACCCCTACGTACTACGAAGGCAAATTGTATATAGATTATAAATTGTGTTGATTTTTTATTCTAGGTCTCACACATGGCGAGAAATCCGTCCTCCCGTGGCGGTGTTTCTACAAAAGCTGTTTCTACCGATGGGCTCTGTCGCCCCCATTTTGTACGAAAATTACAAAACAAAAATTATTTTTCGTACTTCAGTATGTGTTAAATAAACCCTCTGAAAAGAAATTCTTTTCCGCTTGTCATACTTCCAAAATAAATTGACAAATTTAGGTCTTTTTTTCTGGCTCTAGAATGGTTTTACCCCCTAAGCCATTCTCAAAATTAAGATTTTAATCATTCGATTAATCAGTTAACTTTCTCTTTACAAAATCTGTGTGATTTCATGTATATTAGTTACCATTTCGTTCAAAACGAAAATACAACATAAATGTGTGGATATTACAATAAATGACTTGATTTTTTGGAAAAAAGACTTTGGTCAATTTTAAAATAAATTATTCAATTAAGTAATTTAATTATAAGAAATTTAAGTTCTCATCCAAAATCTTATGAAATGCTTAATGAACTGTTCCATAAATTAATTGTAAACTGTATTATCTCTGTTAACGCTCGTGGTTGAAATCAATTCGCTCGAGCCTTGTATATTGCACGTGGTGAGCCGACTAAATTTGTTGTTACTAAAAGATGTGCTATAACTATTTCCTTACTCGAAGTACCACTCCAAACTTGGAGACTATACTATGACAACTTGTTACTACTATGAATGTTAAGAGTAGAATGTGAATTTTCTTACAATAATAAAAGCACGGTGTACGTACACAATTTTATAAAATAAGGGTGAGGGAAACAGTTCCTAATTTCTATTGGCTATACAAAATGGAAGAGAAATGGAAGCCTGAGCGACGTACGATGGGTCTGGGTTTTCGTCAAAAAAATGACCGTAGCAAGTAATAAAACCAAGCAGTACCCCAACATGAATAGAAACTGCAAATAACTGACGTTACTGCTAAAATTAAAGTATCTGACAACCAAATGTAAATAGTAATAAACTAAAAATACTCGGTAGAATGTAACGACTCCTTGAGTATTATTGTTGCTACAGGCAATGAAACTAATCGAAGGTGTAATCCCTCTCTATGGTATTAAATTCTAATACTTAATAGTAGGCCTAAACAACCTCCATATAAAAATATTATATCGTAAAATGGCCTTGTATACTAAGAAGAGAATATATTCAGCACCTACAAACTTTTCATTTTTATTCGTGAGTAAATTGTGTAAGTAGCGCAAGATTTTCAAGCTTATTCATAATATGGAGCTTCTAAATGCGGCTATTTGCCATAATCTCAAATTCATTTCAAATTCCAGGAGCATGTGTCGTGCATTATGACCAAAATAATTATGTATTTTATTTTTATTAAATTATTTATCACAAAACGACAGTGTTTGGAACAAATTCATCATATTTCACAAAAATCAGGTTAGAGAGCGATATTCAAAAACACCGAATTATAATAAGGAGCACTGGAACGTAAACTCCGAAATTGAGAGCACCGAAATGAAAGTATCGATTTTCAGTGAAATGACAAGCGATCGATTATAACGTACTAGTTTTTATTGTAAAATCCATTCATATTCCCAGCTTCACATACATATGTAGAATAATCCGATTGAATCTGAAGCAAATCGGATCAATAATGTCCGAGATATTTCTGCTATCAGTCCGAAAAATATCGTTTCGAGAAAAACGCGTTTTAAGACATTTCAGCTTATAAAAGATATAATTGTTATTAATTTATACCTATAGTCTCGAAGACGGTTCGCTATAAGTTCCTGAAAATGTCTCACATACTGCTTTTTAATAATTGTAAAATTACTGTAAGAATTCGCGCTTATTAATCCCGTACATGTTTCAATGTGCTCATTAGTTTTATTGATTTCATTAATTTTTATAGAATTTTAAAAGAATAAAAATTCGTGCAGATTATGAATACATATTTTGCCGAGAAAATACAATGTCGCAGACGAACCGTAATGCAAACACATGTAGTATTAGGTGAATATCTCACTACCAAAGTACGGTGAGAAATTGGATTAAAAAAGTAAAAAAAAATTTAATCAATCCCCTTGCAAGACAACGTTCGACCGCATGCCGTAGAAATGACCATAGCAAAGAAATTGGAGTTGGAAACTCTTCATTATTCACCATATTCACCAGACTCGGCACTCACTGACTATTGCTGCTTCCGAAATTTGGACAACTTATTGGCAAGAGAATTCTTCGATCCCAACCGGTTGTCGAAAATGTTTTTCGAGATATTCTATACTTCATGTATCCTATTTTCGAAATATAACAGAGAGAAGTGTGTAGATAATATGAGCGCATGCTTCGTTTGAAGATAAATTATTCTTGTTTACTGAAATAATGGGAGATCCTTTACGTGCTACATGTCAAATTTAATACTTAATAACAGTTAGAGACAGTATATCAATAAACTATAGGGGCTATGACTGACATCTTTTGGAATTTTTGTTTGAAACACTAGATAATTCTGATACAACAAACTTTAATATCTCTTTGATTTATAATATCGTGTCATACGCGTGATGTGCATTACAGTTTAGATACAACAAACCTAAATCGTGTTTGTATCGTAATTGAGTTTGTAGTTTAATAATAATTATAATTTGCATAATCAAGGATTTCCAAATGTAAAATATCCTGAACATTTCAATTTTTCTTATTTGTTTCAGCGTTGAAGTAATAATTAGTTAGCACTTGGAAATCATAGGTTAAGGAGTTAATATACATATAAATTAAAAATTTTAAATAATATAAATATAAATTTAATATAATATAGATTTAATAATATCAATTTAAAATTAGTTAGTAGTTAATTTCTAAAAAGAAATGACAAAATAAAATCTATTAATAATGTGATATATTTTTTTATATAGAAAGATCCATCTAAATAGAGCCATCTAAATATCTGTTCCACTCTTAAATGTTTTCAATGAAGTTTTCTGTACGCCATTTAGAAGTTATCAATCGACCAAAATATTGTAAGAATGATTTTATCTCCCTCGTTATTTTTTTCGAAATTTTCAAGCTCATCGATCCTTAGTTGTATATCGCTTTTAATTGCACCATATAGCTAACAAGAAAATAAAGAATTAAAATTTTACGTACAATTTACTTCTAATTTATTATTAAATTGTTGCCAAACTCATTAAGGATGCTACAAATGATTTAGAAAATTTATTTAATGCATATCTTGATGTACAAATGATCGATATGGATAAAATTTTGAACAAGGGTGAATTTTTTTTAAGCACTCGTATTACACTTATTTTTAAAATGACATTTTTATGATTTTCATGAATTTTATCTGAAATAGTTAATTCACTTTATTCGTTCTTAATATATGTAGATTTAACACGTTTTTTTACTTGTTCTTTGCATAGACTACAAAATCTAATGAAACAAAAAAAATTGAGATGATTATCTCATCATGATCAGAGAAAAATACAATCTTGAATGTAGCTTACAATTTTGGCCTTACCTAGAAAGTATTCCTGCACCAATCAATTACAAGCAAGAATTTGTGAAATTCTTGTTTATTAAGTAATTTTTTATAAGCAATGAGGATGTACATATTCTGGGAAATCTTCAGAATAGATATAGCAAAAAAAATTAGTTGTGTAATTAACGAGAGATAATAAAATAAAATAACTATTCCTGCATTTCTTAAATTTTGAAAAATTCGTAGACAAAATGCAATTTAAATTCATTTGATATTAAATAGCTATTATAAACTGCATAAGCTATTAATTTCACAAAATTTTACTTGTAGTTGATTGGTATATAAATATTTTCTACGTTCACTACAGGACATTTTGAAGTAATAGAACAAATATTATATTCATGAACATAATTGATACATTTTTATACTTTTAAGACAATTTAATATTTTCGTGTTCAGAATTTTTCATTTACTTATTAATCAACATGACCCTAATAGAAACTGTATAAAAATGAATTTGTATTTTTTTAAACTCTCCGTATTCTGCCAAAATTTGCATTTGTTTCTTTATACTTTGAACACAGCAAATATGCATAGCAGCGGCCTTTGAAGAAAAATATTTGTATAACACACTTTTATTGAAATACTGCAAGTAAATTTCTAATTATAACGAAAGAACTCTATTTAAAATTTTTAAAAAACTAAAGAGTTTTATAAGAATATAATAAAAATTATTTAAATGAAAATTAAGGTACTTTACTGTGCAGTTTCAAAGACAAAGTGCTCTTTATCCAACAGCTAGCAGAAAAAATATTTATTTTTTTACAATTTCATATATAATTGTCAATCATATTAAAAGTAAGGTATTTTAAAGTTTTGACTGCGATAACGACATTTGTCAAAATCACTGCTACAAATTTTGAAGTTGCTGTTATGCAATCACCCTAAATGCTGTAATGTTTCGACACTGAATTATGACAGTTCATTGAAAAGTCAGAAGTCGTATTAACTTCGGAAGACATTTCACAATTTCAAATACGTCTGATAAATGTGTATTTTGAACTTAACCCGTTTCGTAGAATGGGTTCCAGAAACTTATTGCTTCCGCAATAAACTTCTTTCGCGGGCATTCCATTGTCGACTTTCTTGGGCTTTTAGTAACCTCGTTGTAACTGTGAAGAACATGGCATTTCCTATCTCATTCAACAAATTCCTTTGTAACCGACTTAGGAGATAATAATCGAGCATAAGAATCTCCTTCTAAAATTTTAACTTCTGGGTTCATGCATTCAAATAACACGTTACATTATAACTACGCTTTTTTTCAAGGGTTTTACGAGTTTCTTATAATTATTATCATTTAATAAAAGGATCTTCCCAAATGTTATTCTCATTCATTTATGAAACTTCTTATACAGACGGTCTCACTGACCATTTGTATACCTCATTTTGGGGATAGATGACTAATTACTTAAAACATATAAACAATTAAAGGTAGTTAATCTTTAAATTCTGAAGTACAATATAATTACACACTAACCATTTGCTGACACACGAACCACAAACATACGAACCCTTGCTTATAGATACGCCATTAAACGCTTAACTGTAGATGGAAAGGTCTACGGTTCAAATACTAGTTACCTATTATGTTCATTTACGTATTTGATTATATAGAAGTATCACTATCAAAATTACAATGAGTTGTGTTATAACCGCTGTCACTACTAATAATTTATCATGTTGCATTTATTATAAAGGTAAAATTGTTTTATTATTCATGATGTACATTAACATAGTTAATAATTGAATTCGAAATTATTAAAAGTCGTTAAAAATTATAAACGGAATGTACAAAGTAGATGTGCACAATAATGCATATTGTGTTGTGATTGTTAATGTATGTAGTAATATACGACATTAACAATAGGTTTATAGAATGCGTAAAAATTGCTGATTTCATATTGTTTATTTTCAGTTATCACAATTATTAAAATGCTTCTCTGGAAATGTAGGTTAACTTTTCTCGAAACGTAAATGAAATTACAAATCGGACGTCCCTAGTTATGTTAATGTTCAAAACGAATAATAAATACAACCTCAATATTATAATGAATGCAACATAAATAATAAATTACTAATACGGTAAGAATTTAATACAAGCAAAAATGTACTGTATGATATAAGCTAAAACTTATCCCCAGCACGTCGGCGAAGGGGGGGGGGGGGGGGGTGGGAGGAGATCCCTGGAGACCCAGGTTCGGATATATTTGTGAATTAATGCAATGTACACATAAAACATTTTATATTATATTTTTTCGTTATCTAACTTTTCCCAATAAATTTTTCATATTTTTCTGATTGAAATGACCAAATACGACATAATTCATATTTGCTTGGAATATCTTATTGGTGCAAAATCCCCTTACGAAGAAATATATTCTAAATGATGTCGTGTTTGGTCTCATTTTAATCAGGAAAATGGTACAAATATGTTAGTAAAACTTTCGTAAAAAGGAAATAAAAAATAATAAAATTTTATTCTCGCATTAAGATTGTCCCATCAGTATGTTTCTGTTCGTTTACGTTCGGTCTTTCAGATGTCTCTTTCACGCGCTATCGTGTTCTACGTTCGGCAAAGCATCAATCAATGTACGACCTATACGATATAAACGAAAATTCCGACCTGAAAGATTTGCTTGTATCAAATCATTACTGCAATAACAGCAGTTATGCCATAATTATGATACCTTATAGAAATCACTATTTCAAACATCGGAGCTCTTAAAATGGTAATGCTATAATTCTGTTCTACAGTATGTACTCCATTTTTAACTGAATTTATGATATATTATTTAAAATTCAATTACATAAGAGTAGTTTTATAGTCATAACACCCAGACAGGCTTGGAACAAGGTTTCTGACAACTTGGGACTATACATATTTGTTTCGAGAGGCCCCTCGGTCTTTAATAAAAATACAATAATATATATAAATCTTCAAAAGTTGAAATTTGTTCTAAACAAAATTAGACGAGGTGTAATGTTAATAAAAAATTGTAAATGACAAATAAATAGCAAATAACAAACATAAATCTTGATTTCTATACACTAATAGATATTATTGTAACTTGCTCAACATTACTATTAATTTTTAGTTCAACATATAATGTTAGATTGTAATAACATCAGTCTGATTTGTTCTTATATTATTATATTATACATATTATATGTATATTGTTAAGATAATTCGAAGTGCCCGCGTAACGCGCGATGCGTTATGCATTTTTCGACAACCGCGTGCATCTTTTGTTCTCTACCGTTCCGGCTCGTCCGCGAGACAAGAAGCATTTTTACGCGCGCGTCTTTATAATGGACAATCTAGTTTATTAATACAGTTGTTCAAATAAGTGTCGTCGCTGTGTTTTCTTCTGCCCGCATCCCTCAATGTGATTTTCCATTATCCCAGTAAAAGATAGTAATTAAAATTTGAATTAATTATTTTCAACGCGAATGTACATATTAGAATAGAGACCCTCGAAAAGAAGCCCTGTAACTCCTCGTAGCCTCTATATTGATTTAGCCTTGACTCAAGCTATAATTATTAGGCTCTAAATAAAAAAATAACTCTCTGTAACGTAGAATCTACATTTACCATAGTGAAACACAAAGGAATTGATAGAAATGTAAAAATATTCGAAGAATAATGTTCATGAAGAGACATTACTGAAAATAAAGTTGACGAGGTGACGCAACTCAGAAACAAAAGTTTAACAATTTATCAGAAACATTCGTCCCTAACAATTATCGGAGCGTGAATGAAAATTGTGAACGCGGCAAAAGTCGAGAAATTGTGAGGCTGCAATACATATTTATGAAAATGTGCGTCCGAAAGTTCTCCATTAAAATGGAGAACTGTTTTCAATTGCTGGTTGTAAACTTTTTTTTCCCGCGTAAAAAGCGTCGCTTCCTGTTTGAACAGACTTTCACTTCGAAATATTGCAACATTTCGGGACATACGAATTTACCTTTATCCTTTCTCTCTGTTTTAACAGGACCTATACTGTGTTTACGTAACAAAAGCAATGAAACTCACAAAAATCGGTCGAGCTTTGAAGTGACTATTAGGTTCACCGTACTGCCGATGGAGGGCGACAGTGCATCCATTTCCGGGCAAAGTAAATTCTCCAAAACTGAAATTTCCGATATGTGGGTTCTAATTCACTGAAGAATCGTCAACTAATTTTGCATATGTAGCATTAAATATTTGCATGGAATATTTAAGAATAGTTAAGAGATATTTTTACTCAATACTTTTTCCTCCTCTTCCGTTTCTTTTAAAATATGCATCCCAAGCGTCTTGATCTTGAAAAATAATTGTTTTCGAAAGCAAACCTTTGATATTTGGGAATTTTTTAACGTTGGAAATTTGGGACTTTGCATTTTCGTTATTCTGTAATTTTAAAGCTTTAAGGTTTTGAGACTTTGGAATTTTGAAATACCGAAATTTTTAGATTTTGGAACTGTGAGATTTTGCAATTGCAATTTTGAGATTTTGTGACTTTAGCTATTTTGAGATTTTGTGACTTTAGCTATTTTGGGAGTTTGAGGATTTGGGATTTGAAGTCTTTGAAATTTTTGAACTTCGAGACTTTGAAATCTTTTAGTATTGCGATTTTATAGTTTTGGAATTTAAAAATATTAGAATTTTTGAACTTTGAAATTTTGAGATTTCGGAATTTTAGAATGTCAGTATTTCGGTAGTTTAAGACTTTGTAATTTATGAATTTTTAAACTTTTGAATATTGCAATTTCAAAGTTTTGAAATTTCCAAACTTCTGGAGCTTGAAACTTTGGAATTCTTAGACTGCGAAATTTTAGAATGTTAGAACATCGAAATTTCGGGATTCAAGACTTTGGAAGTTCGTAGCTTTGAGAGTTTAGAATTGGTTCATCTGCCCTGGTATAGGATGTGTTCTACTGTGAGAATTTGGGACAGTATCTGCAGTAGGGTTGATCGGTTTTTTTCATTAGATGTTCGTGCATGCAATTTTGGGGTTTTAGAATTTTAAAATTGTAGAACTTCGAAATTCTGCAGCTTCGAGTCTTTAGAAGTGTGATAATCTTGAACTGTGAGTATTTTTGGGTTTTGGAATTTTGAACTTTTGAGATTTTAAAACTTTGGAATGCTCGAACATTGTAATTTTGGAATTACGAAATTACATAGACAGATACATTGCAATTACGTAGTATAATTCTCTAGTTGAAATATCATGTATACATTTGTTTATAAAACCCTGTTGTAATACTTCTACATCTGTAGTAAAATAATGGAAGATGTTTTCATTAAAGAACAGTGTAAGATTATTTAAGAAAATAAAATTCACTTTTCAAATTCTGTTTTTGTCTTCATCGGTTAAGTAAGAGCACCAGTAGTTGACACTGTACCAGTACTTGACACTTTTTCAAAAAAAGTAAATAAATAAGGAAAACTCAAGTTGGAATACATCAAACCTTATTAATCTGTATACTGTTGCACTTCAGCTGCTTAATTGCGAACTACTGGCCATATCCACCATTCAAAAGTGTCATATCAACCGATTAATCGAACTTGCGCCCGGCTCTTACGATTTTTCAGTGTTTTCTTATATAAATCGCTAAGGTTTGGTTAAAATGTGAGTATTGCAAGTTTGTATTATTTAATCATTGTGAATAAAAGAGACATTTGTTTATGTTGTTTGAAACTCAAAAAGAGGTTTATTCATTAAAATTGGCAACAAACAATGCTAAATTGTTTAAATTTATTCGGTGTCAACTATTGAAACTTGTAATCGTCTATTATTCAGTAGTTGACATGGGGTGTCAACTATTAAATTACTACGTGTCAACTACTGACTTTGGTTCCTCTATGATTTTTGAGTGGCTTCTACGAAGGATAACTTCATAAATTATACAGAAGTGACTATATTTGTTAAGTCTTAAAATACATTTTCTAGTAAGAGGATTAGACCTCAGTCAAATTTCTGGCAATACAATAGCTTAACATATTTTTCGGTTCTTTAGAAACTTTTGCCATTTACGATCTATAGTTGTTTAGTCGTAGCAGAAATAGGACCCAAGGAGTCATTACATTCTAGCGAGTTTTTTCTTGATTTATTGTAGGTCACATCTGGTGTCAGAACCCTTAGCCTTAGCCGTAGAGTCTTTTGTTTGCAGTTTCCATTCATGTCGAGGTACTCCTTCGGTTTATTACTCGCTACGGTCAATTTGGAAAAACCCAAAACACTCTCGATTCAAGAATCAAACGGTTACCATTGCAAATAAAATCTAGTCACCCGAAGTCACATACAATTTCTGTAGATACAGTCCACTTAGTTACTTAGTTCTACGCGTTGTTTAATCGTCACTAATACTGCTGACGCTGCATCGCACATACATTTTTGGTCCTTCGAGCCGGATATTGGTCCAGCTCGAAATATACAAGTTGACGTTCCGGATAATTGGTTCGGGTTAGAAATAGTCAACTCGTTTAGGGCGGATATTTGTTCCGTCGTGACTTCGGTGTATTCAAGTTAGCAGTTCGCGTTGTGATACCGAACTGATTAGTCTGGTTGTGGTGCCTATTGTGGTCTCACATATACAACCGTTTCATCGAGCTCCATTTCGGGAGACTTTTGGACGAGAGTCATTGGTGGAAGCTGACTTGGAAGTTGGTCCAGGGTTCAGCCACGCAGCATCTCACGAGCCTACGACGTTCGCTAGGGGATAGTAGCAGCCAAGCGGGTTTTTGAAGATCTGCTCTTGGACATCCATTGACTACGGTGATCGACCGTCAAACTAGGGAAGCTGAGGCAAATTCATCCCAGCAACTACAGGAAGGTGTTGCAGAGACGGCAGCATCCAAGAAACATTAGTCAGATACAGCAATATCGAAAACTTCGTGTTGGTAAGTGCTAACGAGTCACTTTCCTTTCGTTCATTTCCTATACTCAATTTGTTTCAATCTCAACGACATGACTTCTTCGGCGGAATCAAACAATTTGAAATTGTTGAAAAGACAGCGAGCTAATGCCAAGGCTCAAGTGATTTGCATATGGTCCTATTTAGAAGAGCATTCCGAAGTTGCCATCGCGGCATTAGAGTCGCGACAGGCAAAATTAGAAGAAATGTACAACATGTTTTCGGATGTTCAGAACGCGATAGAGGTTAGAGACGAAGTTTCGGACCACACGGCGGAATGGGTGTCGTTTGAGGAACAATACTATAGAGCCGCGGAATTGATTTGCGATAGATTGAAAAATTTGCGCGGTATTGGTAGATCTGCTTCTATAAGCAGAACAATAGATTCACCGACATCAGGAAAGTCAACCAGCTCTCTTCTATCAAAGATTGAGATCAAGCCATTTGACGGTAATCCAATCGAATGGCATAGTTTTCATAATACGTTTAAATCATTAGTACACGATAACGAGGAGTTAATCGGTATACAAAAGTTTCATTTGTTGAAAAATGCACTTCGTGGGGAGGCTTCCGCAGTGATTGAAGTTTTATACGCGACGGAAGACAATTATTTGGTGGCTTGGGATTTGCTGCGCAAGCGATACAATATGTTTAGGAAAACATTAGGAATTCATGGGAATTCATTAGACAATGGAATCAGTTATACGTTCAAACAAATGCCAATTGAAAATTCGCGTCTTACAAAGAGAGAACTAATAAGGCCGAAAATAAGCATGCAGGAGTTAGGGAAGTTAGCGATTGATTGGGATGATCTTGTTCCTCAGTCAGTCAAACAAGCGTGGCTAGAGATCAGAGATGATTTGCATCTTCTACATAGTTTTGCTGTGCCACGTTGTAGCGTCATTCATGAAGCGATAGATTTTGAATTGCACGGGTTTAGCGATGCTAGGGAGATAGTATACGGTGCGTTTATATACATTCGTTCGACCAATAGGCTTGGGCAACATGCAGTGCACTTATTATGTGCCAAATCAAGGGTTGCTCCTTTCAAGACAATTTCTTTACCGCGTTTAGAGTTTTGTGCGGATAGACTTTTTGTACAGTTATATAAGGAAGTTAAGAGATCGTTGTACCGAGTCATTTTCATACAACTTAGATTTTGGTCTGACTCCACCATAACGATTCATTGGATCAATACTTCTCCTTATTTTCTGAAAACATTTGTAGCAAATAGAGTTAGTGAAATACAATCAGAGGTACATCCTGACAATTGGTTTCATGTTGCTACAGCGGATAACCCTACAGACTTTGTTTCGCGAGGGGAACTCCCTGGACAGCTCGTATATAATAGTTTGTGGAAATTTGGACCACATTGTTTAGGTTTAGATCAATTATATTGGTCAATTCGTAATATAGTTGTAATAGAAATTCCGGAAAAGAAACAAATGGTAGTTTCAGTTTCACAGCTAGATTTAGATTTACTGAGAAGTTATACGTCGTTTAGTTATTTAGTTAGAATTGTAGCTTATATTTTTCGTTTTTACTCTAACATTAGAGATAGTAATAATAAAACTTCAGGTCAGTTAGGAACTCTACAAATTCGAAACGCATATCGTCACATTTTAAAATTAGTTGAATTAGAAAGTTTTCCCGAAGAGCTTAATAATCTAGAGAAAGGCAAAGGTATAAGCAACAAAAGTAAATTGAGGAATTTAAATCCATTCATTGATGACACAGGTCTTATTAGGGTAGGCAGTAGGCTGAAACACGCTCAGCTCAGGTATGATTGGAAATACCCCATAATTCTGCCTCACAAACATCATATCATAGACCTCATTATTAGACAGGTACACGAGGACCAATTTCATTTAGGCGTACAAGCTATTTTATATTCGATACGACACAAATATTGGCCGTTAGCAGGTAAAGGCATAGTAAAGCATATTATTCATAGGTGCATTCGTTGTAGTCGGTACAATCCCAAGATACCAAAATATACGATAGGGGATTTACCCAAACACAGAATCGTTCAGATGCGTCCATTTGAAAGTGTAGGAATTGATCACTGTGGACCCTTTCTCATGAAGGAGAAAAAATCCAGAAACCAGACGAAATTAGAATTTTACGTAGTTGTTTTTGTCTGTTTTGCGACAAAAGCCACCCATTTAGATTTAGTTACTGATTTAACGATAGAAACATGTTTAGGAGCTCTCAAACGATTTTTCGCGAGAAGAGGACAGCCTCGTTATATTCTAATAACGACACCAATTTTGTAGGCGTCAAAAATGAAATTATGCGAGTTCAAGCGTTCTTAGATTCTAATGAGCAAATAGATAGATTTCGGCAGTTTCTAACACTAGAAAACATTGATTGACATTTTTCTCCTCCCCGTTTTCCACATTTTGGTGGTTTCTGGGAGGCTGCCGTCAAATCTTTTATAAAACATTTATACAAGACAATAGGCGACGCTATATTCACTTATGAGCAGTTTTATACGGTAATCGTTGAGATTGAAACAATTCTCAATTCACGCCCTTTGACACCCGTATCCTTGGATCCCAACGATTTCCTAGCACTATCACTCAGCCACTTCCTTTATAGGTGATTCGTTAGCATGTTTACTGGAACATGATTTCGTTGACACGTCGACTAACAAGCTGTCACTTTGGCAGCAGATACAAAAAATTAGACAGCATAGTTCGGGTGGTCACAGTTCGGACTCCGCACGGCACTTACAAGCGTGCATTGAAGAATTTTGTGTCATTACTCATTAAATCGTCATAGTTTTCAATGAACTGTTTATACATTTAGATTTAGAATAATCACAAACATATACACTGGCATACATACCCTTGTATAATACACAGAAGCTTTGTATAGTTACACACCTTATTGCGCGAATAGTTACGCATATTTCTTAGATTATAATACATTACTCTTGCGTATTGCGTTTTATACAGTTATACATATTTTTAGTCATAGAGTGTAGCAATATACATCCTTAGTTTAATCCTTTTCATGTTGAACGTAGTCGTTCAAGGCGGGCGGCATGTTAAGTCTTAAAATACATTTTCTAGTAAGAGGATTAGACCTCAGTCAAATTTCTGGCAATACAATAGCTTAACATATTTTTCGGTTCTTTAGAAACTTTTGCCATTTACGATCTATAGTTGTTTAGTCGTAGCAGAAATAGGACCCAAGGAGTCATTACATTCTAGCGAGTTTTTTCTTGATTTATTGTAGGTCACATCTGGTGTCAGAACCCTTAGCCTTAGCCGTAGAGTCTTTTGTTTGCAGTTTCCATTCATGTCGAGGTACTCCTTCGGTTTATTACTCGCTACGGTCAATTTGGAAAAACCCAAAACACTCTCGATTCAAGAATCAAACGGTTACCATTGCAAATAAAATCTAGTCACCCGAAGTCACATACAATTTCTGTAGATACAGTCCACTTAGTTACTTAGTTCTACGCGTTGTTTAATCGTCACTAATACTGCTGACGCTGCATCGCACATACAATATTTTTGTATTTTCCTACGAAAAAGAGTTGTTCCCTGGACTTATAATTGTTGTGTCTGAAACGACTGGAACCATTTCAGCAATGGCAAAGTATGGTAGACTGTGAAAGTGGTCAGAAAGAATGGATAAGCTAGATTATGAATAGGAAACAGTGCTGTTTCGTATCAAAAACCCATTAAAATGAGTAGAAACAGAAATGTGTATTCAGTTACCAAACTAAGTTAGATTTTTTGTGAAAGTAACTTCTAATTATTGAATATTTTTTTTGTAAACTTACTCAAGAATAATATTTTTTAAACGTTCAATAAAATTCTGTATTCATACATTAGCAAGACTAGTTCATTAATTGGATTTTCTCCCTATGTCAACTACTGACACAAAAAGATGTCAACTACTAAATTTCTTGTTTTCGCTGGGTGTCAACTATTGAATCAAATTTTATGTTTAGAAAAAAAAAGAAAAAAATTTACAACCGTCATCAGGAATGAATACTTGTTGCAATATAAGAGAAGAATAGTTTGTGCAGCGACTGCTAATCATAAATTTTCCATAAAATGAACTTAGCCCGAGCTATGTTAACAAATAGACAAAAAATTCCTTAAAGTGTCAACTACTGGTACCTTCATCTTACATAACTTTCATAACCAATATTATAACACATTATTTCGAACAATAAAATTATCTGACAAAATGGGATGCGTGATGTGTACTATTATACAATATCATGTTCAATTTGAATATACGTATATACTTTCTGTTCGTTTCACTTACAGAATATTCGAAATATTTTTAAATAAAATATATTTTTAATATATTTAAATATTTTTAAGCTACTCGACCGTGATACTCATGACTTCGTATAAAAATATGCATAGTTCTAACAGATACATTTTTAAGGAGCTCAACTACTTTTATCGCACTTATTATTTTGCAGTCTCCTTCATACTTATCAATTATGCTTTGTATAGTCGATCGTGGTCTGTTTTCAATCCATGAAATTTTGGTAAACTTTTACACTGATTATGTAAACTAATCATAATTTTTCTACTACCAACAACGGTCTTAAGGATACTGACGGTGTTAATCATAACTAATATTGTTATATTCACGATACAAAACCTCTTGAAAGTAGTGCAAAATAAGAACTGTACGAATATTTACTGTTTGTGTATTTCTGTCGATTTTTCGTTACTTCTTGTTAATTTCATAAATTATATAAGTAACTAATTTTTTTTTAATATATCTATTCTAAACATTTCCCAAAATATGTACATACTCATTGTTTATACAAAATAACATAATAAACAACAATTTCATGAAGACTTGTTCAAAGCTGATCGTTGTACGAATACTTTCTACACTCGCTGTAATCTTCATAATGATTTAAGTACCTATTATGCCATTTTGATTTTTTATCGTGTTACTCCTGTCTAACTTTTGTGACTATCCATTATGTTAATGTCGTCGGCTGGCAGAACAATCACGGTCATTAACACATCCTAACTTTTTCCAACACAACATGAAGCAATTGAAATACTGATGCAGCCCAATAATATTAATAAAAGCAGTTGGTATAACATCAGTTCAATTTGCCATTTCGTTCTGCCATTTCCTCAACCAGTTAATTACATTCGACGTGTATACACGTCATTCCAAAACTTCATTTCATTGATATTAACGAACTGTTCACTTTTTATTGAATAAAAATGCAATTTTTCCTCGTTTTGTTTTATTTTCTTCATAAAATTTATAATAGCAGAATTCGCTTCGCATTTGACGTGTATATTCATCATTCTTTAATTTTAATTATACATCCATTGTTATCCGTTTTGATTATACATTTTATTATACAAAAGAGATTTTTAAAATTAAATTCTGGAGTGAAATGTGTAATGAATTAAAACTAGTTAAAGATGAACAATTAATTAGATTATTGAATGAAAGATATCGTAATAAATTATACGCGTAAGTGGCAACCAGATCCGGATTTGCTGCTCAAGTCAGCTTTTAAAAAGTATTCTAAGGTAAATGTCCTAGTGACGTCCTAGTTCTAGTGGTAAATGTCGATCAAGTCCTGGTAATTAATAATTGACTAAAATTTTGTAAACATATTTCTGCTTATTTTGAAAGTTTAAACTAATTAAAATATATTAGCAAAATGTATTAGCTTTACATAGACATAATTATAAATCTGAGGCGTATGAACATTTTCAAATTCTAATTAATTGAAAACTTTACCTTTCACAAATGCAGATTCTTATTGTTTCATTTGAAAATAGTAATTTAGAAATAGTAAACATAGTTAGTTATAATTTTACGGTGTTAGAATATAATAGAAATTGCAATTGTATTAACTGCTTCCTTAACCGTTTAACCACTGAGATATTTCTGATACTTACAAAATTTGATAAGATACTATTACTGTAGCAAGTACTTCATCAATTAAAAAAGGAAGTTCGACGACACATGTTCAACTTATCATCCTGAAATAACTTGTACGTATGAATCTAGCGGAGTTGATCAATAATAGTGTTCGCAATCTCTATTCCAGGTCAAATGCGACAGATCATCGTAGAGTCTGTCGGATTCAATGTAGTCTACAGCGCACACGGTACGCTTGACAGATATTAGGTGAATGGTTGGGTGGAATAACAGTATGCTTGATTAGAGAATTAGGACTGAACTTTTATTATAATCAGAAATGAAATGTTATAATAGGACTCTTTTCCTCGAGCGTGTAGAGTTCAGTTAACAAATATGGCTGTTATTTGGCGTTGTGACGATTAACACTATTTCTACCAAGAGATGTCAAAAGACACCTTTCAAATTTTAACTTAAAATTATTTTCTAAGTTGAATCATTTCTCCACAATTAATTTTTTGACTTTTCATACAATAGTAGTTAAATTAACTTAGCGATATCATTTTCTTCCAGCTCATCCTAGATCTAAAAATGTGCATATGGTATACTTATTTCTACCATGAGGTCTTTTGACACCTTGAGGATTTCATGACAGTGCCTAATGTTAAACCATTTTACATATAAACATCAACACCATTTTGAAGCATCATATCGATTATAATCAGATTAGAGAATCCCGATTTCAGTTGTAACGGAAAATACAGGAGTTGCGGCATAACTTTGAGACCGCTTATTTCCCGCCATGTTACATTTTGGTGCACCTCTATATTTATATTTGATGAATTAAGTTGGAATTTACAACCTGATAATCTCTAATAAAAACACATCAATGTATCAATAAATATATTCTTCAAATTATCTACATTTAATTGATAGTTTGAATCCCAACAGTTTTGGCAATTATTTGCATTCAATCGAAAAGGTGTAAAAAGGCACCTTTTGGTCAAAATAGGTACACGTAAAATCGTGGTAGAAATAGTGTTAACCAACTAACTGTAGAATTTAGTTTTAAAAATCTCTCACGGAATGAGTAACATCAATCAATGATGAGTAGAATACACGTCGAATGCAGGGGAAATGCTCTTATTATAAATTTTACGAAAAATTACGCAAAACGAGGACATTATATTTTTATTCGGTAAGAAATTAACAATTTGTTAACGTCCGTCAGAAATGAAGTTTTAGATTTACGTGTATACGCGCCAGATACAGTTAACTGGTTAGGTAGAAACATCAATTGACGGAAACTAAACAAATTATAACAACAGACTTAAAGTGACAATTCAGTTGAACCTTTACTTCCTTTCTTATTAATTCACTGGCTTATTCATCTTAATATTTTTCTTCGATATTAATCTAGTTTAGATAGTGTATCAAGTACTTATTAGTTTTGATGAGCTTAAAATGAATTGTACATGACTTTTTTATTTCATAATTACACAGGGTGCGTCACGCAATTGGAACGCATTATGTCCCGAATTTGGTAAAAAATAGAAAAAGGCTGTCGAGGAAACAGTTGAATATGATAATGTCCATTTTTCTATGACTTCATTTTCTTCATAAAAGCAACGTTACGACAAAAAAATGCAAATGCACTTTCCTTTTAAACAGAATTTCATGTTTTTTTTTCTCGTCTCAACTCGTCGGAACACTGCGTGACAATAGAAATTCGTGCGATATCTTACATTTTTGATAAGTCGTACACTTTGTGGAAGATTGCACTTGCACACTATGAACTGTAACTAATTACCTATGACAAACTTATTTTAACAGATAGTTTAGAATACATAGCCCAACACGATGACCTCAAACCTCATTATTTCTTTCTATGGGTTAAGTCACAAACAACATGCATTCGAGTGCATTTTTCTCTGTGGAAGACGTGAAAGAACGAATTAAACTACGTTCTTCAAACGTAAACAATGGCTGCAGTAATTTCATTATGAGAAACATGAGGAAACGCTGTATGAAATGCTTTGTACGTGAAGGAGAAATGTTTGAACATCCTATTGAATAAAGTGGGTACACAATTTATTAAAATTGTGATATATCACCCGAAATATTACTTTTTTAAACACTATACCTTAATACTTTTTTTAAACAGAATGTACGGTGGAATTGATACGAATATGAATTAATTAAAAATTTTATTTAAAAAAAATGCATTCGCATTTTTTGGGTGCATTGTTGCATTAATGAAGCAAACGCTGTTGCAGAAAAATAAATATTGTCATACCATTCAATTTTTTTCGGAATTGTTTTTTTCTACCTTTTACTAAATTCGAGATACAAACCGCCCCAATTGTACGGTACACTTCGTATTTTCAGTAAACGTAGACGATACGTTTTTAGTATCATAAAAACGTTACCCAATGTTAATTAATAAGAATGTATACCTGTATTAATTAAGTTTTCGTGCAATATTAATTTTATTCATAAAAATCAATTTAGTGTGACAATAACTTTAATTCGTGCAAATTCTGGCTAGGAATAAGGGATATTCTAATTTAAAGAAATTTTTTCTTTTGAAGCATTATTTAAATTGACACTCCGTAATAATAATTTGTGGATAAAATAAATTTTATTGCGAACTAGATATTACTTATAAATATATATTCCTGTCGTTATAAAAATTATATACAAATTTTTAAACGTTTATTAAATATTGAAATTTTTCGAACTAATACCTACAATATCTCAAATATTAGTTTTAATAAACGAATCGGATAGAAGGAAACTGTTACATAAACATCAACTTCTGTTTTTCTTTAGAGGTCATGTATGTTGTATTTCATTGATCTCCATATTTATTTTGTTGTACGTTGTAGGTGATACGAATCTACATTTCCATATCTATATGTATAGTAATGAAACTATAATATGATCTGAAAGTTTCATATTGTTAATCAAATGCAAAATTTTCTTTCATAGAGGATCGTAATCTAAAGTAGACGCAGGTAGCTTTATTTTTTCAATTTCATACAAAAGTGAAACTTAATACCAGCTTTGAAGGTAAGGCAGTATTTTGTTAGTACAATAAATATCGCAGGAGGTTGAAATAAGTATGCAAGACTCTGTATATAGAGTATTCTTTCAGATATTCTACAGATATATAAGTAATGAATAAGGATCTTAAAATACTGCACTTTATTTTATTTTTACTAAATGATTTATTATACTTTTACTAAACTCTTTTACTAGAATTTTACTAAATAGCTTACTATTACATTCCGAATGCAATGCTGATAATACAAAGAAGAAATTAAAAAATTTTAAACATTACTACTTCTTTTATAATTTTATTGAATATAAAGAACATTTAATCTTGTAATATTTAAATATACGAAATGATTGCCGAATTTAGAAGATATAGTAAAATATCTTTTTTCCAATCGATAATAAAATATTTTTAATATGATACATAATGATATAAATATTACTACATCTACCCTTAAGACAATGTAATTTTCTCTCTCTAAGATCTAATAGATAAAGGTAAATAGATAGTTTCTTTACAATTCTGATATTAGTTCGATTAAAACAACCAGTGTCTCAGATTGGTCTACGATATTCTATGTTGAACCATTGGATTAACATGTAAAAGTTATTGATTTTTTTAAAAAACAAGCATACAAAAATTATTACGTTGATGTCAACAACAAAATTAACAAAACCTGGTAGTATACAACCATTATTTCAATGCTGCCTGTTCAATGCACATTGCAAATGTAGGTACAAACAGCAACATATTTTCTATCAGTGTAAATAGTTGCATATATTCCACAAATATGATGCATTTATTCGTACCAAAGTTGTGATTTTTATATACATATTGTAATAGCCAATTACAATTAAGGTACAGGTACCAGTAGTTGACCACTTTTTAAAAAATATAAAAAAATAAGGTTTCTATAAGTTGTACACATTTGATGAATACGATCTTCAAATGCCACATTTGTCAGTTAAATTTTAAAATAATTACATGTGATGTGAAGTGAAGAATGCTTACTAATAACAAATATATACATTTATTAATGTAAATAACATTTCGTCGTATTTCTATTTTTAAAACGTTTTTTTTAAGAATTGCAGTACGGTTCAGGCAAAAGAATTCATGCATTGTGAAGTTTCGCGAATGAAATATATTTCTTTTGGTATAAGTGGTTAGCTGCTATCGAACAGAGGGTCAATTATTTCTTTACTTTTTAACTTCTGAAGCATGTACCGAATTTGTAAATATACTTTTAAAATTTGTATAATTAAACTTTTTTAAGAAAGTGGTATTGTTACATAACCTAGAATGCTTAAAAATGTCTCCAGGCACCAATACTCGCTATTTAATGACAGAGAAAGCGGTTACCATTGTTTACGCGGAAGATCTCTCTTAACTGGTCAACTACTGGTACCTTATGCGGAACAATTACAATTTAACATCCATAGTGCCTTGTTTTAGTTATTTCAACTCTAAAATTAAAAATTAAAAGTCCAAAATATAAATTTAGTAGTGGATTAATAATATTAATAAGTCGCTAATAATATTTAAGAAATTGTAACATTGAAAATAAAAATACACGAAACTGAAAATATATGAATATCCAAGACCTAATACCTAACATTCTGTAAACTATCAGATGAATCACCTTATACAGTTCAATTTTACTTGTTTTAAAACCGCTAAAAAACTTTCAATCTGATATAAATATATGTAATTTTTAACTGTTATAATCCTACTTTCTCCATTTATTTATACGAAGCGAAGGAAGTGTTGAAGTGCTAAAGTAACCAAAATATTGATACGTTGGTACCATATTGATATATTACAATATTGATACCATAATATTGATATTACACCTTGTGTAGACAGTATCACGTATGACCAGTTATTAATTGCGAAGGTACGAATATTCCTACGACTCGCTATAAATAATTAATGATCGGTATTAAACGTTCTCCGATAATCTACCAAATAATGAATTCTCACACCATTTTCTAACATTTGTCTGTTCGTCGGGGGGTTGAACAAGGGGAATAGCCTGTAGTGATCACATCCCGTGGGGAGGGGGTATGAAAAGTGGTCGGAGAATGCTTTAAGCTGCCGCCGGAGGGTGGCGAAATCGCACGAAACGTACCGAGCTGAACCGAAAGCTCAGTTGCCCCTGTCAGTAGGCCTGCCGCAACGCAGCAGTGAGCGCGCCTTCCATTTTCTGTAGAGATTGCGCGCTTCTTCATCGGAATTCCATCGATATTCATCACGATTTTGAATAATGTTCACGTCATACATTCCTCTTCCTTTTTTTTTATCGAAAGTAAACACATAAAACAATGTTCGTTTTGGTATTTTATTCGTGAATTCTTCGACCGTAGTTACCAACGTTTTTGTGATCCATAGTTTTAGTGAAATTTTATCAACATTTTGTGAAACTTCGTATATCAGCTGTTGCACACAACTTCCAAGTAATTACTGTGAATTAATACGACTTGAGACTATTTAAAAGTAGTTCTAATTCTAATTTAGTTCTTCAAAAGTGAATATGTGTTTTTCGTTTATCCGGGCCGTTTAAAACACCTGGATAAAACGTTTCACTGCCGTATCAAAAATTAGAAATATTTTCAAGTTTACCGCTTATGATGTATTCGCCGCTGCGATAGATCGAACGGAACGAATATTTGTTCACGGTTGAAGAGTACGTTAACACGGTTAACGTGGCGATCGAGAAATTACCGAAGCTGTATTTTTTCATGGACACTGATTCCCGAACAGAGAGTAATTCCGACACGTTATGGTGTACGATGAGACGACTTTGACGACAGCGTATCTTCCGACGATGATAACATCTGATGGACCCTAATGATATCGGTTAGATGTTATCGTTGGGGCCGTCTATTTCTATCGTTCGAGTTCCACGTCCTACGCGCGACTTTATTCTGAAAAAGAGCAGCGTTACGTCATTATCGGTGAACGATGACGGGAACTCGTGTGAAGTGTAGCCGTGTATGAAACAAGGCGTTAATGAACCGTGGACCAAGCATACGATTAGCCGATCGAGTAGCTCCATTAATAATGAGGAAGATGCTTTATAACGAACGTACGCAATCGCGGCGAGAGGGATGACTGACGGTTTAAAACGGACGAGAACCCACGGTGAGACGCATTCTTGTTCGCTCGTTTCGTGAATGAACTCGTTTTGATGGCCGTCGTTTATGTTAACCGTGTGCGGGTGTGTATATATTCGTGGTCGCGGTTACTCGGCATCGTTGATCGACAGATTTTCGATTACGAAATTAAATCTCGATACTGTGTTTCGCGATAAGAGTACAACTATTGCTCGTGTAAACGATAGGTGAAACCGATTTTGTAGAGAACCGAATGTGCTGTGAAGTTTATACGACGACGTGCCACGTTGGATAGTCGGAATCCCAGAAGACGAAGAGAATCGGTTCGGAAGTGGAGTTTCAAGCTATCAGAGAACTAGATTCATTGAAACTTATCAGCTATCTCGACCAAGTTGCTACCTCCAGAGTTAAGGAGGACGATATTTGAAGGAGAGAAAGGGAGAGCAGAAGCGACTTGCCAGGAATCGTCTATTCGCTCGCAGGCAGATACAGCCGGCAAGGATGAAGGGGCTGCTTTTGCTGATGAGCATGATGGCCCGGTTTGTCGCGGCGGAAGTTTTCCTCGGTAACGTCGATGAGCCGAGTAAGTGATTGAAACTTCTGATTCCCGTTCAACCACGTTCACAGGAACGTTCAATTAAGACGTAAGAGTAATTCTATTTGCGATTAAGGAGACTCGCTTTAAGCGACAGCACTGCGAACGTCCTTTTCTGGACTTTCACCGGAACAGGAGAATCTTCGTTTTCGCTGAAAAGCAATTTTCTCGTAGCTCTTAAATAATGAAGAGGGAATTGTTTTGTTCTTCTTGATCGTGGATAGACACCGTTCCTTATATACAGTGCCGCGTAACTGGTGGCACAGTCGGAAAAACTGAGATGCTAGATAATAAGATAAAGTGTAAAATGAAATTTTTTCATGCTCGTAATTCGGTTTTAGAAAAAGTCGAGCGCATCTTCACTTAATTCGTCAGATTGCAAATTATTTCTGTTTACGATTGTAAATTATTTTTATTTGCGATTGTAAATGGGCGAATAAGTATATACGGTAGATTAAATATTTAAATGAAACTATTGTTTTTCAAGACACATTTTTAATTCTCAAATTTCTGTTTTTAGTGCACTTCTGTAGACGTGTTTTATAGTTTGTTGCTCTCAATAGTTTAAATACCACAATTATTTTTTGTTTAATTGTTTAAAGCTTCATATTCTCGTCATTATACAGATTAAATTTTACGACTTTAGATACGAAAATTAAGTGATTAATCAAAGTGTCTGAAGATTTTTAGTTCACAGTTAATTTATTATTTTACAAATTTTTTGCTTCATAATTGAGCAGTGATGCTCCTATAATTGAAGAATATTTTTTTTGAACTCTAAAGCAAAATATCTAAATAATTTAGGAAATATGTTACGTAACGACTGTAATATATAAAAGTTGTATATAAAATCGTTTTTTTTGGAAACGGAATGACAGAACATGAGAACAATTTATTCTACAATTTCATCTAATTTTAATGGCGAATTTCAATTATTTGATTGTGCCGTTAATGTCATGATATTCCGCGATTTTGCGGAAAAAAGTGTTCGTTTTAAAACCATTTGAGTTTTATTAAAATATCAATAATTAGAAGTTAATATTATTTAATATGATTTATATTTTCCATATTAAATAAAGTATTATGTCATAAAATAAGCTAGATAGAAATGAAATTATAGATAAAATATACAATTCATTAGAAATTGTTGTTTGACATCTATTATCTGTTTTCACGCTTTTAAAGCTCTTTGATGTCATTGCGAAAGAGGGGTCTTAGTACTCAATTGCTGACTATTGATCAAACGTAATTAATTACGTTTGAATATCTATGAAATGATACTATCTACCATTTTCTACTTTTTAAATTCAACTTGTGATTATTCTATTTGTGCGATTATTTTTATATAATTGGAGTAAGTGGTACTTGATGAAGTAGATAGGTACCATTAGCGAAATTGCTCATAAATTTTTTATAATAATTACGTGACTTTAGTTCGGCAGCTTGGGATAATGTATATAGATTTTATATGCTAACGAATTTGTAATTCTTTCAATTAATATGAAAAACTTTTCTGATCTTCATTAAAGATGTTAACATAATGTTATTAGTATACGGAAAGAGTGGTAGTTCATTAAATAAGGTATTTACCTCGAAATCATTAAATTTAATAAATTTTTATATTTTTAATTATAATTAGTTAAAACTGGAATTGTTCTGTACAATTATTTTTTCACTTTTATTTTATCTTTTCGAATAAGTGTATTATTTTTAAAGTTATCAAATTTTTATAATTCGTAGTAAATCAAAATAAAAGTTAATTATTACCTGCTGATTTATAACTTAACAGTAAGATTTAAGACGAAGTCAACTTTGGTTATAATTATTTAAAATTAGAATTATTCTAGTTCTAGAATGATTATGTTATTTCTATTTCACCTTCTTTGAATAAAAGTTGTATTTTCGTTTACAATTTTTCGTCAATCAAAATAAAAGTAGATTAATATATACTGATTTAGTTAACATCTTAATAATAAAGCTTGAGGTAAATCGAAACTATTCGCTAATAGCACATAATAGTAGACCAATATAAACATATAAATTTTATTTAAAGGATAAATGTAAATAAAAGATAAAAATAAATATATATGTATATATTATAAAAATTATACAGAAATTATATTTAAATATAATAAGTAATGCTAAATCTTTTGAAAAAATTCAGAATAATGAGTATTCTTCTAATTAATGTGAAAAAGTTGGATTTTATAACAGAAATGTTATTTTTGAAATTTTTCTTCATAAAAGCAAATGGAGTTAATACTATGGAAATATTAATGTAAAATTTTCACAATAATCCAAAAAAGGAACCATTGAAATTTATTTCAATTCTCAATACATTTACTGCATTTAAATATATTTAATTAGTTCTTCATAGCACGTTTAATAAAAAGCGTATAGTATAAAAGATTCAAGGAGTACACAGAGAAATGATATTTATATTCGTCCAAAGTACAAAATGATTGCAGGTCCAGAAATAATTCTACATTTGTCTCTAGCGTCCAAATTCTTCTACAGTTGACATTTAATATATTAATCAAAATATCTCCTGCTATTACGTTTATCTTCAAATTTCATATTTTAATATTAGCAAAATTATTACGAGAAATTTATTGAAGCATAATTTATATAGTCTGTAAATTATGGTTACAAAAGATCTATTGTATATGTCATTTACGCGTTGTATATTAAAGTCAATGGATGACGTGTTAATATTTATAAATATTTTTTTTTTGAATAACTTATACATTCCATTGTTATTAAACATTAATGAATGCTCATGTATTTCATAAATTTGTAACATATTATTATATGTGCGATGAACTTGTAACATATCAGTACTTCTTTGATGAATCTCTAACATATCATATTAGTGTAAATATCGTGCCTTCTGCATTCCAAAATTTTATTAAGCACTTTTTTGAATATACATATAAAATAAAATTTTATTCACTTCTTAATACTTCATACAATATCATGTTATCAAATTTGTGAAAGTGTATTTATTGATTAGATTTTCCGGAAGTCAGGTGTTCTTAATAAAATAGCTATGTTAAAATGAGGAATAAGATGCTCATTTTTTTTTAACAAGTAGTATGGAATGACTAGTCATTTTTTAGGTAAATGAAACATTTAAAAGAAAATATTGAATGTAAAAAAGAACGAGTTTTATGTGAATATTTATTCAAATGTCTCTTTTATTATACTTTCTTATTTCATAATTAGGAACAGAACAAATTATGATTTTCAATGTTTATAAGTGACCGATTCACACGTGTTGCACATATATATATTTATAACATCATTTAAAGGATCCTCGACTGTATTAAAATAAATACTTTGAAGCAATAGCCTGAAAATGTGATTGCACATGAAAAAATATTATTTTATATTTTTAATTTATTTTTTCATGTTCGGTTGTACCACCAGAAAATTCCCTATGTAGCGTTGAAATATATTTGCATTTCAAGATAGAAGGATGCCTTTAATTCTTATAAATTGAACAATTCTGCGTAAAAAAGTGATACGGCATAATGTCAAAAGTTCAGTAATTCACGAGTTATTTTAAATTTAAAGGTAACATTTTGAACAAAGGTTTATAAATATTTCACGGCGTAGGAATCTTTTTGACATCGTATTTTTGTCTGCAACACATTACTTTTAGAGTCACAATATTTCAGAAACCGCTGCCTTTTATAACTTCTTAATACTACTTTACATAGGCTGTTTCAAACAATCGATTCGATTCTTTCTTCTTGAAAAATATTGCAAACACAAAAAGTTCTGGTATATTGTGTTGGCTATAATAAACAGTAAAACTTGTTCTTCTTTTACGTTTTTCATGTTTACCATTTACGAGAAAGTGCTGACTAATAATCCGGTGAAAATTGTATATTTATATTTCATCCAATAAAGGAAAAATTATATTGCGTATTCAGCTTTTTACATAATATTATCATATAGTAATCGTGTAAGCAATATTTTGGATTACGAAAGTGTAAAGCAGAGTTAGGTATTTATAATGCTATAATTAACATACTGAAATCTGATTTATTTGCACTAGTCACTCAAATATAATTTTAATTCAACAACTAGTAACAATTTCTCTTAATCATTCCGTTTTTAATACTTAAAATTAATATATGAATTTGAAATTCATACACTTCAAAATGGTGATTGTTACAATTCTTGTTCGATTTCTTTGCGTTGCATTAAAAAGAAATCAACGTCTTTGATTAGAATCAACATAAATAAAGTGGAACTGATGTTCTACAGAAACAAAGTGACGGTGTGAAAGTATTTTCTGAAATGATTCAACAATACCACACGTGACGTCAGGAGGAATGACAGAAAAGAACAAGTGATGATATTTGAAATTATAGTTCCATAAATTTTGAATTGAACAGTACGCTTATTTTTCATCTAAGATGAATGTCACAGGGATAAAATAAGATAACGTAATTAGATAACGTAAAATTGCAATTAAATACGTTTATCTGAAAGAGTAAAATTTCTACTTCCATAAATTTGGTATTTTATCTAATAGAACAACTGTTTTAACTAGCTTAGTTCTTTTATTAAACAAAATAACAAATTTGTAAAAGATGATTTTAGAAGTATCTATATTTGTAAAAGAAAACATTTTAAATTAATTAAAATCTTAAAATGTTCATATGACCTAGTAATTAAACAATATTCATAGCATATCCTAGTCATTAATTTTTCTGTTTCAAATATTAAATATACATTGATTTAATTACTTTCATCATTTAATAAATAAGAAATGTGTCATTTTGTATGGTAAAAATATTTTATTTATAATGAATGCATTTAATAAATTACAATGGTTTCTTTCCAACTGAATTCATTCTGACGTATGAAACTTTTCATTGGCAACTTGAAGCAAAATGCCTGATTTAGAGGCTTTTACTGTTGCTACAACCATTTTTATATCTAATTCTTTTTCTTTTCCTTCGGCATTCTAAAGAATTTTTATGACTTTATAACAGATGAAAATTGATTAAAAATTTATTATAAAATTTGAGGTTATATTGATATTATGACGAGTTTAAGGATAAGCAGAAGAATATTTTTATGATTTTATAATATATGAAAATTGATTAAAAATTTATTATAAAATTTGAAGTTATATTGATATTATGACGAGTTTAAGGATAAGCAGAAGAATATTTTTATGACTTTATAACAGATGAAAATTGATTAAAAATTTATTATAGAATTTAAGGTTATATTGATATTATGACGAGTTTAAGAATATTTTTGTACTGTCGTTATTATCATAAATATTTGGAATACAAAATATGATTATTTTTATGCAATATATATTTGTAATATAATAAATTCGTTGAGGTTGATTCGTTTAATAATTCGACCTCACGTGAAATTGCATCTGTGCCGATGACATTCAATAACTGATCAGTTTAATGTTATCACGTACTAATGATACTTTAATTTTAATATTTAAACAAATTTAATAAGAAAGAACATTAACTTGAAACAAGTATACTAGTAAAAAAATAGTATAACATTAATTAATTACTACTAAAAGAATACTCTTTTGTTTGAGTTATTAAGGAACAAAAATGACGTTTAACTTTGAACGTGTATTGTACGATATTTTGTACGATAGCCTCTATTGTATGATAATATTTTTGCGTGATATAAGTATTGAATTATAGAAGCTTATAGTTATATCTATATAAAGCTAATACATTTTGCTACCACTAGCTCAGTAGATTAGTATTACTACTGGATTAGTTTAAACGTTTAAAATAAGAAAAAATATTATTATTAAGAAAATTCCCACTCAATAGTTAATTACCGGGAATCGTTCGAGCATTAGAATATTTATCTTAATTATTTCGTGTTCTCGTTGCCAATTGCTCCCCAAAATTTCCATTCAACGTGACGTGGTAACGTTATCCGTCAAAATGTTGCGTCAAACGTGTTGGGATCGTTGCAATTATGCCTCCAATTAATGCTGAAAGACAACTCGCCACCGTGTCAGTCATCCATAATGACGCTGTCGACAGGCTCATAATCGTTATAAAGCACTTATGGTCCGCGATCAGGCCGACACGTAGAAACGCCGGTACGCGGACACGTGGCATAATGACACGCGGACATGAGGAAAAAATATAAGAGAACACATTAATTTCAATGTGTTCAACGATATACGTGTACAGTATAGAGAATTTGACTGCCAATAGTTGTTTTGTGGACAACATCGGCTGGATGTTCGTACTGTACGACATCGGACGAGGCCGCAACTCGTTTATTTAATCGATGCATTATGCAAATTGACATAACGGCTCTTCGAATACAGTAATCGACCACCATCTCTCGACTGATTCACAATGGGACAATGTGTACGTTGAATAATTGGCAGTAGCATGCTGCGGCTTCGAAATCAAATCTACTGAAGTAGCTCTTCATAGCTCAGAACTCGTAACGATGAACACTGCCAGGATTCTGTGTAGTGAATCAGAGTATTAGAGGTATTATTCAATTATGGTGCATGCGCTGTTTGTTTCTTGACTACAGAACTATGTTTTGTAAGAAAGATTCAGATCTTTTCACTTAATTCTCTTCCTTGATTCTTGGAAACTTTAATGTTAATTTGTTTGTGTATGCATACGTAATTGTAGTTAAAAATAAAACAGAAAAGTAAATAAACAAACGTTAAAACAGAAATCGGTATATACATTAATTGCTTATTTCGATGAAAATCAATAAAGATTTTAAGAAAGGCATCTTAATGAATTTAAATGAGAAAACACGTGATTGGGTTAAATTATTCAATTTAATTTATTTATTTAATTATACGAGTAGATAATCCTTTAGTATGTACAAGAAGAAGTTAATTAAAGTATCTAACATTCTTCTCTGAAAAGGAAGTTTATCAACTCTAAATTAGATAAATAATGTTACTCCTCCTACCTAATTTTGAAAATATGAATTTTCCGAAACATGATGATAATAACACAGGATGCAATTGTTAAAATAAAAGACGATCTCTTTTTATTTATAGCAAAAATATAAGTCTTATATTGAAAAATCCTATAATAAGGACTAGATTAAAGATATATATAATTTTATGTAAATTAGTTCACTGATCCCTGAGATATTTCTAGTATCGGATTAGAAAACTGTATTTTGAGAAAAATGAATGTAAAGTTTGCATAGTCTTAAAGGATGCAGGACCTTAATTTTCCACGTAACGATATTGATCCTTTCATCTTATCAGACCTTTCTGCATTTCAAAATAAAAATCTAATGGAAATCTCCAAGATACTATTATCGAAGAAAGGTATACTATTATCGAAACTCGACCGAAAAATCGAGTTTTCTACTATATATACAATATATGTAAGGAGTATGCCACTCCTTAATAAGCGTTTGAAACGTAAAACTAAGAAATAAAATACATTAGTAGGAAATTGCTGTCAGCGGAAAAGATACATTTAAAAATTACTATATAACATCAATAAAAGGAATATTATTTAACAATTGTTTATTGTTTAATCTAGATTATAATTAATTCTTATCAGCACTATTAATGGTTAGTAGCTATCTATCAATTAGATAAATTACTGAATTATAAAAAATCAAAGTTTATATATTTTGGTATGGAAAAGGAATTACGAAAATTTTGAATCGAAGATTAAAAGAAAAAGTAGCGGAATTCCATTACTTATGAATAATATTATTCATGTCAAGAATTAATGAGTAACATCTGAAGTTAATGAGTAACATACAGAAACAAATTTTTGTAAATTAAAGATGAGCAAAACTAACAAAAAATATTCTCGTTATAGGTAATGGTTATTTATAACTAAACATTTCTGTTATCGATATTTTGTAATCAAAGCAATTTCTGTTATTCATAACATTTATTAGTAACCATAACATTTTAATTGCTCATAGCATTTATATATAGTTATAAATAAATGTCTTTTAGTCGTTTAATTTTCTTATAAATCCTTCAAATTTCAAATCTTATAAATCCAACCGTACAGGTAGTTTAGTATTGAATTTTACAAAAATTTATAGATTTAATACTAACCACCAATGAATCCTTTACATGTTTTCTCATCTTAAAGTTGCAAGATTTGTATATTAATTTATGTTTTATCGTTTGTTTAATTATTTTTCAACATCATTTGTAATTTCAAAGTGCACATTGTATACTAACAGGTTTAGTATTAAAGAAGTAAGGCGATTGACAGATATTGATTATCGACGAGTATAGGTAGTTTATGGAACTGTATTGACCATACAGTGCATGAATAGAGAAGAGAGCTAAAGGTTTAAGTGAAACAGTTAGATTCAAAAAAGACAATATCTCTGTGGTGTTAATGATATTATTTATGATTTATAAAACAAATATAACATCAATAACAAATATAATATAATATTGAGTTTTGTTGAAATTTAATATTAATTATGCTGTAGACTTCGGACAAATCATGTGATATACTGTAAAACGAAGGACTATTTTCTTTTATCAATTATAGAGATGTAAGGATTCGATATGTACACCTCATACAGCTTTTAAAATACGCGCTGTAAAAAGAAGTTATATAGTTTCAAGAAGGATATTGTACTCCTACACTTGATCTCCCTTATGACGAGATCGAATTTACTTGAGCCTTGCAATTCTAATGCTGATTCAAAAATAGCGGTATTTGCGGTCTTGTGGTAATTATATATTCAAAAATAAGCGAAAAAAAGAAATAACGTTTTTCATGTACGACTTTGTTTCTATAGAAATGAAATTTGAAGATTCTTCAAAATATTTGTAAGAAAATTTGTTTACGGCAACAAAATATATTAAATAAATACAAGAAAAATGTATTAATAGAATTATATTAAAAAAATAATTTGTACAATTTTCATATTTTTTTTTAATTAATGGATATTAAAAATTGTTGAAATACATTATCAGTCATTATTTTTCATGATGTTATTGATACACTAACACGTAGCATCATGAATTTAGTTGCAATTACGATATGCGCATAAGGAATAATGTTAAGGAACACTGATTAATAACAACAATTTTATTAACAATTATATTCATCAATTTATAATACTCATGAATCTTTGAATTAACTAAATAAGTCCTGAAATTATTAATATGTTATTTTCATTGCTGCAAGTAAATTCCTCCATAAATATTTTCAAGAATTTTCAAATTCAATTTTCACAAAAGCAGATATGAAAAATTTTCGCATTCAGTATCATCTCTCAACCAATTGTACTATATAAGTATTTATTAGTAGTATTTATAAGTATTAATAAATATATCGACGTTTAGTCGTACCTGTAGGTCGATACTGTTCCATTACGGTTTCCGACCTGTGGGTGGGGGAAAAAAAAATGTTACCCGACGGATGTCAGGACCTCACAGGACTATTTTGGATAGGAACGGGTACCGTATCTGCGTAGAAACGATTTCCCTTTAGGAGGAGAGGGGGGTGTCAGAGTACCGTGTCCGCGGAGGAACCATTTCTCCAACAGGGTGCGCAGGAAGATAGTTGAGACGAAGCGCGGTATGTTTAGGAGTACCGTGTCCGCAGAAGAACGATTTCTTCGGCTAACCAATTTTACTTTTCAAGTTGTTCCCTTGAAGGAATAGACTTGTCTGTCTTTTCTGTGTTTTTTCGGTAGTATTTATACCAATTTCAGAAGCTATGTCCGTCTAATCGCTGGGCGCATATGACCGAGTGCAGGGGTTTTATTACTCTAACTACCTGACACGCAGCGAACGTCGCTAACATGTTTTCCTGACAAACTAATAGCATTCCTTCGCTATCTACATTATTGACATATATGGTGTGGTGTTCTGTTACAATATAAATTTATTTAAATAATAAGTACTAATAAATATAAATTAAAATTATGTTAATATATCATTTTAAAAGATTTATAGGAAACACGTAATACAAATATGCACTGCTTCTTTAGAGCAAAAAGTTATAACACATACTCCTATCTATTATATCATTTGGGACTATTTACGGTAACACTTAACTAAGCAAATTATTAAGTTTTAAATAACGAAAATTTGAATAGCATAAAAAAATATGGATATAAATTAATAATAAATAAAAAAAAAATATAAATGTAAGTTAACAATAAATAAAAAAATATAAATATAAATTAAAATATTGCTCAAACTATCAGAATACGATAACCCATTTTTCATAAAACATGAAACGTACTCATGTGTTCCCAGTATACTCATATGAGTACAGTACTAAAGTTTGTGATATGAAGAGATGTATTATTATTTTTATTATAATAAAAAGTTTTATTTGTTCAATAAAGTTGCATTGAATACAAGCATTATTGCCTCTTTAAAAAAAAAAATGCTCGTGGGAACAAATGGGTTAAGTATGTAAGCTTTTAGCACATATTTCTGTTGTAAAAGTTACAATACTTGTTTGGTACTTCTCTACTAATCTATTAATTCTGCTGATTTATTCATTTACTTAGTTAGTTAGTTAGTTAGTGAATATTCAAATCGGAATTTTACATAAGATTGTCTTAGGCTAAACTTGCGAAAACTCTAAAAATGATAAGTTTTGTATTTTTGCTTACTATGAATTGGAATAACGTTTGACATGAGCATTGACATCTTTCTGTATTGTACATAAACTTTGTCATATCCTTGCTTGACAAATAGTAATGTTATAGTAGCTTCTACAAGTTTCTATTGTAGTTTGTGATTAATCATCGAATGGCTGACTAACAAACAGCATCGTAAGCGACCAATACAGAGTCGATTTTGACCTATTTCAACTTCCATTGTATCAACAGTCAAGTCAATTTCTAAACTGATATATTAATCATATATACAGTGTCTGATCTAACTCTGTTATCCTTGATTCGATACTTGTAGAAATATAAAAAAATGCTTCTGAAGAACCTACTATATTTAAGGAGAAAATTAAATTATACAGATGAATGTCATAGCATTTGAAATTTCACATTGATCTTTGTATTTTTAAATGAATCATACCTTCTTAAGCGAAAAATACCGAACCTGAAAAAAACTATGAAAATTTAGTAAGGTTTGAGAAGAAATCATTAACCCGTTAATGCAAACAAATTTTCTGAATTCAAGATGGCGGATTCAATATAGCTTATGATACTTTAGAAAATAACGATAGAAATCAGATCACTACGTACAAACTTGTACGAAAATTCATTCGAAAATATTGTTTCAATAAAAATTATCAGAAATATAAAATTTTCAGCTTTGAATTGCCATATTGGATGTCGCCATCTTGAATTTCGAAAAGTTACATATACATTTTAAAGTTTAAGGTCTGTAAACGCAAGAAAATCGTTCCTCCAAGTTGAGCTGAAGTAGTTTTAATGTGATACAGTTGATTGAAAAAAATCTATCGGAGTAAATTTACGTTTTTTCTGAGAAAATTGTTTATAACAATCTTGGAATTAATTTTTCGAAAGAAAATGAACTGAGATTAGATCAGAATACAAAATTTTACATAAGAAAAGTTTTGCATTGCATTCTTTGAAGAGATAAAACATCAGGAATTCATCGAGCAGCAAAGTCTTCGAAAAATAGTCCATTTGAACGTTAATGAGTTAAATAAAACAGTCAGAATAATATTTACAAAATTGTAAAAATAAAAAAAGAATAAATAAGTGCCAATCGTATTTTGCAAGTGTTGTTAACGGTATATCCGTGTTTGACACTAAAACAGCTAAATGAATCGATCCTTTGAAATATTTTGTGCAAAATATTGTTACGGTACAATATTAAAAAAGTCAATAGTGCGCGAAATATTTCAAAATTTTATATGAAATATTTCATTTTTAGATATGAAATATCTCACGAACTGCTGTCGTTTTTAACGTTGCGTCATAATTCGACTGTTTTTTATGTAATATGTTCGAAAAAATTGAACTACATAAATACACATGTGCAGCTTGTTAATAAAGAATGAAATTGAAGCGTACCTTCGATAAACGAAACTGTATTTTTTTAAACGAATCAGTTTCAGTGAACTGATTCAACATGAAAAAGGATTACGGTGTAATATGTAAACAATCAAAATATTGCAAATTGTTTTTATTTCCATTGTATGATCTAATATTGCTTCACGCAGAAAATACAAAAAAAAACCGATTTACTGAAAAAGGAATAACAAGTTTTATTTAAAATTTATAGAAGTTCAACTTTAATATGAATTTTGGACGATACTTTTCATCTCCTTAACTAATTTCCATAACATTATTTCTACTCCAGAAAATAGGATAATTAGCTTTTGACATGTCCCTTTATCTTTTTGATCATATTTTTGTATCCTTACAAATAACAACGTAATCGGGTTACCTAAACATATGTGGGTTATCTCGTGTATTTGATATCTATACAGAAAAAAAGAAATGAATAAAAATGAAAAGTGCGAGATATACATTTTTATTCACATATTTACGTATATGAGATATGATTTTCATGTGCTACATTTCTTTGTTAGCTTGCATATGTTTTACGTCATGTAATTATATCATCACAAATAAATCTTTATTTATTAAAAGTATATTTTAATCTAGTATAAAATTCTCTATCATTTCACTGTTTTCATTTGTTGTAATTTAAGTTCCATTTTCGAAGTGCATTTATCTTGGTTTTAACGTTTTCCAAAATTATACATATATCGCATTCTATCAAGATATTTGATCGGTGTTATCTACATCATGATCACTATTCTTCGATTGTTTATGCATTTATGATAAACAGTTTTTTATGTGACAGAATGGAGATTATTAATGTAGAAAATTCTTACTTTAGAGAAATTAAAGCAACCTGTGGAGTTTTCCAAGGTCTAAGATCTTTACTATTTTATTTATTAATTTATTTACCACAAGTTTTTCGTTTTTCCTAATATTTTCTTTTCTTAGTATTTGTTAACGTTTTTAAAATGTATTATAGCATTAGTAGTCTGCAATGTGGTTATTAAATTCAACTTGACCTAAACAGACTTCATAACTGACGTGTATCTAACAAATTATCTCTCAAATTAGTCAAATATCATTTCGTTAGATTTAGTCGTAGAAGTAATAACATTATTTATAATTACGCAATTAATGGTCAACCACTGTCTACATTAAATACTGTTGGTATTATTTTTCGTCCAATATATGTTTTACGACACATTACAGAAATATTGTTTCCAATAGCTTTAAACAGCTGAGTCTCATCTACAGAGTCTCAAGGTTTCTTAAAGACACTCTTAGAATGCAACACTACCTACCCGAGATTAGATTAAGATCAGATTAAATTGAAATTAGAATTAGACCTACTTGAGAATACGGAAGTATGATCTGGTGTCCGTACTCTCACATTAATGAGACTACAAATGTTTATGCCTTGCTGCCAAGCATAGTGTTAATCCAATGCTCTTTAATTTAATTTATTTAATAATCTAAATCTCCAAACATTACATAATAGAAGAAGAATGCTGGACGTTATCTTTTGTGAAATAATGAAAGGTATGATATCTTGCTTGATGATAATCCAATGTATACCCTTCACTTGCCTATGAAACACCTTAATTCATACAGAACAACATTGCACTAATTACGGTTATTTTAGTTGTATAAATCAGATCGGAAAATGTGTTAACTCCGTTCATTTTAATATTTATACGTTCAGAAACTGTATAGAATCCTTGAGTCACTTATTAGCCGACATTTTTTAATTCTTAATTATTTTATATTTGTGTATTGATATGCGATATATATTGTATTTTATGTTATATTTATATTGAATATTGTATTTTATATTATGTTACATTCTATTTCTTCTTTTCATTACTTTTTTGATTCAATTTTCAATTCGTAACACATTTGTTTTAAATGTTTGTAAAACTGTAAGACACGTTCAATTTTCTTTCCCTACAGTATATTTCATTTTGTATAATGTAGATTATCTTGTAAATAAATAAATAAGTAAAAAATATGGTCTTATTTATTTATTTATAATCTTAAGTCTTATAAATGAGACTATATTAAAGTCTGTATAATATAGAGATCCACAGTTTAGAGATTACGTGATGTGTACACTTTACAGACTTTATCATAAATGCATAAACACTGGCAGCATAATGACCACCTATTTTAACAACAGAGTATGTGTTAGAAAAATATCGAGAAGTTAATAAATAATCCCAAGTTAAATATACTAACTTGCATTAGCGGCACGGTCACGTAGGCTTTACCTAGTAGAAAATGTGTAATACTCGTTGACCTAACTTCGTGGTCTTTCATGATTTTACAACTTTATAAGCGCGATGTAGGCATTAACGTAATAAACATTTCAGAAAGTTGTTTTAAAATTCTGTCGTTGTAAGCAACTACTTTATAATATACGACAAAGGTCTACCAACCCGAAAATTATGATTTTATTGACATTTTATGGAATCGCGACTGAACTAAAAGTTTGACGAATTTATCAGTTTTTCATTTTATTCCCTTTTGCAATTTGATAGTTTTCTAATAGTCAAAGTTCTTTTTATACCTTACAGTTATGTATACGGAAATGGAAAATTGGGTAAACTTTAAAAGATGATTGCAACCTCTCCGAGTAGATTTTGACCGAAAAAGTCGTGCTCTGCATAATTCGAAGCCCTCTACAAACTCATAAACTTTCATTAAAAGCAGAGTCTTCGGGTTGAGAGATTTATCCTTCAAGTGGCATCAACAAGTAACGTCTAATTTGAAAATTATTGCATCAGTATTACAGTTCTAAACCATATTTTAACAATAAAATTAATACTAAATTTACCAAAGCGAACGGTCTTCAAAATGATCGTTTAACAAGTTTCCTATTTTCAGTTATGAACTTTGTTAAGGTGGTTTTCCTGACGTCTGTGTTGATTTGCATCAAAATAAATAATTAATGTGTCCATTTATTTATGTTTTATTATTCGTATATTTATTTCTCAACTTCACTTTCAATTTCAAAATATGTGTGCATTGTCATCTGTACATTTAATGTTAAGTGAAGTACTGAATTTGACATTCCCTTCTACAAATTATTTAAAATTCTTACCTTAATATCATTCTATTTTATTTGTTACCGACAGTAATGTGTAATATTTGAAAGTTTGTAATCTTTATTTTTCGAAATTTGAAAATTCAAAAATGTAAGCGTGAATCGTTTTAAATACTTCATGTAGTGAAGTTCTAAATTTTGGAAAAGTTATAGTTCATTCTTTCTGTGTTTGTAACTGTTTAATAAACAATAATCGACGATTAAGTTATAAGAAAAGATTACTTAGGAGGGTCTTTTCTGTAATATATGAGAAGGTGAAGGTTATTCGATATGTTTACTGAATTTTCAAATTGAGTTCAAATTAAAATTTAATACTAACAAACGCATAGTTTAATTCTTACAAACAAATGAAGACGACACAATCAAAATGTTTTCATCGAAGTTTCAACCAATCAACTTATTCGTAAATAGTATTATGTTTTAGAACAAACCAATAAACGGTGATGAACTCTACAAATGTAATACGTAATCTTCATTTTGGTTTTCACTTTAAATTTCACAATATCCTGAAATATTTATCATGAATTAACGCGTCAGTCCATGAACACATATTTTTATATTCAAAGTTCATTGCAAACAGAGTTATTTATAAACACTATTTGCAAATAAGGAGAATTTAGTCATTGAACACACAATATAAAGCGTAAATACTGTATTTTCAATTTTTTATAACAAAATTGCTAATATCAAACGACAGAGTAAGGCGCCATTGCATGCGTGACGGTACGCCCTTGGTACTAAAACGTTAAGTCCAATTATAATCTACATAGTCAAGGACAGCCGAATATAAATTAAACAGAACATTTTGCCATTCTTTATTTGTCATAATATTGTAGCTGCATATAGTTAGTTGTAACTTACACATCCGACAATCGTATGGCAGAGTGTTAACCCTTTCACAGCGTGGTAAAATTACGAATTCTGGTCCAAAAAATATCTAGTACTTAAATAATCTAGATAAAGAAATAGATAAAGATCTTAAATAAAGAAATATCAAGGTTCATTCTTCAGTTAGAATAATCTTAGAAAACAGGGGAAGCAAAGAATATGGCCATATTCTAATACTAAATGTACAAAAGCAGTAAAAATGCCCATTTAATAAGTTTCTTATTTCAAGTTACAAAATTCGTCAAGATTTTTATTAAACTCTATCGATTTACTCTGTGCCAGTTTTGTGTTTTATCGTTTATTTATTCTTTATTGCTTTTAATTGCAAATTAAGTATATTGTACGCCGATTTTAGATAAAAATAATGTCAGTAGGATATCAAGTATCACGTAACATCTTTTTGCTTCAAGATTCCATTGATGGGTAGGATTTCTGCTGTCCTCTTATTGTGTACAAAATGAAAGGACACGTAGCGGTCGTTTATCGTAGTGGCACAAAAATTATGGTGCGGCGCGTAACACGACAAGGTGGCCAAGGAATTGCCCCACCTTTACGTGTATGCAACAACTTATGGCTAAAGTAGGTGGTATTCCTGTTTACCTTCCGCCTTTACAAGCAAAATCATAATAAATTCACGATACTACGGTCCCGCAAGGCACTGTAAATAACACCTAATCATACGAAAAATCGATGATAAAGCGTTTCGATCGTGCCGCGTTGTCAACGACCGAGATCAATATATTTCACGATGTATCTTGCGGTATTTTTTATTTTTTAAATCCTTGGTATCGAATAATTTCCTACACGCGAACCAAGCATGCACGGACCGCTGGAATATTTCGTTCTAATGATATGGTAATACTGCGGTGCTTGGGCGACGTACGTCATTTAGTTCAGCCCGTTTGATGAAAGTATTAACTTTATTGTGCTTCAAAAACTGGTATTTTAGAAATTACTCCAAGAGATTGCGTTGCTCAATACTTTTGCAAAATTGTGCACGTCTATCGGGTTCTAAGAACTTTCCGTCAGATAATGTTTTGAGCTTGTCAGTGATTAGTAGCTTCAGATATTTATGCTCGTAAAACATGCAAAGAACGCATCTGGACCTCAAATACGCTTTTTAGAAGTATATGATATTAGGGTGTATTAAGCCTATTTTTTGAAAAATTTACGTCTTACATGCTTGCTGTATAAAATATTGTAGCTATCTTTTCAATAGAAAAATAATTTTCGAAAGTATCCAGATATGACAGAGTGTATTAAGTCTACCGTTTTGAAAAATTTATGTTCGAAATGTTTGTCGTATGAAATATTGCAGTTACACTTTCCAATAGGAAAAATAATTTAAAAAAATATTTGGATATGACAATAAAGTGTATTAAGTTTACTTTTTTGAAAAATTTACGTTTTAAATGTTGGCTGCATAAAATATTGTAGCTACTTTTTCTAACAGGAAGAATTATTTTGTTCTAAGCTAAGAGTATAATTATTGAGGGAACGTTGAAGAAAGTAATTAAAAGAATACATAATCGTATCTTTATACTAATCCAAACAAAGGGAGAGCTTATATATTACTAAAGTTATTCATTTTAATATTTTATTGTCATTAGTTTTGTTACATTAGTGTTATTGTGATTAGTTAGTGTAAATACGTTAGTGCTACAGATGTGTACCAGTGAAATATTTCGTTTATTCACTTTTACTTTAAATAAATGTTAATTTTAAATTGTAACTTTATTTACGATAAGTATCATTTTTCTGCACTTTTTCACGCGAAGTTATTAACATTTATAAGTTATCAGTTAAAACTCCAAATGTCTTGAAAATTGTAGTAGTGTTATACTTCTGCTTCCTAGTGTAGTAAATCCACATCTTGCGCTGAAGTTTTTGCATCTTTCATTTGTTCTTCTCGAAGTTTGAAAAACGTGGCTTAATGTATTCCAGCTGTGAAATCCAGATAAGACTTCTCCAAGGAAAGTGTAACAAGTGGGAAAAAATAATTCGTTAATTTTTTTTTAAAGATTTGCTGATTTAAATCTTCAAAAATTTAGATAGCTAGACATTTGACAATTTTTATGTTTCAGAAGTGAAATAATTTGAGAACTTTTTACTTTAGGAATTCAAAACGTGTGAAAATTTCAAAATTTTGGAAAGCTCCAAGTGACAAAATTTGAAATTTTAAGTACTTTGTAGTTTTAAAATGTGGAGATTTTGAAATTTGAAAGCTTGACAGCGTAAAAATACAGAAATGTATAAATTAATAGATGTGGAGATTCAACGATTTAGAAATTTGAAACTTAAAAATAACCAAGATATATAAGTGGACAGAGTTCGTGAGACACAGTGTATATTACATGTATATAGTATAGTTACTATATATATTATATGAATGTATAGTAACGTATAGAATAGAAATTAAACTATGGTGTTCCAAAGAATCGACTCATATAAAATCAAATACGCAGTCCCATTGAAAAATGCAAATATATTCAATTGGAAAATGCAAATACATTTTTTAATATGGAACTACATATTTTTTACATATATCGATTCTTTAGAACATTCAATATAAAAGAGTATTATAAAATATAAACAGTAATAAAATAAAATGATAAAAAGTGAAATAAAATGATTTACTTTTTAATTTTTAATTTTGATGATGAACTGCTGATTTTTTTTAATAATGTATATAATTATTTGTTTATTTAGTGTGCAACCTTCACCGTATATACGATTCATATAAGTCTATAAAAAACATTTTTTATATGACCAATATCGATTTATATAAAAAAAATATTATCTAGTAAATTAATTCTTTTAAAAGGTTTTTTAGTTTTAAAGAATGTACGAATATTTTTTGTACTGATTCTATAACAGATTCAGAGATGCCTTTAGAGTTTATGAAGTTTGGGATAAAAACTGATATTATTATTAATGTACAGCGTTAGGTAAATAATGGGCAACAATGGGTGTATTGCTAGTTAACTCTCAGTATATTGCTGTGTATGAAGCTGTTATAATTTTCATAGTAGACAGACGTTTTCTTATGCAATTAAAATTTTGTGAATTCATGAATTGTTGTGGAAATAGTTAGTAAATAAATATTGGATATTAGACAATTGGAAGATGGTATATTTCTAGACTGTGAAAGTTGGGAAATTTGGTAATTTGGAAATAGAGAAATATAGGAATTCGTGAGTTTAAAAATTTGGACGGTTGAGAACTCAAGAATTTGGCAATTAGGGGATTAGGATATTTGAGAATTTAGGAGTTTGGTGATTTGGGAATTAAAAAACTTTAAAATATACCAATTTGGAAATTTGATAATTTCTGAATCTTTCATTTTGTGCTAAATTTCCGAGTTTCGAAATTTCCAAATTTCCGTGTAACTGAATTTCTGAATTTGTAAAGTTCTTCTTTCGAAAATTTCTAGATTTGTAGTTACGGAAGTTGGCAAAGTGGTTTAAATAATTTTGTACCTTTTATATTTGACAACTTATACATCTGTAAGCTACCAGATTTCTAAATATACGAATTTTCTATTATCAACTTAAAATTGATAATACGAATTATCAATTTTGGTTTTATATTGTTCACTATATGAACAGTTTTCGCCTGTTCGCGAGACATAACTGTCACTTCCGACTTCCAATTTCAATTTTTAGAACGTGTAAAAGTTTAAAAATAGCCGAGTTATTCAATAGTTACGAAATTACATTTACGAAAACATCAATTGCTAGTCACCATCGCTGAAAGAATTAGGACGTAGTAAATTGAAAATTCTTGCAATTCATAAATGTATTATGTAAAATGTACCATCAATTCACAAGGAATTCTAATTATTATGAAAATAGTGGCAGTTTGAAATGAGAAAAGTAAATTCTGTCAAAGTATATCAGCTTTTAAATTATTTTTAGTATGGCATACATCTGATCAAAAATAACAAAATAATTAAAAGTTTTTCAGTTAACATTACATTTATGGTGAAATCGTTGTACAACAGTTGGAATAATACAACCAAATACTTCTATCAATGATCAAAATGAATCATTAAAGCAATTATAAACGAAGATACAACTGTATTTATTGCGATTTTAAATTGACTAATATCCATATCCACATTTTCTATTAAATACACACTTCTTATAAAAGGGTTTGCAGTAATTTTCTATTTATTTTGTTTATTTTGAAGTTCAGTGAAAATAATTCTGAGAAATTTTTTTTTTTTTTTCGTAATATTTATGCATCATTTTCCACAATTTGAGAATCTTAAGCTTTTCTTAGAGAAATTAAAGATGTCATATAATTACAAATATAAAGTTTTTGACTGAAAGTGTACTTAATTTCGAAGTATACCAAAAATGTGAAAATTTATTTTCCCCAATTATTTTTAACGAATTATATTACTACACCCTTCTTCCGATAAATTGTTACCATCTTATTAATCAATCAATATACAAGGTGTCCCAATCTTTTACCGTCAAGCTTTCTTAATGTAATCTATTTGCAAATGTAAAAAAAGAATGTTATATCAACATAGAGTTTGAAATACTTTATGATAAAGTTGTAACGAAAAAAAGGGGCGTTGCAGTTTCGTCCGTACAACTTTATTAGCATATTCTATAAATAAAAAAATGTTTACATGAACATTGGCTCTTGAATGCATTATGAATGTTATTAAAAAAATGCGAAAGCCGACAATTTGTTGACTATCATTTCGTAAATTCCTCATAATCTTTCAATAAAAACTTGAGAGCCTATGCTGTATTTCATTTTTTTATTACTTTTATTTATGGAACAATAAAGTCTGGTTTTAACACAACGCTAAAGTCAGCTTAACTGGTAAAATCTCAGATACGAAACTGGGACGCACTGCGTGTAACATCGAAAAACAAAGCAGTCCGAAGTCATTATGTACTTTTGTTATAACTTTTTAATAAAGCGTTTTAAAACCTATGTTAATGTAACCTCTTCCTCTTATTTTTGCATGTGGAATATGTAAGTGACGTAAAAAACTGGGGCATTCTGCACGAAATAATAGAGAAATAATAATTTCAGAAGAATGTAAATAGAAGAGTCAAGAGTTTGAAAATACAATTAAACTTTTTAACTGAAAAGTTTTGGAGTTGTTGCCTGTCAAGAAAGGAAATACTTTCGAGTGCAAAGCTTCTGTTTCGTTATAAACAAAAGTTAACGAAGAGAGGAAGTTTGCTTAGTATAAATAGAACGGTAGAAATTATTTTAAGAAACTGCTACGTATTAATCAACATTGTATTTATAAATTGGCATTACCGGAATAAAGACTGAAAGGACGAAGAATATTGGCACACCTAAAGGCTAAAGACAGACCTTGAATATCTAACGTTTCGTTTGTTGTTCATAAATGCCCTAAATACCGAAACATAAATTTCAAAAAAGGCGTTCAATATTATTTATAATATGAAATTTGATACCCAATACAGCAAAGATTGCGTCAGTCCAAACATATAATGTCTTCTCTAATACGCAATAGTCCTTCAATTCTTTTAGTATCATTTCTGTCACTGAGAAGTTCAAGTCATTTCGAGATGAGTGCCGTATACGGTAAACGATTCGAAGCAGTATTCTTGTGCCAACACCCGAAAGGGCCAAAAATGAGTGTTAGAAATGCAGCAAAATATCTGCACAAGTCTCGCGAATTTGTAAATAAGTGTGTGCAACGTTATAAAGAGACAAATTGTGTCGATGATCTCCCTGATCGAGGTTCGAAGCGGGCTGCGGAACTTAGTGCGGCGGGGTTTCGGAACTTTATGCGTCTTTCCGGATAATTTAAATGCTCAGAAGATGATTAAACTGTATCAAAGGGATCTCTTAGTATCGGTGAACATTGGTTTAAAAGAACCAAAGACCATTGGACACTTCAAGAGGACAACGATTCCAAATGCCGAAGCCGCCTTTGTACGGAATGGAAAACAGCGAATGGTGTCAATGTATTGGATTGACCATCTCAGTCCACCGATGCCAATCCAATCGAAAATGTTTGGTCTCTCATGAAGTACAAACTCCGAGGGAAGCGTATTTTAAAATTGAAGACGCTAGTTTACCGTATTCGAGAAATATGCAGATCTCTTCCGTCTGATACGCTGCAAAACTGGTTGAAAATATGCCCAGGAATAATCGCTAATGGTGGTGATTGGACACATTATTAAGCAAATGCGTATTAGTTCTTTAAATGTATTTTCGACCTATACAATCTTTTTACAGAAAAGATTTACTTGCACTCAGATATCGCGTCCACGCTCTTATGGAACAGACTGTAGTTGTAACGAAACATTTAAACGAAATGGAAATACAATTATGCAGCAATGGTAAACTCTTTGTAACAGGCGATGTATTTATTCCATTAAAAGTCCGAAAATTCATATAAAAGAAGTAACAAATAGTACAACTATTAACGAGCCAGTTGCGCTGTGTAGTAAACTTTAAATGCATCTCTTTCGAAATAATTTCAATTTCAGCGGTCTTTATATCTTTTAATTGCTTCCGCTTCCGAAGTTTTCCACCGCGTACGAAGGAAGTTCATAGAACATAAACGCTACACTGTACAGGCGTTTCTTGATTAGGAATAAAGAGGGTGCTGCGAGTACAAACCGTAGCGGAAGTAGCGACGAGCACGCGGAACAGGATAACGTTACCCAGGGGATGATGTTCACACGACGCAACGCTAGCGTAAAAAATGGTTTTCATACTTAATTTATGTTTAATATAAAGATTTTTAATTTTATACTTCGGTTTCGACTCACAGCTAATGTTATTGCATTATTTTGCAGCTTTGTCAAATGATTGAAAATAAGAAACATGTGTTTTGGAAGTGAAATTTCTATTAAAACAAATTTCCAAATTTAACTAATTTTCAAATTCTGTTTATAAGTTTCAAGGTCCTAAATTTTCAAAAGTTCAACCTTTCAAATTTTTCAGTTAACAACTTTTCAAATTTCTATATTATCAAGTTGAGAAATTATTTAATTAACAAATTGTCGGATCTTCATATTTTTCCATATTCCAAAGTTGTAAATATGAAAATTGTATTCATGGTAATAGAAACCGTACAATTATAAATACCTAAGAAACTATTATTAGGTATACCCTATTATACTATATTTCTATAAACAAGACGTTCAAATCTACCAGTACACAATCTGACCTAAATCGACAATTTTAAATCCTTGTATCCTTTTTGTTAAAATTAAAAAATGGTAATGATAACTCTGTAGCAACGTACATATAAAACTAATGATTTTTAATCTACTTTACATCTACTGCAAGTGTTCACCTACACACAAATGGAATCGTACATTCTACATATGGAATTTGATATACTATGTTATTCGTAAAAGGATTAACAAATATTGATATGCATATTGACTTTCCAGTTATTTGTAAATATTTTGTTGACTTATCTACAGTATGAAAAATGTTTCAAAGAAATATTTTCGATATTTTAACAAGGTATTAAAAAATGCAAAAATTTAGGTAACGTTCTAAAGGAGGACGAGTGAATCATTTTTACTCCCAAAGGCATCTAGTAGTAGTGTCATACATATTGCATAAGAAACTCTCTTGACTTTCATGACGTAAAACGAGAATTCTGTCACTATCTCTAATTACTTAAAAAAAAACACAACTTTGTAATGCTTTATATGAATCATGCTGTTATATGAAATATTCATTTTATTTTCAAAGTCTAAGAAGAAAGAAATGAATAACATTAAGGAATTTCATGCGAAGTAAAGAATTTCTAATTTGTTAACCGACATTGAAGAAAACTTACTTAATGTAACGAATATATTTTCTGTTTATATCTTGCAATGAAAAGTCGAGAGCTGTTAATTTTGAAATTAAGTGGTAATACAAGTCGTAGCAAAATAAAATATAAAGTTTTATTTAGTTATATATGGATTTTACTGTACATAAATTTTGATAAAATTCGCTTACCATTTTATCTAATTTTTAAAACTTTTCTCATTAAATTTTTTGATAAGGAATAGAAATACTATGGTACGTACTTTTTACGTTTCTATATTATGTCTAACTTCATTTCAAGTTGTCTCTTATTTCACATTAAATTGTATGTATTCTGTCGAAGGTTTATACAATGAGTATAACCGAATAAGGTGGTCAAATGAGTTCTTGAGTCAAAACTTACAGTATGTCATTCGGTAGTACATTCAAAAATAATACCTTATATCAAATTTCAATCCTCTATCGTATCTGCGGGAGTAGTAACAGAGAAAAATCGAAATTAAAATTTTCGCCATATTCTTCATATTTAATGACACATAAATTCTGAACAAATTTTGTAACGTTAGATACTCAGTAGCACATATTACAGTATTTTTCCAATTTTTTGTCCGTCATTAAATAGGAAAAATAAGGCAAAAACTAGAATTTCGATTTTTCTCTGTTACTGCACCCTTAGTTAAAATAGAGGGTTGAAATTTGGTGTGAGACGTTTCTTCTGAACATGAATGATGTCTTGCAAGTTTCCTTTGCCTCAAAGACACATGTGACCATTTTATTTGGTTATACCCTTGTTGTATTATACTGATTGATTAAATACAGTATCTATAATATGAACGTAGAATAATAATAGTTTCTGTAAAACAATACACAAAAAGTCTCCTTTTATGTATAGAAGAAAGAAAAGAAGGATGAATGGATCAAAGAGTACTATATCCGTGGGATCAAATATTATATCTTTCAAAGTGCAGTGATGCATGTGTATTGAACGTTGCATTGCTTTTTAAAATAGAAATACATCACTTTTTACTCAGTTAGATTCCCTTCACAATTAACTAAGTCTTGGGTGTAATTGTAACAAAATTATTATTTGTTGAGTTATTTCAAGCAAATATTGTGACTGAAGAAGATACTCAAACGCTTCATGGCAACCAAATTTGCAAGTGTTTCAGCAAGATGGTGCACCAGCATTCAATTCATAAGTGACCATGCAATATTTGAAAAATAAGTAAAGCAAAAAATTCATTGGCACATGTAACACAATATTTTGGTCTACCCCACTCAATCTAAGTCTCCTTGATTTTTTCTATGGGTTATTTAAAAGATAAGATTTATTCAAATCCTATGAATTCTGTAGAGGATCTAATAGATTGGGTAATACAGCAATGTGCAACGATAAACAGATATTAACTCAATTATGGAAATAATTGCAAAGCATTGTCTGAAATGTGTACAGTGCGCAATGGAGAAGCGTTTAAGCATATTGTTAATTTATTAAAATATCACGATAATTAATAACTTTTTTACTATTTTCCTTCAACACTTTTTTACAAAAAAAAAAGATTTCTTCTAAATACATTCCTTCTAGGAAAATTCTCCTTCGATATTTTTCAATATCAGCACTGGTAACGGAGTTTAATTTGATACAATTGCGTGAACCATCCTGTATATGTATTGTGAGTGTCTGATAAGTTGGCAGCCGGATCTTATTCATTCGCATTCTAATTAACAATTTTTTGGTTTATAAGTTTATTTAATTAGACACGCACAGTAACTCCATGATTATTGTACAACAAATTTTGAAATATAATACATAAAATGCGCGGAAATAATTTGATTTTACGATAGAAGTGTAAAATCGATAGAAATGAATATGTGTTGTGTATATTACCATGGCTATCTGTATATTGTTTAAATTTCCATTAAATTACCTGTGATACTATAATCGTATGTGAGTGTATTTATTGTTTTGAAAGCTCCAAGTGCGCGTGTTGAATACATGTTTGCCATATATTTTGAAAATTACCGTTGAATTGTTCGAAACGTTTATTTATATCATTATTTATGATAAACAAAACGATAAAAGTTACCGTATCAGTTGAGGATTAAATTCCAACAACGTAAAAACTGGATTGCACTGTGAGCGTTTCAATACGTATTTATTATTCGATCTGTAATTCCTCGATACTTTTTTAGTAAAAACTGTAACAAATCTATGATCAATTACTGATGTGACTTGCTAATTACTAAAATTGCATAAAGATAATAAAATAATTGTAAGTCATTATTATTACTCATAGCAAACAATGTTTTAGATGAAGTTGAATGGTTTTGAGAGGGGCACATTCTGATGGTATATTTTTTTGTAGGTAGACGTGTAAAGGAGATATGAAGGTCATTTATGTTTTTTTTAAATGGAATCACATATTTTTTATTGCATCAGCTGATGCTCCTTCATATTCTTTACAAAAAAGTATTAATCTATTTATGTAGAAAAATCATTAGTTTAGGAGATATTTTAATTCTAACTTGTTAGGGAATCGTGACTTTCGGGTCAATATTATGAATTCAATGTGATAATGTAGTAAGAGAGCAGGAATTATCAAAGTAAATATTTACATTTTCTGTGTTGATAATTCTTGTTCTCCTACCTATTCTGAAATTTAGTCGTTGTTGTGTATCTAATACGGTGAATACGACCATACGGTGAATTATCACTTCATAATGAAGTATTCTAAGAAAGAAAAGATAGACATGTTATCAATTTCAATATCATCAATGAGTGTAATAAAATAACATCAGATACACTGCGCAATGTTAGTAAGTCATTAACTTTTCGATTCAGAAAGTGTTCTGATGTAAATGGTCGCCACACTGAACCTTTTCTGTAAATAGACATTAAAATTAATATATCTCCTAAACTAATGATTTTTTTATATAAATAGATTAATACTTTTTTGTAAAGAATATGAAGGAGCATCAGCTGATGCAATAAAAAATATGTGATTCCATTTAAGAAAACATAAATGACCTTCATATCTCCTTTACACGTCTACCTACAAAAAAAATATACCATCAGAATGTGCCCCTCTCAAAACCATTCAACTTCATCTGAAACATTACTTGCTATGAGTAATAATAATGACGTAAATCTAGATGGCAGAATGTGGTAAATCACCCTATATAATAAAGAGATCAGGGGGAAAATAATACAAACAAAAAATTATGTATTTAAATAAAAAATTTCTTAATCCAAATTGTGATAGAAAAACCTTTAATTGTGATAGAAAAACCCTAATACTTTATACTATTGAAGTAAGGTAGTACAATTATTAAAGAAAACTGAAAGTTTTTCTATATAAAACACATTTTACTAAAACTGTTCATTCATATTTTTATCTTGTAACTTTACTCCAAAAATTGTGAAATGAAATATCAACAGAAGTTCATCTTATTATTAAGTTTGTTCTGTTGAATTATTTACAATTTCATTTGAATAAGTTAGCCGAAAGAGTTATATGAAAATAATTTATTTCAACTAGACACAGAATAAAATTAATTTCCTTATGTTATTTATAAAGTAAAAATAATAAAGCATTTGAAATAATTCATTACTGCAAATAGCTATTTATTTTTTTTAACCGATTATTTGATATTTGTGTTCAACTGACTGTTTGTTATCTTATTTCAAATAAAATATGTCCAACCCTAGTATTCGCGGTTTATCTTAACTTCTAAAACATTTAATAGAACTTTAATGTAATATGAATTGCAATTTTTCCCTCGAAATTTCACGTATGCATAAGATAATAGAGATATGATTCATTTATAACAAAACTAGTACATCTTCAGTTTTGAAGAAAATTTATTTCCTACTCTTCTAAATTTTCGTACAACTAAAAACAAAGTAAATCTAGTTTCCTTGAAAAGTACAGTTGCTCCATTTTCATTTCGAATTTTGAATCATTTCAAAATTCACAGCTTTCAATCGATGTTGAGACCATGGTACACATGATCAAAACATGCTGATATAGAAATGTATTGTATCACTCGTTTCAGCATTTAAAAAATATTATAGATATCTGTAATTACAAGACTGGATAATGCGCAATTTTTTCGAAAATTTGCATTAATTACATAATTGTTACTACTTCGTTGCCATCCAGTTAAAAAGTTCAACCGTCTCTAAACAGAATTGTCATGGGAGATGAGAAGTAAATACAGTATGTACTATAATGTCACTCTTAACAGGCGGTGGATAAACATTGAAGATATGACTCGACCCACTGCAAAACAAGAGTTTCCTCCAAATTATGTACATGTCAAGAGAGATTTTCTGTTGAGAAAATCTGTTTCCACGTAATCAAACCATCATGACAGATCTTTGTTTTAGCAACAACGCCTGATGTCAAATTTTTTACAACAATGAATAGTGGGTGGTTAAGTTATTATTCTCAAGCAAGATACTCCATATTTTATAACGTTAACCGATGAAATAGGTAAATATATTGTAATATTACAATATATAATTTTGAAAATATGGTATTTTAATAATACTTTTAATAATATGAACAATATTGGGTGATAATACATTATCGCAGTATTTATCTACTTTTAGTTAATTATCGTCAAAATATTAAGATCTTAAGATCTTTTTAGTCGTAAGCAAATTTGACAAATAAATAAATAAATTCTTGGACTCATATGAAGGAAATATGTGAAGAATTTTTGAACTCAAGTTTTCTTCAAAATTAAAATAACTTAATTGTATGCATGATAAGTTAAAGAATGTTATGGATTGATTTTATAGAATGTATTAACGGTGCTATCTCTCTACCAATATTAGGAGGAAATAGTACGAACCTTTCTGAGATTCCCATAATTTATTCGTTGCCTTGGGTGGAGTGGTGTTTGAATAGTGCACATCGAGAGGTGCTTTGCTTCTTTGCATTGTCACAATTTCAAGAAAGTAACAGCGAAAAAAGTGAGAAAAAAATTGTGAAAATATATCAAATATGTAATGCATAAAGCGTATACATTTGACTGTAATACATGGTAATTATAGTAGTTTTAGTTTAAATTACTTACAGGTCAGATCTTTGGTACTCAAAATAACATGAAAATAGTAAATATTTTAATATAATAAATATCAACCACAGGAAGCAACAATTTTACCTTTCTCATCGATACTGGTACTACTAAAAGAGTCATGTGATCAGTTCACGAGTTTCATATTTCAAGTTACAAAATTTGTTAAGATAAAATCTGCGTTGATTTACATCAAAATAAAAAAATTGAATATGTATATTAATTTATCTATTATCATTTGTTTATTTATTTTTTAATTTCATTTTCGCTTTAGATATAAAAAAATTTATTATTGATTAAGACGTCAGTCTATGTCTCCATATGCATCCACTCAAAATTCAAAACAGCCCCATGCGTCAAAGTATGAAAGCTTAAAACCTGATAGGTCAAAATTGCTCAAATGCAATATTTCGTTAAAAATGTTAAAGTAAAGCATTGTCAATGCTTATACTTCTTGGAAAACTCCACATCCTAAAAATATCGACAAAAATAGCGGATACTTTTTCCACAGCCTTTATAGTCATTGCGTAGTTAGGGGACGCCTACAAATACTCCAGACATAGATATAATATGTATATTCTTCGGAATCCTGAACCTGGCGCGTAGAAGGTTGACCCAGAAGGCTATCTGACCTACCTCCAATTGGTCAGACGCACAACAATTGAGTCAAAGAATAAGGGCAGTCGCAAACGTTTCGAGGGTCACCTCGAACGTCAGAATGTCACATTGGGACTGTTCAAGGTGAGGTAGGCGGTGCGTTTCTTAAGGGGGGCAATACCTTCAGATAGATGAAAATAAGCTGATATTCGTGAATTTTTTTGTATAGGATATCTTTGTCTTGTATTTTCGAAATTTCAGGTATAATTTATTATAACTATTGCCTATTACAACATATTTTCTTTTTTTTTAAATATTTAAAAATGGCAGAATTATGATAGTCTTTCCTGGAAGTGTTTCGGCGCGTCTCGTGAAACGGCATGACTTCTAGCTTTAGTCACATTGGTCTGAAACAAGTTTGCAAACGATGTTTCGATTATTAACATTCACAGTTAGCAGATGAACCTAAGAAATGTGAAAAATATGGAAAATTGAAGAGATGGCGCGCTTTTAAAGAAAAACTTTGAATTTTACTAAAAATTTTCGCAATATTTTGCAATAAAAAAGGACTTTAATGTTAAATTTATTTCGTGCATTTAGGATCATATGTTAGATGGTATTGTCATGGATATGTGCAAAAAATTTGAGCGCGATTGATAAACTAGTTTTGGAGATATCAGTTACGCCAATTTTAAAAATGTAGTTTTGAGAAAAATGCGTTTGAAGTTTCGATAAGTAAACCCTAAATAATTTCAATGATTTACCAACTAATCTGCGATTCCTGCGCCATATAATAATCCTTCGGCTTACTCGTAAAGTTGATTTTTCTCCATAAGCTCATTCTCCGTAAAAATACAAAATTTCAAACACAGCAATGGCATGATAATAACAAATCTGCTACATAGCTCTCCGCACCGAGCGCGTGAATATCTGCGGCGCGATACCAAACATAAGTCACGATAATCGGCCATAACATCAAAAGGGCTCCGTATTACGCTTTACAATTTTGAGACTATATTTTTGAGATGTTGCACTAATATTTTATAGAAAAAAAATTTTGCAATTTTTTAAGATTCTAAAGGTATTACCCCCCTTTACACTATTTCTACTACCAAGAGGTGTCAAAAGACACCTGTCAAATTTTAAATTAAAATTATTCTCTAAGTTGAATCATTTAGCCACAATTAATTTCTTGACTTTTCATACAATAGTTGTTAAATTAATTCAGCGATATCATCTTCTTCAAGCACATCCTAGATATAAAAATGTGCATATGGTATACTTATTTCTACCATAGGTGTCTTTTGACACCTTAAGGATTTCATGACAGTGCCTAATTTTAAACCATTTTACATATAAATATCAACACCATTTTGCAGCATCATATCAATTATAATCAGATTAGAGAATCCCGATTTCAGTTGTAACGGAAAATACAGGAGTTGCGGCATAACTTTGATATTCACTTATTTCCCGCCATGTTGCATTTTAGTGCACACCGCCATATTTATATTTTGTAGATTGATGAATTAAGTTAGAATTTACAACCTGATTAAATAATTTCTAATAAAAATACATCAATGTATTAATAAATATATTCTTCAAAATATCTACATTTAACTGATAATTTGAAATTCCAACAGTTTTGGCAATTATTTGCATTCAATCGAAAAGGTGTGAAAAGACACCTTTTGGTCGAAATAGGTATACACAAAATCGTGGTAGAAACAGTGTTAAACATGGGTCAGCTCCTATGCGCCAGATTAAGGGTTGCTAAGAGTACTCTTGCCATATTTTCCGTTCAGTTTTAATTGTGAGGCCGTTTTGTAATCGTTCAGTTTTTCTTTCTCCCTTTCGTCTTTAAATATAATTATTTACTTAGTTCCCACTCCACGTGTGTTCTTTATTTCACTTAACTTCAACAAAAAGTAAAAATTGCTTCTGTTTAATTCTATGTTATTTCATAAATATTATAAAATCATATTTATGAACGTTGTATTATTTAAATACTTGGTTTGTAACGCGTTAATGAAGCAATTAACAGTTCATTATCAAACGATTAACAGAACGAGAGAAAAAAAGTAATCGAATGAAAAAGTAACGCGATCAAAATGCATTTCGCAGAATGTTTAAAACATGCGGTACTAGCATCTCTTGATTCGAGGCGAAGAGAAACTGCAATTATGCGCTTGCTACGACAGCACCAGAGGAGAAATACAGAAAGGGAAGACATCCCCCTCGGGATATCATTCGCATATACGTCGCACCACAAGTTACGAGGCAAATGGAAAGGGAAACAGGAAAAAAGTAGGTTTCAGTGTCCTCCACGAGACAGCAGAGTAACGATCGGTGACTTCAGATAACCGAAAGCTCCTCGTAGCGTATGTATCCAGGCCCGTAGATTTGTGTGGAGCAGATATACGGGACGAGACATTTGAAATTACCACCTTGATTTACGTTAATATTATTATCTCCGGAGAAAAATGGACCAAATCGAGAACATAGGGTTTTAAGTCAGCTATAAATTGCACTAAGAGTAAAATCCTTTACAACAAACGGAGACGATGTGAAAATTCCGAAATTGCATTGGATGATGTAATTATCTCAGATTTATAATTATAGTTATATGGAACCTATAACTAAGACTTATACATTCTGACCTTTTCGAAATCTCTCACGTATAATAGATATTTCAGATAAATAATAAATTAGACTTCTTTCACTCTTGATTTAATCTTATTTTTTTTGCGTATTTACGTATTTTTTATAGTTATATAGAGGTTTAGGTATTTTTTAAGGTCATATACAGTTTTATCTATTTCTTTAGTCATGTACTGATTTCACAAACATGTAATTGTATACTGTCTTATATGTTACTTGTAGCCACATTTCAAGTACTGTTGAAGTACAAAATCATTTTCTTTGTAACAAGGTCATCTTATTCCAGTAAGATATTATCATCATCATCAAGTAAATTGTATTCAAATAATTATTTACGATTAAACTAAAGACTAACTGGATTTAATAAAACTTACTAGAATTAAGAATTGCTTTATTCTTAAAAAATACCTTAATTTGTAAAAGAAAGAAAGATTAAAATATAAGATTTGGCAAAACATGTTCTTTTAAACTTTTTATTACAAAATCACCATAGATATTATATTGGTAAAAAAGAGAAACAGATGATAATAAACAGGTGAATTATATGAAATATATTATTAATCTGAGATTTTAATTAAGATAAAATAATTAAATTTCCTAATCTGTTCTAATCGATTTTACTCAAAAATACTTTTTTGATACATACTTCAAATATAGACACATACATTCTTCTGTATTTCCATTCATTTTAATTTATTTGAATAATATTTTTGAGATATAAACAAATAATTGACAATAATTAGTTGGATATGCATTTTTAAATTGCTATGATCAGAAAAATATTTTTGTCAACGATTTCAATTTTTGTCAATTATTTATTAAATAATAAAATAGACGCTCACAGTTTAAGTATTCGTCGATTAAGTTTGTATACCAAGTGATTAATTAATAAACTCGTTAGTTGTCCTTGTTAATGATAAAATATGCCTTCTATTCCGAAAATTTTCCCGATAATTAATCTCTTCATGACAAAATTCTGTTTTAAATTACTTACAGGAAAGTATGCATTATTTAAAGTTTGATGATGGATAAGAAAAATGAATGGAAGGATATGTATAATTCTTTAGCAATTTATAACTCTATAATAATTTATAATTTTCATATTCACTCTCGAACATGGTCGGTTTCCAATGGAATTTGGGAATTTGAGAATTTGGGAATTTGAGAATTTGAGAATTTGAGAATTTGGGAATTTGGGAATTTGGAAATTTGGAAATTTGAATTTCAAGAACTTGAAACCGTGGGAATTTAGAATTAAAAAAATTTGAAAATTGTATCAAATGAAAATTTGAAAACTATATTTGTGGTTCTGGAAGTGTAAAATGTGAAAAGTGTAAAAACGCAGCAATTTGAAAATATCAAATTTACAAAATATATAGTTTCTTTAATCAGAATTCCGAAATAGTGAATAAAGTAAGACCAATAATGTCATATTTCGGCGAAATCTATACCGCGAAATACAAATGGTAAAAAATCGTGTATTTTAACTACAAGATAAAAGTCACATAAATAATACATTTTTATTCATTTGCTTTTATATATTTTGCACTGCTATTATTTTGTTACTAAAACATTTTATTTACTGCCTGCGTGTTTCACATGCATTCATATATTCAAAAATAAATCTTTAAAAAATGTTTACTTTTAAATTGTGACAAATAGGAATAAAGTCGCACTTTATATATATATATATACCGTGAAAAGTTTTTCTAAATGTATTGTAACATTTACAGGTAAATTATTTGTAAGCGACATTGGTTTCTCACGTTTTCAGAGTACATTTTCTATTTATACGTAATTTATATAGTGTTCCATTTATACAAATACATCAGATAATACGCCAGTGACCTAAAATAATGAATTAATATTTACATTTACAAGTAATGGAGTATGAAATAATTAAATATGTAACTTGTATATGTAATTTTCTTCTTTTAATTAAAATAAGCCATTAATTACTGATTAAATTTCGTAAAAACAAAATATGTATATCTAACAAAAGAGAATCTCAAACAAAATATATTTATTTTGTAAGAATTTTCTGTAATTCTAATTGTAAGAATTTTGTATAGATTTTCGCTTTCGAGCAGTCAAACCGATCAGACGTGTTGACAATCGCCCGCGAGTTTATCTGTGTATAGTTCAGCCTATTGTGCCATGTTGGTGTGCGGAATACCATAAAAACAGCGTTTGACACTGGCAAGTCTTCTAATTACAGAAGACCCGCCACGGAAGTCATGGATTTTAATGACACACCGAACCTAACCCAACTAAATTCTTCAATCGTTCAGCCTACAAAATCGTATGCATCAGTCACGGTAAGCAGCGCATTTCCGATTAAAGAAGAGGCAGTTATAATCGACGCTACAGATGGCACAACTGTCAGTGAATACGTTTAAGCTGTAGCAAAAATTACTGGACCTAACGCCGTCCGCTTCATCTCCCGAATATCTAACAATAGAATCTGTGTTTACCTTGATAGTAAAACCACAACAAAAGCTCTCGTAACCAATTTCTAATCACTGCTCATCAATAATATAATTACCCCAATCAGGTCCCTAATAATACCGTCACAACGAATCGTTTTGTCCAATGTTTCCCCGACCATACCACATGACTATATCGAAAAAATACTAATGAACTATAACATCAAGCTGACCTCAAAACTATCCTTCCTTAGAGCTGGATTACAAAACCCCGGCTTCTCCCACATAATGAGCTTCAGAAGACAAATTTTCATAAACCCAGACGATGTCCATAAACTCCCTGAATCGTTTCTAATTACACATGATGATACACAGTACAGAATTTTACAAAGTTACCTGCTTTTTGTGCAAAAAAGGTCACATCGCAAATCAATGCAATTCACAAACACAGTCATCAATATCAAACCCAATGGTCAACAAGGGAACCAGAGATAATCTAACATTAAACGAAACAGAACCAACGACAATTATCAACAACTTCCAGTATAACATAAACTTCACAAATGAAAACCCAACCACAACAGAAAACAGCGAGACAGGAAAGAATCCCAATGCTAACATTTCAACTAATCCACCTACGGCTAGCTTCGATACAAACAATAACCCTATACTTGACCTTGTGAACCCCCAAGTACAGTTAAAAAAGAGACCATTATCAGTTACCTCAGAAGAAGACCTACAGCCAACGAACAAGCACATTACAGCTACCTCAAAACCATGTGTCAACGACTCATATCCAAACGATAAACCTACACCCACTGTCATGAAAAAGAAACCCAAACGTAGCCAGTCATTATCAAGAATCATCGAACAAATGGATGACATCCTAAAACCAGTAAAAACAGCACTGGACGACCCCACAAACCATCTTATCCTCAGCTATTCCCAACTAAAAAGTTTCCTGGAGATTGCTATTGGCACAGAAAACCCAAACACTATCGCCAATGACTACACTTCTGACACGAACGCCTTAATACATATGCTCAACTTAATTTACCCTCTACTGCAAGACCAAAGAATGAAAAACAGATTGCACCGGTTAATTAAAAAACTAGAAACAGACTTCACAACAGTCTCTCTACAAACCATCCTCTTAAAAGAGAGGAATTCATCCTCCTTAGATCCAAATTCCTCGTAATCCGAAGCAACTCACCTTACTTACAGTATGTCACTGCAAATCATCCAATGGAACCTGAATGGTTTCTTCAGCCGACTCGAGTACCTTCAATTACTAGTCGAAGAATTCCAGCCACAAATAATTTGCCTACAGGAAACTAATTTCAAAAATCAAAATTCAGGCAAAATCAAAAACTGCAAAACCTACTTCAAAAATCGCAATACTGCTCATGCAAGCGGAGGAGTTGCCACTTTTGACAGAAATAATATCCACAGTCAAGAAATTACTGTCACATCCAATCTAGAAGTTGTCATCACTAAAGTAACTTGCCCTAAAGACCTGTACATATGCAACATTTACTTTCCGAACAGCCAACCCTTAGATGAATTTGAACTCACCCAATTAATTAACCAAATTCCAAAACCATTCATATTACTCGGCGATTTTAATAGCCACAATATCCTCTGGGGAAAATTCCTACGGACCCTTACAGCTATCGACCGATCGCTCTAACAAACACAATGTGTAAATTAATGGAAAAAATTATGAACTACAGACTCCGATGGCACTTAATATCAAGTCCCCTTATCATTAAATACCAAAGTGGCTTTCGATAATATCACTCAACATACGACCACCTAGTAAACCTGGAAACTAATGTATGCGACGCCTTTGCTAATGACCAGTATACAACAGCTGTATGTTTAGATATAGAAAAGGCTTATGACATGGTCTGGAGGAACTGAATCCCAAGAATTCTCCAAAAATTCGAGCCAATAATGTCACATCCACCATAAAAATCCTAGAAAACGGAGCACCTCAATGTTCCGTTTTGAGTGTAACCCTATTCTTAATTGCCATAAACGACATACTGGACAACGTATTAAACCCGGTCAAAGGATTTCTATTTGTCGACGACCTAATTTTATTATGTAAAGGGAGGAACCTCCATACCATCCAGATCTAACTACAAGAAGCATTAGATAGATTGCAGAAATGGGCACTGACCTCAGGGTTTAAATTCTCTAGCACCAAATCTAAAGTAATCACCTCTAGCAGAAAGAAACAACATAAGAACATAAAACTATCTCTCAACAGTCAGGTAATCAAGAAAACAACTTCTATTAAGCTGCTAGGATTAACATTCGGCTTCCGGTTTACATGGACGCCTCATATCAACCAACTCAAAATTGACAGCAATCAACGACTAAATATACTTAAAACAATAGCTGCAAACAATTGGGGAGCCAACCTTAAGACCCTACTCCTTACATATAAGGCAATAGTGAGATCAAAATTGGATTATGGATCAATCATTTATAACTCAGCCAGTACCAACGTCCTAAAGAAACTAGACCCTGTACACAACAACGTTCTTAGATTAGCTGTGGGCGCCTTCCGCTCTAGCCCAATCAACGGCATTCTTAGCGAAGCTTCAGAACTTTCGCTACGAATCAAAAGAAAATACCTAAGTATCAAATTTGCAGTTGAAATTGCCTTCCACCCATAGAACCCCGTCTTTCAAAACGTATTCAGGCACATTAACCTAAACCACTTGCAGTCAAGAAAAAGAACGCCCCTCCCATTCTACAACAGAGTTAGTAGCTATCTGAAGGAACTTGATATGGAAATTCAGCACATACCGAGTAGATCGATCCCCAGTACCCCACCGTGGACCATCCCAAGAATTAGCACTAATACCTCATTACTCAACTATAGCCAAAAGAAATCCGACCCAGTCGTGCTAAAGATTATGTTCCATAAATTAGAAGCGGGACTCGTAAATCACGTATGCATATACACAGACGGGTCCAAGACACCAAATGGATCCGGATATGCAATAGTCAGGAACCAATCAACTGAAAAAGTCAAACTCCATCACAAAACAGCTATCTTTTTATGCGAACTTCAAGCATTAAAACACGCCATCAAATCCACTTTAACCGACCAAAACAAAAATTTTGCAATTTTCTGTGACTCCACCAGTGCCATCTCCGGAATACAGAAGCTATGGACAAATGACCCTGTTATTCAAGAATGCCAAGAAGCCTACACCAGGACAAATCAAAAGAACAACTCGATGACAATAATATGGACTCCCTCCCACATTGGTATATTAGGAAATGAAAAAGCGGACCAATCAGCCAAAGAAGCCACTAATTCAACAACCCTGGACTACTACGACAACAGTTTATCCCTGCAATCTGTGCTATCCATTCTCAAGGAAAAAATAAAAGATAGTTGGAATAAAGAATGGAACTCTTCAACTAAACCCCACATAAAATCAATCAAAGATGACTTCTTCCGAAAATCTATCACCTGGTCCCTACCCAGATTAGACCAAATGACAATTTCACGGATCATATTAGGCCATACAAAACTGATCCACCAATAGCTCCTCTACAAAGAAGATCCCCCAACATGCGAAGTATGCAAAGATCACCTAACAATAGAACACATCATCAGCCACTGCAGGAAATATACTACAAACAGACTACGGTTCAATATAAGACCATCGCTGAAGAACAACCTGAAGGACAGCAAATCGACTCAAAACATGCTGCAGTATCTCAAAGTATCTAAACTGTACAACAAGCTGTAAACATACTCTGAGTCGTTAATAACCCACGAGCGGTTGATGCGACTTTAAATTAATAAATGAAAAAAACAAAAAATTCTGTATAATTATTTTTGTTGCTTAATAAATTTCAAAACAAAGAATTATATATTGAAAATGAAAAATAATATAATATTATCTGGTGGATCTACTTCTTTGTTAGAGTATTATTTGTTTTTGGGACCATAATTCTTATTTATTTTATCTAGAATTAACTTTTCTGTACACACTGTGTCAAGCTTAGAAAAATACTTCATTCACAGAACGCTAAGAAACTATAAATAGTACGACTTGATCCACCAGTTTAAAAGATTTATTTTCTGCTATATTTAAAATTCTAAAGTCTAGCTCGTCTGCGTCAAATAAAATGAATCGTCTATTTATTCTCTGTTCCTTTTAGTATAAATTGTTATTCGAAAAACATGCGATGGAAGTAATTTTTTCCAATATATACGTGAAACTTTCCCGTGACCTTTTGGTACTTAAATATTTTAAGTTATGGATGTAAAACATTCTTAAAATAACTTCAGCAATTCTGAACTCCTCTTTTCATTATAGAATTAAACCAGTTTCTATTTTATTGAGTACCGTTTTAGGAATTGCAGACGTCTACAATTTCTGTCTACAACTGAAATAAATGCTTTCCAATAAATTAAGTAGTGTTAATTTAAAAAATTTCTATACTTGTAAATTTGTAAACTAAACAACTTGATGTTTCTACATTTCTAAATGTGTAATTGTTAAATTATTAAATTTGAAACTTTAAAGGTTCAAATATTTTTCAACTTGAAAATTTAAAGATTTATTCATTTCTCAATTTGAAAATTTAAAGGTTTAAGCATTTTTCCATTTGAAGATTTCAAGGTTTATACATTTTTCAATTTGAAAATTTAAAAGTTTAAACACTTTTCAATTCGAAATTTCTGTTTCTAAATTTTCCACATTACAGTATCTTTTCCAGTTCGTGTATTTTTATACTTTGCCACTGCCTGTACCGTGCACATTGGCATTTGTGAGGTCTTCAACGAGTAATAACGCGTAGTTGTTGACAGGCTTTCCCGGAAATCCTCTAATCAAAATCTCGAAAGAAATCCGTTCCGCGGAATTTAATTTGCAAAGAATGGTGTATTTTAACTAAAAAATATAAGTTACATAAATAATAAATTTTAGTAACAACACATTTTTTTACGTTAATCAAGTAACATGTAATGCACTTTTATAAATGGAACATATACACGTCACAACAGGATAAAAATATATATTACAAGTAATGCACGAATGAATGTTAAAATACAATTAGAAAAACCTTTTACTCTTTATATAAAGGGCGATTTTATATCCATTTGTTATAAATTAAAAGTACAAATTTTTCCATTACTAACTTAGATGTAGAAACAAAGTATTTTAATAGTTAAGCAATAGCAATATATAATATATAAAAAATGAATTGAAATTATTCATACGACTTGCATATTACAGTTAAAATACCAGTATTGAACAAATTAAATCCCGCGGTATGATATTTGCTGAAAAATGGCGTCGTTGACCCAACTTTATTGTCCATTGCGGAATTATACATACTTCAAATATAAATACTGTTATCGAGACTATTGCGTACTGTGTCATTTTTTTTATTATTGTTGCTAATGCAAAAAGATTCGAGACGTATTCACTTGAGATTTATCTTTCTCTATTATATGGAAGTAGTTCTCTATTATATGGAAGAAAGTTTCCACTTCCGAATATAAATAGAGCTACGGTGCTCCTAATACGAAACATCTCAATGTCTTAATTAGTAAACAACAAAATCAGTAACTATGTAAAATATTTTGCCATAAATGTCAGTCATACTAACATGTACAAAAATTTGTATTTCTTATTTTGTCAAGCTTTTGAAATCTTCCATATTAGAAGCCATTATTCTATATTCTTGACGTAGGACTATTTTGTGCGATATACTACTGTGATCAAAAAGTAAGGTGAATTTGTTTATACAGTGAAAAATCTTTATTTATTCCTCTAAATCAATCTTATTACTTTCAAAGTATTCCCCATCCGACACAATGTACTTATGCCAACGTTTTTTCCAATCCTCGAAACAGTCAAACAAGTCCTTTTCCGGGATGGCCTTCAATACTTTCTTCGATTTGGCTTTTATCTCATCAAACGATTCGAAATAGTGTCCGAGACACGATCTTTTGAGTTTGTTAAACAGCCAGAAGTCGCACGGTGCTAAATCAGGCGAATACGGTGGTTGTGGAACGATATGGGTTGATTTTTTGGTGAAATGCTCTCGAAAAACCAATGCAGTGTGGGTCGGCACACTGTCGTCCCACGCGGAATTGATGAGTTTGAGGCACAAAACATCTTTTAAAATGGTTTCGGTTGATCCAAATGATGTCCGCAGCATCAACAAGATCTCAAATTGTCAATCGACGATTTCCAAGCACCAAATCTTTGATTTCCTTCACGTGGCATTCATCAGTACATGTTGATGGTTCGTCCGGAACGCTATCTGTCTTGAACTCAGACTCGACCTTTTTTGAAATGTTTGTACCACTTGTAAATATTTTTTTTGCGATACAGCCTTGTCACCAAAGGCCTTCTGCAACATCCACAACGTTTCCGCGGCAGAATATTCATTCCGTAAACAAAATTTAATGCAAATTCTTTGCTCAACACAATCAGACATACTAAAAATCGAAAAACTCACATTTCTATGTTTACAAAAGCACGTGTAGCTCTGCAGCAATTGTATATATTAACATAAAACTATGCATAGATATCAAAGACAGTACTACTAATCCACACAAAAAATAATTTCATGATTTTACAGTACCCACGAAGCTTAAATGAAAAATTCACCTTATTTTTTTATTATAGTAATATATAAATCCTCTGTTTAATATTTTCTTTACATTGCAAATATTTAACTAAAATTATCATTAAGCACGCTATACAATTTTTAACTATGAAAATATTTGAATATTAACCATCAGTGGCAGCAAGAATTAATATCAGTACGATTCCTTTCATTTATATACCTCCTTTCAATTCATTCTTTTTAAAATTATCAAAGGGTTTTCGATCAGAAGATTATAATTTATTTTGAGCACACGTCGCGATTCTAGGAAAACATATTTTTCCATTAAATATAGATCTCCAGACATATGATGCTCGTAGACTTCAAAAGCCCTTATTTAGTCCGGCTTTATTCGTTTCCACCAAAGGCATGTGATTTTTGTTTAACTTTTGTTTGTTTTATAGAAACAGCTGAATTGACGTATGTACATCAAAGTGGTTGTTTCTACCGTTTCATCGTGTTCGTTATATTTTGAAGGCGCAATTTCTTTGCAATTTTGTCACAGCAGTTGTGCACGTAAAAAAAACATATTTTCCAGAGTACCGTACGATTTTTCGACCTGCAACGATGCCAGATTATTCGATTCGTGAAACTCGTGGGATGTTCAAATAGTGCCGTCGACCGCCATTACTTACGTGATTTATGAAACGCGTTGCCCCGTGATTGCTTCGTATCTACTCTATTTTCCTGATCACGCTTGGATTTTTTGACAAATAATAATAGAGCGACAAAAAGATTATAATTCTGAAGAATTAGCATCGTAAAACAATTGATTATAATAATGTTGTACAATATGTATGTTGTTCTGGTATTAGTGCATCAATTTTTCGAATGTTAAGTTTTATTATAAGAAATATACTGTAAATTACCTAACTATTGCATATCAAATCGTGGATTTTGTGATATAGAAAAAATTTGCTAATTTAAAAAAATTGCAAAATAACATAGATATATCAATTTAGAGTTGGAATAAAATTCAAAATGGATCCAAGATTTTTGAATCCACATTTTTTTCCGAATTCTCATATTTGAAACTTTCATATTTCTAAATTAACAGATTTCCAAGTCTCTAAGTCTCAAAATTTCACTGTCCAAATTGTCAAAATATTAAATATTATAAATTACCAAATTTTTTATATCTCAAATATTCTAAATTCTCAGTCTCGAAATTATAAACAATCTAAATTCTCTAATTTGAAACATCTTAAATATTGTAAATTTTCAAATTTTTCAAATTTCAAACATTATGAATTAATAAAATTTTCAAACTCTAACATTATAATTACATAAATTTGAAAAATCTCAAATATTCTCAATTCTCGATTTTAAAAAATTTCAAAATCTCAAATTCTTCGATTTAAAAGTACAAAAATGTTCAAAAAATGTTATTCTATATTTGTAACTTATTTGTTTCAGATAAAATCAGCCACTATAGTCGTACCACCAGTTACATATAACACTGTATATGTAACACAGTTTATCTTCATGTATAAAAAAAAATGTTTAAAGTTGAACACAGAAAATAACAAAGTTTCGAAGAAATTTAATTTAGATCATTATACTTATTCATGAGAAAATTTGATTATGAAACTTCCTAAATTGAACACCAAAAATGAAGAAAATTAGTGTTAATGCATACTGGTGATATTTCTTCTTGACTGTGTGTGGTGCAAGATGGTGCATAACTATTTACATACGTCACATGTGAAAAATGTAACTTCATATATGTATGTTCTTTTCCTAACCTTGATGTTTCAAACACTTAACCTACCTTTCTGTACATTCGAAGAATAAATTGCTACAGAAAATATATTCAAAGCCATCATTGTCTTCTGCTGAAAAATCTTTCTTTTCTAGTGGAGAGTAATTACTTTCCTTTTCTTTGTTTTGTTAGGGGTTCATTTTTCTTTTGTTGGAAACTACGGTCAGTTACAAAAGTCTTTGAAAAAAACTTTTTTAAAATTGGACCAAATAGGTTTACTTTTTGAAAGACTGGAAGAACCGTCTTACCAGATAACGTATTTTTGTTCTTTTAAAAAAATTGCAACTGGTCAAAGTTGCGAAGAAAAAAAGATGTAGGTCACTTTTAAAAAACTTTTCATCCGAGCCTATAATAAAAATGGAATAAATGTCTTCTGCAAAAAAGTACACAGTGCGTGGTAATAATTATATCACTGAATATTTCCGTTGGTTGTAGTGATATAAAGAAATGTTACATGCAGACTGTGTATTGCAGGTATAGGTGAGGACATGTTGCAATGTAAATATTTTTTACGTATGTAGATACAAGAGCAGAGAAAATATGAACGTCCATTTTGTTTTTTTCTTTATTAATGGATCTGCATACTTTTTTACGTCAATCAATTCTGCGCAACATTCTACGTAAAAACTGTGAAGGTATAGAATAAAAAGGAATCGGTAGGTTACGAGATATTTGATATTTAAAAATAATAACTTAAAATATTTCAGGAATTGTTCAGTTATTTTACATTGTACGCAAAATATTGGTGCTTTTATACATAATATTCCGAAAAATTTATTTGTCTAAATACAAATATACAATTCCGTAAAATAAGAAGAATCATACATTTTTTAAAAATGACATTGCATATTTCTTTCTACAGAAAATTCAGCGGAAAATTTTGCGTTTAATGATATTAAAAACATCGAATAAAAATATAAAAATATTATGTATAATTCAACAATTCAACAGGTATTTCAATCTTTTTCATAAAATATCTATTTTTAATTTTAAAATACTTCACAAATTTTCTTCATTTTAAGCCTTAATGCCTTTTTACATAAAATATTCCGAAAAATCGGTAGATGTAAAAAAATATAAAATTTTAATTAAATAAACAAAACCTCTTTCATGTGCTATAATATTTTTTATATAATTTCAAATAACAGAACTATTTCAGGTTAATATAAAGGAACAAGTGGTAATATACAATAGTTCTCCATTTCCAGTTATTTTATTATAAAATCTAATTTCCTAATCGAACTGTTCCAAACGTTCATTAACTAACAAGCTAAATAATTCAGTTCATTTCTACTAAAATGTGATAATCCATGCTACAAGAAAATATGGTATGCTCTTTACATATACAAATTTTGGCTCATTAATAGTTCACGCAGCGTCCGTGATTCAGCTACAAATTTCAATATGGCTGACTAGTATTTTAATCCATGTAGCAAATATTGACACTTATATTCAATATTTTAAGTTTTATAAAACTTATTTAATATACATATACATTTTATACAATTATTAGGTTGAAAGCATTTTAATTATACTGGGATACTTTTAAATATTTTTAATTTATCCTTACAGGAATACAACAATCTATATATTAGTTTGATTAGTTTGTAAGAGCGCATACTACGCGTTTCTGAATAGATAAATAAAACAATTATTTATACATACAACCGGAAGTACAAATTAGTGTAAATGTAAATTTGTTAAGTGTAATAAGCACAATGCCACGTGTACTATAATTTACCTTTCCCTGAAAAATTTTCAGGTGTTCCTACGTGTATTCTATAGATAAAACAAGCAGTGTATTATATTTCTTCTGCATGATATACGGGAACCATGAATCGAAAAATAAAACAATTGTGTTCCAAATAATTGCAATTATAGTTTGCCATTTTACGCATAACAATTTTCACCACGGTATTCAACGAGTTAAAGTTAAAAATATGTCCAGTTAGTATTGTTAGATGCAAACAAAGAAATTCCTCAATATTTAGCGAGCCCGAGAATTGGTTGATCATTATTTTATCAAATATTTGGAGAGAAACAAGTCCACCTAAACTTTTAATAACGGATATACGTATTGACAGTCTATTAGCAAAGTTTCAAAAAAAAACATAAACTTTGGGGCGCTAAAAAAGTGATCTGTCAAAAACGAAAGCTACAGCGTCCTTGCTTATCAAATATTCAGCTATTATTGCAGAATGACAGCTCTTGACTGATGGATTACTCTTATAAGAAAGGTTATTGCGCAGTTTCCGCCAGAATTTGATTAAACTTTTCATATTTGCGGAACAGCCGAAAATAAGAGACACGTATTTCACGAATTTGATGGCTGGCATTCCTGAGGCTATCTCGGAAACTATTAAAAATAAAAATATGTCTAAAATTGCATAGCTTTCAAGTATTTTATTATTTGACTGTACGCTGCTTTGGGAGTTATGTTTTTCGCATGTTGTTACGCGAGATATTTTTATTCTCTCGTAAAATTTAAATGACTTGACGGATTTTTATGAATAAAGTGTTAATCAATTATTTTTTACCACAGGAGTGATAAAGTGATGCAAATTATAGAAGGAAAGAATCACATGCATCCAAAAGAATGGAAGAATTGGTTGGAAAAAAACATTTACAAATGACACAAATAGAAAAACAAATTAAAGTATGGACGAGAATCTGTGTTCAAAGAAGATACATAATCAGATGCTGTTATTTTTGTTGATGAATTTCCATATTTCGAAATTCCTGAATTTCCGAATTTCTGAATTTCTGAACCTGTAAAGTTCTGATTTTAAATCTTTTGGATTTGGAAATACGTAAATTTACAAATTTCTAAATACGAGAATTTCGAATTTTGAAAATCCGTAAATTTAAAAGGTTTATCAATTTTTGTTTGGTATTGTTTATTAAATGAACAGCACTCGTGTGTACGCGAGATGTAAATGTCACTTTCAGCTTTCTATTCTAGTTTTTATAATGTGCGAAAGTTTAAAAATACCGGAGTTATTCGATAGTTTTGAAATCCCATTTGCTAAAATATCGATTGCTGTCACCATCGCTGAAAAAAATTAAGTCGTACAAAATTGAAAATTTCATTAATCTATGAATAAAAATGTGTCACATAAAATGTAGCATTCATTCGTCAGGAATTTTAATTATTATGAAAATTGTGGCGGTTTGAAATGGAAAAAGTTTCATTTGGTCCAAGTGAATCAACTTTTCAATTATTTTTAGTATGGCATACACCTGAACAAAAATAACAAAATAAAGTTTTTCAATTAACATTGCATTTATGGTGAAATAGTGATATAACGGATGTAACAATAAAATCATTCATCATCAAAGAGGGTCATTAAAGCAATTATAATTTAGTTTATTTTTTAGAATAAACATGTAGTACATATTTTTTAAATGTGTAACAATTTTACCTGCAGTAATTTTCTATTTCTATTCTGTTTACTTTGAAGCTCAGTAAGAGCGGTTCTGAACAGTTTCTTTTTCGTTACATTTAATCGTTTGCCATAATTTAGAAACTTCAAACCTTTCTAAAATAAATTAAAGATACTACATATGTACTATCATTTTGACTGAAAATACATGTAAGTTATGCAAATTTATTTAGAAGAATAAGAAAAAATGAAAAAATTTATTTTCTCTGATTATTTTTAAGGAATTATGTTGCTACGTGTTTCTTCTGACAAATTGTTACCATCTTATTGATCAATGGATATACAGCGTGTCTCAGTATTTTACCACTAAACTTTATTAACACATATCAAGATAGAGTTTCTAATGCTTTATTGGAAAGTTGTAACAAAGATACGAAATTGCAACAAATTGCTTTGTTGTCCGATATCACGTACATGTGTTCTAGTTTCGTCCGTATTCATAAATAAAAACATGGAGAAACTTTTACATAAACATAGACTCCAGAATACGTTAATAAAAGTTATAAAAAAAAATATGAAAGTCAACCATTATTTGTATGAAGTACTAAAGGAGAAAATCGTCTATTGTTCATAATCTTTCAATAAAACATTTAAGAGCTTATGTTCATATAACATTTTTTCATCGCTTTTATTTATAGATCTTGCTGATAAAGTTTTACGTACAAAACTGAGATACAGTGTCATTGAGGAACAAAGTTGTCCGTACTTATTTTGTACTTGCGTTATTTTCATTAATTTGTTGATTTTATACATTTGTCCTTCGGATAAAGTATTTAAAACGCTATGTTAACATTTTTTCCCTTATTCTTTTATATTTCTTTACGAAACCCATTCCTAGGGATTTCTATACGAATCCTCATAAGATATTCTTATCTCAGTAATATTTAGCTGTAAAAACATGGGAAACACTGTTTGTAATGTGCAGACCTCGTAAAAAAATGCCAATAGAGAAATAATAATTTCAAAGTAATGTAAATAAAAGTTTCAATAGATTGAAAATAGAATTAAACTTTTTAACTAAAGAGTTTTGGAGTTATTACCTGTCGAGAAGAAAAATACCTTCGAGGACAAAGGATTAAAACATCAGTTTAGTTATAAATAAAAGCTAACGAAGAGAAAAGAGGAAGTAAGCTTATTGTTAGTATAATTAGAACGATAGAAATTATTTTAAGAAACTGTTACGTATCAATCAACATCGTATTTATAAGTTGACATTACCGTAATAAAGACTGAAGGGATGAAAAATATCCAACCGGAAGTACCAAGAATACGCGTCTGCAAAAAATAACATAAATCCTGTGGGAAGGAAAACTGCTTCCATATTTTATTATCATAAACATTTCACGTGTATTAGAATTACTATATAAAATTACCGCATTTTCCAGTTTTATTCATATGACTTTCACGAATAAAGTAATATCGCAAAAGTATACCAACCACTACTTCTCAAATTCACAAGTAACGAAGCATTACTGAAACAAATTTCCACTTCGACTTTACTGATTAACATGCTAAATGCCGCAGTGAAAACGGACGTATGTAGTATGGTGCGCTATAATTATAATTATTCAGAATATGATCGTTTTACTCTGCAGTTCAAACTTTCTGCTTGTTATTTTACCAAATTAATGCGATGTTAACGCTACATAGAATTTTGTTTAATCCTCTCTCCATCGATTATCTGTATTAACCTAGTTAAGCGATTTTAATATTCATTCAAAAATTTACTTGTTCGTGATTATATACATATGTTTCATTCCGAAATATATTTCAAGAAAACTGTCTCTTTTTAAAAAACATTAATTCAAACAAATCCAAATACATATATTCACAATAATATTAACAATAGTATTAAACACGTAAACCGGACTAACAATCCAAAAATTCTAAACGATACGTCATTATTTTTACATACTCTCCCATTTTCGTTTCACATCTCTATGTGTTTATAGTAAATATGCAGATAGTGTACTTACTTTCAATTACTTTGATTTCGAAACATGACGATAATTGATGGACAGGCTTGATTTCAGAGATATTCGCAAAAAATTTCAAGTAAATTTAAAGGAGGGTTGTGGGAGATTCTTAAATAAAAAGAAAACCAGTAGTGCGTGTACCATACACATAGTCAGGTTAGGCTACCATATACATGGTACAGTCACTACTGGTTTGCTTTTTATTTGAGAATATTTTTGGTATAATATACATTCAAATATGCTGTATTTCAAAGTAACATGTTATAATATTATATTTTAAATACACTGGTGATATTATTTAGACTCAGAATTACCTATGTCCACGTAGTAGCGAATATGTTGAGAGCGATATATGGAAATACAATACTTATAGTATATATATGCAGTAGTAGACACCATAGTATTTAACTAGGAACAGGGCTATAAAATCAATGGCGTTAAAGTTACTTTGAGAACTAAAGCTATCTCCCCAAATACGTTCGAATGTGGTGTTAGTTAATACAGCTAACCTAGTTCAATATATTTAACTATTTGCAGATAGCTAATTTTGAACTGGTTCTGTTCTTCAACTTACCGACTCAACTACCTGCAAATTATTCTGTTTATTAACGAAATAAATTTCGTCGAAAATGTGTAAATAACGATCGGTTCTCATATTGAGATTTTCTATCTCAAATATAATAATATGTATTTATATAATATATAAATACAGTCGTAGGCCTCCTTTGAACAAGGACACATATGTTAACTTGAATAATTTTTTAAATTGCATTTTATATATGTATTCACATTATTAATTTCCAAATTTTATAGTTTTTATACTTTCCAAATTTTTAAATTCGCAAGTTTTCAAATTCTGAAACTGCTAGATTATTATACTTTTATACTTCTAAACTTTGCAGACTTCAATTTTTCAACGTTTCCAAATTTCTAAATTCCTAGATTCCCAACGATTGAAATTGTCACATTTTCAAATTTCTACATCTTCAAATCTATAAATCTGAAAATTGATAAATCATGAAATTCCTAAATCCCCGAATACTGAGATATCAAAATTAGTAGATCCCCAAATTTCTAGATCTTCAAACTTCTAGTTTTCAAAATTCCTAGATCCCCAAAACTTAGATCCATAAATTCTTAGATGTCAAAATTTCTAGAGCCTCGAATCTCTAAATCCCCAAATTCCTGAATCCTAAAATTAGTAGATCCCTAAATCCGTCGATTCCTAAATTCCTAAATCTTCATATTAATAGACCCCTAAATCCCTGGATCCTCAAATTCCTAGACTCCTAAATCCCTATGCTCTTGTTTCGTCGAAATCTTTCCAACATGGAGAAATTTCGTGTTTCAAAATAATGTTAAAAGATGGATGAGGAGGAGGGTTAATAAAAAATTAATTAGACAAATTTGAGCCTGAAAAAATCAATAATAATTTATTGGCTCGAGTAATATGATTTAAGGGAAAAAGCCTTGCGGCATAAAAAACCCTTTTTAGATATGTATTTGTCGTGATTAGACGGTGAAAATGTGTTCGTGTGATTTAGTATGTCTGATTGTTGATTCAAGGAGCACAAGGGCTCATTCGAATGCTGATGCGTTGTGTTACAATCTACATTGCGTATGATTGTCCACGATGATTTATTCGAGGAGTGTAGGGTCCCACTCGAATGATGTTTTGCGTTCTTTACCACCCTACATTGGCTTATCCGAGGAGTGTAGGGTCCCACTCGGATAGTGTTGTGTTGCGATCTTTACCACCCCACACTGGCTCATTCGAGGAGTGCAGGGTCCCGCTCGAATAGTGTGATGAATGTATTTGGAATCCACCCTGCACTGGATATTTTACGTTACTCCAGGATGAATGGAGCTTGAATGTTATTTCGCGATACACGACGTTTGTCTGTTATTTCGCGGCACACGGAGGTTGGTCTCTCGATTTGACCCGCACAAGGCTCAACGACTGACTGTCTCTTCGATGTATAAAAATTCGCCCGAACACCCTCGCACATCATTGGGTGATGGTCAAGAAAAATCTATCCTTGTTTTTGAAAGACCGAGAAAAATAATGTATCGTCGTTAGCCAATTTATGGCAAGTTCACGGTGACGTTGGGACCGGTCCGAACGGGACTTACTAGACAAAAGGGGTCCTCGGTGACCCGTATTTCGAGGTATATAGGAAATGACGGTGGTCTACGCGTCGAACCACTCAAACCTTGTAATAAATTCTTTCGTCGCGGTAAAAGTCGGAGTTCGCGACGGAACAGCTCTAATAATTTTAAGTTCACGTATAGAGGGAAAGAAACGATTCGCAGGCAAGAGAGCCTACCGAGTTTAAAGTGCAGTAACGAAATTATTGAAAAATTCAAAAACTATCTGAATATTTTAAATAAAAATTAGGAATAATATTTTTATTTTATTGTTTAACTTAATCTAGTTTTTTTTATAATAACTGCAGAAATTAAATTCGTCAATTGCTACCATTATTATGGAACATAGGAAGTAAAATATTAGTATTGAAAAAAAATGAAAAAAAAAATTTTAAAGAAGACATTAGTTTCGACAGGAAAATGCGACAGTAATGTTGGCAACTTTTTTAATAATCAGCCAACGAGTGTTTCCAGCGAGACCGATCGCGACCCGGACACTTAATGTTATAATTATATTATATGAGCTTTATAACAGATCCTATCGTTGTCGACATTATTAATCTAAAAACTGCCAACGGGTGTCAGAAATGAGGATAGAGACGCCGACAAAGAAGCGGAGGGGAGGGCATCATTCCGTAAATTACTCTTTAATATTTATTATCGTGAATTTTCGCAGGAACAGTCGAAGCTCAACAGCACACAACCAAAAAGGGCAAATCAAAAGATTAATTTGCTTAAAATAGTGGACCCGAAAAGGGCTACGGTAAAGTTGCTTAATATGAAACCAATTTATTTTAAAATGGATAATTTTATTAAAATTACTGGACGGTATTTTAATAATCTAATTAGACCATTATAAATTTCATTCATGTCGTCAACTTTTGGGAACATGTTACATTTTAATTTTAGAATGTACATATTGTATGAAAATGTATGTATTTGTTAATATAAATTGTGAGAATTATTAGAAATCTCTAGCTATTTGTAACAAACATCTAAATCGTAGAAACAATTGTGTTTTGTTCATTTAAGCTATCTTATCGAGTATAATTTCTTACGATTTCTTCTTTCAGGTAAATTTTGTATTTCAAATGTATTAGTAGACATCTAGGTAAATTTTGTATTGCAAATGTATTAGCAGACATCTAGGTAAATTTTGTATGGTAAATATATTACTATACATTTAAATAAATTTTGATATTTTCAGTATTTGAAATAGCTATTTATTAACTTCTTAAAATTTTGAATACATTATACTGCATTATAGCACTTTTTTTGATATGCAAATAAAAATATATGTATTTGAAGAATGTTAAGATAAAACTTTTGCACAAGTTTGCTCTTTATCTTTCTGTTTACAACCTTCAAGAGGATTGTAGTTATGCAAACTTCACGGCACTCGATAATAGCATTTTACAGTATGTAATAAGTCTGCAAATAATAGGACGCTGCTTTGGCATAAATTTGAGATTTAGTAAATGCATCGACTATTTTGTAGACCTGCAATAAATCCAGACCTTAGGGACATGTGCGACGCACCGGTATCGAAGATAAACACGTGCTTTGGTATATAACCTTCAGCAGCAACCAATTTTAGATAGCACTGAAAAATTCACCTTATAAAATTGTGTCTTTGGTCAGCCTTAAAAACTGGTGACAATTTACCAAAATTGTATAGAAAATTTATTTTGAAACAAAACTAATCATGTATAATTTAGTTATTTCCTTGTAATATTTTGTAACACATTTTATTACCCCTTATTAATACTACATACACATTTTCATTTTTCTTCAGAAACAAGTAGAACAGAATACTTAAAAGTGCATACGTCTAATAATATTGACTTTAATAATGCAATTATTTTTATAAAATATTTACTCTCTCGAGATTTTTATTATAGAATACATAAATCATCTCAAATCAATAGACACATTTTTAATTATACATTGCATTAATTATTGTTCATTTCATTAAAAAAGAATATGGTTCATAATGGTACTTCGATGCGACATGCAGAATTGAAAATTCTCAATTTATTACGAGGAAAATCAAGTAATTTCAGAAATATAAAATTACCTTCTTTGAAATGTAAAAAATGGATCAACTATATAAGGACATGATGGATTTATTACCATGTACACCTCACGTTCATCATGAATATTTTAAAATGTTAAATCCTAAATAAAATTTAAAACATACATATAAAGTAATGTATAATGTAAAAATGTATAATTTCATTGAAATTCTTAATAAAAATAATTTGTTTTTGTTATATTATATGTTTGATTGTAATACTTAAAAACAGTGTTCTTCGCTTTACTTTTACATTTCATCACATGAATTCATATTTATACAAAATTGTATTTTGTTTTTAATATTAAAACAATGCTACTACAACTGAACTATTATCCATTTAGTTAGTGATAAGTCTATTTGAGTATAATGGAACCTTCTTTTTAGTCAGCACATTAAATATTATTAGACAATAAATGTACATTATTTAACATGACAAAATACAAAAAAATGTATCTGTTACTATTCACCAATATTTCTAAATTTATAAATATTTCTAAATTTATTGAAGTACAAACCATTAAATATCTCGCAATAACAAAAAAATAGACATGCTCGCTTTTAAAATAAACGGCCCAAGTATTTGAAACTTCCCTTTATGATACAATAAATCAAGAGGTAAATGATATTTCCAAATATTATCTATTAAAATTATATAACCAGATTATACATCTAGCATTGCGAAGTATTTGCAATTTGATCAAACCACTTTTAATCTGTATTTCACAAATATGTGTCTGTTCAAGATGTTTAACCGATTCCAAAGCCAGTATGTGGGTAAAGTACACATACTAGTGTGTTAGGAAACTAGTTTCCTAGTTAGTCAAAATAAAACAGCATCCCGACAAGCTTTAAAAGCTCTGTACCGACGATAAACTGGGATCTCATATTAGGAGAGGTCTTCATATTAAACAACTTTACCCTAACTAGGATGTATTTCGAAAAGGAATAAACAATTACCGAACTATTCGGCCCGGTTGAAACCAACGGGTTGTTACGTAATACAGAAAAAAGAAAGAGAACAAAATACACAGAGGAAACCCTGGATATTTGAAAGTTTCCGGGTTAACGAACGAGTCAGTGCACAACTTTTCGCGAGAACTACCAACTGAAAATTTCCACAAACTGCCGCCGAATTGTGACTAATGCGTTAGTATGGCTATCCTGTGAGAGTTCCATTGCAGTAGTATTTCAATTTTTATTCTAAACAGGTTGTTCATGATGTGGATGCAGGATTTATTACAAGAAATTATAATACGTCTTTCTCTGTAATGCTTCAACTCAAAACTCACAAATTGTTTTCAATTTTCTCTGATTGTCAATTTCATCTTAACCCGTTCGTAATCGAAATTTCGAGACCCGTGTGAAGTTTGCTAAACTACACGAATATTAGCTGCAACTTCGCACAGGCAACTCTCACTCGCTATATTCGCAATAGCAATTCTTACATGTATGTATTACACATATTGTCGCATTTATTAGCAAGACTCTACATGTATTTATAAGACCTGATTAATATTTGTACCTAGAAATTTACTAATACATATATGGAGTTTTATTAAAAAATAAGGAAAATTTATTTATTCTTCTTTTCTAAATACACATTTTTACTTTACAAAGATCTCTTCGGTATTCAAAATGAAAAAGTGTTAGGGAAATATCAACAATATTGGTAATATTGGTGCTTCAAATTTTTATACGAAGCTATCTTAGAAATTAAATATATGTTAAGAATTATTGCTTTATTGTTAAAAGAAGAATCTAATTTTATACCCTTTACAAAAATTACGCTGATCTTCGCATTCATATTCTATGAAATAATAAAACTTTGTAAAAATTATTTATACGAGATCGTGTCCTTCGCACTAAATAAGATTGATTTTATGTATTTAACGTTATCGCTAGAAAAAGAAAATCATTTCTTTGTAGAATGCCTGTAGGATCGCTTATATTCTAGAAGGGTAATCGATCTTTCAATCTGTTATGTTATGGAGAATCTGAAGTTTCCGGGTTATATAACTTGTTTTAGACTAGTTTATTTTAAATTTAGCGTTATATAAGTTCTTTTGGCCTACTTTATTTAGTACTTTTTCAGTATCTATAGCGGTGGTGGAAAATTTGGAAAGTGTAAAATTTACGAATATTCGTAAGATTTTCTATCTTTCAGACTTCCAAATTTCTTAATTTAGAAATCCGAAAGCTACAAGTATTCAAATTTCGGTGTTTAGGAATTTAGTAATTTGGTAATTTGGTAATTTGGTAATTTGGTAAATTGGTAATTGGATAATTTGATAATTTGATAATTTATATTTTGGTAACTTCGTAATTTGTTAATTTAGTAATTTGGAAATTAGTAAACTTTAAACTTATAAATCTATAAATGTATAAAACTTGGAAATTTAAATATTTAGAAGTTTTAGAAATATAGAAATTTAGAAATCAACAAACTTAGAACTCCCAAAGTTATCAAATTTTGAAATTTACTTCCAAAGTTGAAAAAGCTCGAAGTTAACAATTTTTAGAGGGTACATCATAAGCTAGAAATATTGAATGTTACAAATTTTTGCATTCACTTCAAAAGCTTGAGTAATTCAAAGCTGCAAGTTTCAACAGTCACTACAAAAGTTAGAATATTTCAAAGTTAAAATTTGTACATTTTGTTTTACACATTCTCAATTTTTGAAAATCACAAACTTTTAAATTTTTTAATTTAACAATTTAGAAAATTTCGAGTTTACATATTTGATTGCTTTTATTTTGCTAAACAAAACCAACGTTCTATCCGAGTGTACAAAACTTAATTTTAAGAGGCGTAGGTAATTGTAAAGTGATTTTCATGAAAACAACAACATTTAATGGTATTTTTTTAAATAATTTCGTGATATTTAATTTTATGACAAACTGGGTATTATGGGTTGCTTAATTTACTTTCTAGTACAATCGATGTTTTTGTCATATTTTACTATTTTTGCCGCTTGCGAAGGTTGAAATAAAAGAAAAGGTCAGAAGCACATAGCCAATGAGGAAGAAAATAAACAGTTAAGTGGATAATTACATTTTTGTCAACTTTGACCTTTCTATCATAATATAATTATAGAAAATTAAGTGAGTACCTATATAAAAACCTTATTTTGAATTACAAATGGTTTCATTAGAGGTTTTATGGATACTTTTAATTCTACTACATTTCTTTTAACGCTTTAACACTTTTACACCACCTGCAAGGATAATAAAAGAAAACATTCTGACGAATAACTTAACGAAGTTTGAAGAACATTTGGCGAGAACTATTTTGATGCTGCAAAACATGATTTCTATAAATTTTAGAAATTCAATACCTACCCTATATTCAATATTCCTGAAAGTGATTGTTATACAAAAATGTATTAATGACGAGTGTCCTGAACAAATATTTTATATACATTTTCCAGTTCTGAAACGTAATTTTTTTTCTTTTACTTATTCTTTAAAGTATAACTAATATTTTTCCCAAACTCATTTTGCACCTCTCATAAGGAGATTTTTGCGACGTTCTTTGCTTATAAAGAGGTTTTAAGTGTGAAAACATTAAATAATCCTTTAAAAACCCATTTATTAATCGGCCCATCATTGCAAAAATGTAATATTAATTACCCTGTGAATGCACAATTATTTTAACTTCTCCACTAGTGCTATTTACTCTTATTTGTATTACAGTCCGGTAGTTTTTAGAAAAATAATAAAATGCACGATATTGAAACCTACATTTTCATTTACCGTGTAGTACAATCGTTTATTTTTGCACTTTCAATTATTCTATATTTCACGAATCATAAACACTACTATTTCGTATGCAGTCAAGATGATAAAGTATTGTGTTAAAGCATCTTTAAAAAATATTCTAAATACATTGTATAAAATATTCAAAAATATTCTGAATTTCTAAGCATCCTTTAAAAACGTTCTGACATTATTTAAAAAAGTATGAGAATCTTGAATGTGTCTTAAGCGATGCAGTTATTTTATCAGAGACACTCCTTAAAAAATTACACAAGAAATATATAACAATAATTGTTCACATATTCATAAATTTGCCCGATTGAAACTGAATGTTTCGTGAGCAGTACAAAATTGTTCAAATATGCAAGGAAAGAATCCTGAATATTCATTTAATACCTACTGAATATTAAGTGATTTGTGAGCTTTCCGTATTCATGATTCAGTGATGCAGTACAATTTATTAATATTTTCGATGGAACACCGCAGGAAAAAAAATGTTAGACTTATTTTAATTTTCATACATAACAAACTAATTTTGCGTGTCGTTAATACAAAAAAATAGCGAAATATATTTAGTTTTTATTAACTTTTATTTCGACGCGTATTTTACACATTTTAGTATGTTCAATTTAACTACATCACACAACTCATTATGATGTAAGATATTTTAAACATTTAATTAACTATATATAGTAATTAACTTGCAATATGTATGTAATTCTACATCGACTATTTTATGATTATAAAAACTGTATAATTTTTATATTATATATTATTTCATGTTATTTTTAGAACAATTTTACAATATTATTTCTTGATTTATACTAATTTTAATAACTGTAACTCAATGTAAGTAATACATCTACTTGTTTATATTTGGTAATTACTATAAAGTATTATTCTACATAGTATATATTATTATTCCACTACAAGTACGTATTATTATGACAGTGAAAAACACAAGTGATCTCCATAACAGGTCAAAATGGAGTAATTCAAATATGTTCATAATTTATTTTAAATAATTACCTGCACGTGGAAATCAATTTCAGTATAAAATAATAGAAATTCTTACATGTGTTTAAAACATTTCGATCAACATAAAATGCTCAAATATGTTATGAAAATTATTAATTACTTTTATTAATTTATAGCCTCCATTAATTATAGATTTCATGCAAGAATTTAGCTTGGAGAATTTGGCTACGAATATTCGGAAAAATGTTTAAATATATTGTAGGCATTTTTTCCGAGGACAGTATACATAGTTTCGGTCCTGAACTCGACCTATTAATTGAATGAATATTTGCGTGGTCGATCGATATTTTCGATAGATAGAATGTGAACATCACGTTAAAATTAAGTAGACCTGTTAGTGTTGATAACGTTTCAGTTAATAAAATTTCATCAAATACAATCGTAATCATTTATTATTCTGAACTAGACTATAATATCTTACTTTGTTTTAAACACAGAGTCATACTAACCTCAATTTAATATACCAGTGTTTATGGTTATTAAGTATACTGATAAATTTAAGATTAAATATTTCTTTCTCAAATCCAGAATGAAATCATGGAAAAATCAATACAACTGCCTAATGCAAATGCGCCATATTATATCAAATTGGTAAAAATTTAAAAAGTTTCGTTTTGGGGTACTTGTCTCTTAACTTCCTTTTCATATTTAGTACTCGGTAAATATATACGAAATACAACAATTTTAAGTGTAGTCATCTGTTAGGAGTCTTAGAGTTTGATTTTCCAGTTGTTTAGGTACATCATTTATTTATGTATAGAAAAATACGAGTAATATTGGTTAGAGTAAATATCCAGTTGCACCGAGAATGTTTCACAAATCAATTTATATTTTTACGTAATCCCAAAAGTGGACGAAGCGAAATTTGATAAAAGAAAATGTGTCAGAAAAGTAGAGTGCTAGTGGGTGTTTGAGCGGTCGACGCTATCATTATCGTATGGCAGTAATTGAAAACCGTAAAGCGTCCACTATACTATCAGTTATAAAGGAATACGTTAATATCAGTGAATTAACGTGAAATTTAATCCTTTGAGCACTATGAACCCATATATGTGTTCTCACACAACCATTCAATTTTGGCTGTGAACCCATATATGCGTTCTCACACAACCATTCGATTTAGGTTATGAACGCATATATGGGTTCTCACAAAACCATTCAATTTGGGAAAAAGAAATCTATGAACAGATATATGTGACTGGTGCTTGTAAGTCTATATAGGTATAAAAAGACAATAAGCGTTTAAATGTGCTTTTGTGCAATCCTTTATCAGCATAAAAAAAAAAACATGTAAAACATTCTTCACGACGAGGATGCGCTGTTTGCACTAAAAATAATCGCAGAACTGACTCGCGTTACGAATGCAAAAAATGTAATATTGACGTATGTATTGAACCCTGCTTTGAGATTTACCACACAATACAAAATTATTAAATTTTCAATTTAAAAAATATAATTTACTACTATTACATTGTTCATGTTATTGTTGCTTAATGAAATAAGTGGTTATTAAGGCTTTTGAGGTCACGACACAATTTATTTCAGTTACAATCAATATACTTTGCAATGAAAATTCAGTCTGCTCAACTCTTTCGTAAAAAGTACGCAGCCCACGGTAGGCTTTTTGGTACGGAGTGGGCAGTTGACGGCGCACGCTTAACGTCAGGTAACTCAGCGCTCAAAGGGTTAAAGTGAAATTAATATGGACTGTTTCAAAAGTTATAGAGGACTGAATCCAGAAGATTATATATACATAAGAGCGTTAATCACAGTAAAGAGTTCATAGGCAAGTATAATTTACTTTGAATTTGAGTTAGATAACGGCCAAACGATTAAACTTTAACTAAATAAAATTTAATAAATGTTAGCTAGATACGGTACACATACTCAAAATCATACCGGGATCCTGCAAAAGACTGATTAAGAGAACATTTTAATGACAATGAATTTGCACTTCGACTGTGCGAATATTCATGGCGAATTTTGTCGTCCAAATAATATTGACCTAATTGCGTTTTTAATGATGCGATCCGACCATAATATGTGTTTTACTGAATAATAAACTTCATCTAGTTAACCCATTATATTGAACTCTAAAACCACCAAACTTTTAACAACATTTAAATTTTGAACCAATCTACTCCGACACTCAAAATCTTTATGTTTTGTCTGTGTTTATTGAATTCTATCAGTATTCAATAAAAGCTAAGATAAAACTGATGCCTCAAGATGAAGTTTAACCTTTAAAAATATTCGAAAATTTTCATTTTGTACTAACAATAAATTAGCAAGTTTTACTTATTTTCATTTGCTTCAGTTTTGCTTAGTTTCGTTTCTTACTTAATTTTAACACTATTTCCTCCACGATTTTGTGTACAACTATTTCGAAAAAAGATGACTTTCACACATTTTCGTTTGAATGCAAATAATTGCCAAAACTGTTGGGATTTCAAATTATCAGTTAAATATAGATAATTTGAGGAACATATTTATTGATACATTGATGTGTTTTTATTAGAGATTATCAGATTGTAAATTCTAGCTTAATTCATCAATCTACAAAATATAAATATAGCGGTGTGCACTAAAATGCAACATGGCGGGAAATAAGCGAATATCAAAGTTATGCCGCAACTCCTGTATTTTCCGTTACAACTGAAATTGGGATTCTCTAATCTGATTATAATTGATATGACGCTACAAAATGGTGTTGATATTTATATGTAAAATGATTTAAAATTAGGCACTGTCATGAAGTCCTTAAGCGGGGCAATACCTTTGGAATCTTAAAAAATTACAAAATTTTTTTTTCTCTAAAATGTTAGTGCAACATCTCAAAAATATGGTCTCAAAATTTCAAAGCGTAATACGGAGTTTTTTTTTATGTAATGGCCGATTATCGTGACTCATGTTTGGTATCGCGCCGCAGATATTAACGCGCTCGGTGCGGAGGGCTATGTAACAGATTTGTTATTATCATGACATTGCTGTGTTTGAAATTTTGTATTTTTATGGAGAATGAGCTTATGGAGAAAAATCAACTTTACGAGTAAGCCGAAGGATTATTATATGGCGCTGGAATCGCAGATTAGTTGGTAAATCATTGAAATTATTCAGGTTTTACTTATCGAAAATTTAAACGCATTGTTCTCAAAACTACATTTTTAAAATTGGCGTGATTGATAACTCAAAAACTAGTTTATCAATCGCGCTCAAATTTTGTGCACATATCCATGACAATACTATCTAACATATGAACCTAAATGTACGAAATAAATTTAACATTAAAGTCCATTTTTATTGCAAAATATTGCGAAAATTTTTAGTAAAATTCAAAGTTTTTCTTTAAAAGCGCGCCATCTCTTCAATTTTCCATATTTTTCACATTTCTTAGGTTCATCTACTAACTGTGAATGTTAATAATCGAAACATCGTTTGCAAACTTGTTTCAGACCAATGTAACTAAAGCTGGAAGTCACGCCGTTTCACGAGACGCGCCGAAACACTTCCAGGAAAGACTATCATAATTCCGCCATTTTTAAATATTTAAAAAAAAAGAAAATATGTTGTAATAGGCAATAGTTATAATAAATTATACCTGAAATTTCGAAAATACAAGACAAAGATATCCTATACAAAAAAATTCACAAATATCAGCTTATTTTCATCTATCTCAGGTATCAAAGGTATTGCCCCCCTTAAGGTGTCAAAATACAGCTCATGGTAGAAATAAATATACCACATGCACAATTTTTAGATCTAGAATGAGCTGGAAGAAAATGATATCGCTAAATTAATTTAACAACTATTGTATGAAAAGTCAAAAAATTAATTGTGGAAAATTAAACTTAGAGAATAATTTTAAGTTAAACTTTGAAAGGCGTTTTTTGACATCTCTTGGTAGAAATAGTATTAAATAAATTATTATCTGCATTTTAATCCTAAAAAACAGCGTTCGATGCACTAGATGATTAATTTCTTTTCATGTTCAAAATAAAACAAATTATAGGTCATAATTTGTTCGCAATTAATCTTAGAAACGGATATTGGTCTGGCTTAGTGAGTAATGGATTTTGATGGACTACTAGAGGGTATGATCCCGAGTTTCAGTCCCTTTCATATACCAGAAACTTTAAAAGCAACCTTCACGCTTCACAGTATCCCTATACTTTCAAAAATCTTAAGTAAACTACTTTCTTTTATTTTATACGTAGTACAAACACAATATAAAATCGTTTTACGAAATAAAAATAAGCGTCAACTGATTAAATTACCGTTTTTTTTTTTTGAATCTGTATGATTGGAAGTGATGATTATCTTTCGTAAGTTATTATGTTTTCAAACATCCCGTTTTAATATTTAACATTATACTTAAATTGCATCGTTTACTTTTGTATGACGTTAGGACGTCATGACGTAGTCTTTGCGAATAAGAAAAATATTTGACAATATTTCAATTCGAAAGTTATGATATTTTTAAATTTCGACTTCTTTAACTATCTAGCTTTTAATTATACAAATTGCGAAGTTTGTGAATATCCAAATGTGCAATATTATCGATTTTCAAATTTCGGTATTTCCAAATTTTTAAGTTATGAAATTCTGGAATTCCCAAAATTCCAAATTCCCCAAATTTCTAAATTCTTAAATTTATTTCCAAATTTAATAAATTCTCCATTTCACAAACTCTTAAATTCTCAAGTCCTCAAATTTCTAAATTTCCAAATTCTCAAATTAAAAATCTCAATATTCTCAAATATTAAATTTCTAAATTTCCAAATTCTCAAGGAATTAGCAAATTTTCAAATTCCCATATTCCTATATTTTGAAATTCTTAACTCTTTTAATTTCTCAAGTTCTCAAATTTCCAAGTTTCGAAATTCTCAAACTTTGATTTCCAATTAAAAAAATTTTTAAATACCTACGTTCTCAAATTTCCAAATTTTCAAAAGTTATATTGCAATATACAAATATAGTTATATACCAAATATACCAACTAAAATCAACATCTTCCTATTTCCTTCTTTCTTCTTTTTTCCATAATTGTCATATTTTCCGTAATGAAGACTTTGCTTCTGATTATACTTTAGTGTAAACATTTCACAAACACAGAGCCATCATTGATTTCAATAATTTTTTTACGTGTTGTCAAAGTTGACATCCTGAGTTCTATAGTGGGGATTCAGATACGAAACATGTATAATGAATCAACTGAACTTTAGTATCTGAATCGAAAAAAAAATTTAGTTTGTACCTGTTTCTGATGGTTTTTATTTGAAAAAGTCCTATTGTATCATACTCTGTAACTAAATTTTATCCCAGGCCCTTGTTTTTCAAAATAAACTAGAAACTATAAAAGAGAAATAATGACCAAGGTATAAACATTATTTAAATATACCTAAATGTTTATAATGCTATAAAAATATAAGCATGTCATTTTATTTGTAAAACTCTAGAGAATCATTTTCCATAAACAAAACTTGTATACTTTTAGAATTAAAGCACATAAAGCAACAAACTCTTAAATTTAAAAATTTTACCATTTTCGTTTCATATTAAATTGTTCAAAAGCCGGAGAGATGGTGACAGAATATTCATCATTAGGGAACAAAATTGTACAAAAATTGTTTATTCGGGATTGTAAAGTGCAGAAGAAGTTTAGGTTTATTGCACACTATAGTTAGTACCTAAATGTATGTTATTCATCACGTCTGTTTTCATTATAATAATCAAAATGTTAACAATAGAAGCATAACATTTGCAGTTACTGAACTTTGTACTTAGCGAACTTACAGAAATGTAATTCATCTTATTACGTTACCTAGCAGTTATTGTTCTGAAATCCTCATTCATCTTCATCACTCGCTTGTAAGAAGACTCTGTTATTCACGCGTAAATAGAATTATATTGAAGAACACAAATTTTGGAAAATCTGCAGAAAATGTTATAAAATTCCATCCATGTACTGAAAGTGGTTAGGTAACCGGTCAATTTTTAAAACTTTGAAAAGTCGTCTTTTGTTAATCTTAATAGATGGAAGAGGACTTTCTAACACCCTGTGCTTGCAAAATAAAAACATTCTGAACGCGCAAGTTTCGAAAATGGGAAGTTTAGACAATCTACCTAATCTTCCCATTGTAGACTTGCAAAATTTATTTTTCAACGTTTTGCCATTTACTGAAAGGCTTTCACTACGATTAAAACATTAATTCATGAGATTTATTTGGTTTGAAGCAAAAAGTAATGCTAGAAAAAATTCTGATACGACGTCGGAAACGACATGCATGAACACTTACGTGCGTTAAAATTATACTTTATCGTACAGCTAATCTCTTGATATGCGTGTTTAATTTACAACGTAGTTTTTATTAAAACAGAAAACACGCAAGGACATATTTTACACTCATGCACTGTTAACGTTCGAAATGTAACAATATGTGCACGAAGATGAACAAATTGAACATTGTGGACGGTAGTGAAGTACTGTTGAATTTCTCAATTTTTTTCTAACTGTCGACGTTTTCATTCCACGTTATTTCACTATTGTTAACTGCTCGTGATTACTTCGAAGGTGCTCGAGCTTTGTAGGTGTTCTGCACGCTTGTGCCAACGAAAAACTATAGACTGTATTCGAAGGACCACCCGATACTTCGCGAAAAATTCTAAGTGTTTACTTTATAAGTTCTATATTTTAACTATGTTTTTTACTAAGTGTTCTACGAGTAGCTAAGGTTTCAAAGTTATTTATCTATTTTTCTAAGATGTTCCATTGATTGCTATTTGAGTTTTAGTTGATTTCTGACGGGAGTATCTAATGCTATGGCCGATGTAACCTCGGCATAGACGTTCCTGGCAGGGGAGGAGTGTTCTTGTTACGGATAGAATCGGCTTTACGAGGAAATATCAGAGCATAAAGTAGTAATCAAAGACCCACAAATGATCGAGTGAAATTAGAGGGGTTTTCGGGGGCGGCTGATCAAAAGCAGCAGGTATGGGAGCCATACCACGAAGTCCTACGTGCACAGGGAAACCTGTGGCCGTATTCGTCGAACATCATGAGTGTTTCGGCATGAAGAACATCACCATAGCACCGGGGGTATAGAAACCTCCCGGGAGGGGTGATGCTTACCATAGCACCGAGAGCCACACTGCTCGGGAGATGTAAGAACCCGGGCGGGGGCGAGCTGGCTTGCCCTGCGTCCGGTTGGCTGTCTGCGGGATCGCTGGCACCCGAAAACGATAACAAACGATTAATTTTCTAAGAAGTGCACACGTGCCCGAGGCACGTGGCACGCGACACGTGGCACATGCTCTGAGATTCCAAGTAAAGCACAAATTAATAAGTATTTGATGCGGCCGCTGTATTTCGGCGAACCTGGTGCGCGCTTCGGCGAATAAGAAAGACATTCTTCGGCGACGTCTCCTGACGGGCATTTCCCAGAAACCCGGACAAAAGCGGGGACCGCTCCGTTTGACAGCGGATACCGGCAAGCGGCCGGCGAGCTGCCGGTGTCGGCACGCGGCATAGCGGCGCGGCGGCTCGGCCGCAGAGGGAGGGCGGCATAGTAGCGTTCGGCGGTTCGGCCGCACAGGGATGGCGGCGTAACAAAGATCGGCGGCGGGCGCGCCGCCAGTTCTTCGTGGAGTCGGCGTGGTTGCTAGGCGACGTCGCAGGGGAATGTCCAATATAAAATTCGGGAGGATCTCGGGGCCCACACTTCGTTTTTCGATATTGTCAAGACACTTCGGTTTGATACGTTCGAACGCTTTCTGTATTTGCCTTCTGAGGACTTTAATTTCGTCTCGGTTACGAGTTGATAGGAATTTTGATCGTGACGACTTCAGAAAATAAACAGGACAATAAGATAAACGATTTTTCAGTCTAATCATTCAATCCCACCAAAGTTCGACTGCGACTGACGCGATACAGTTCTGATACATTCAAAAATATGACTTCTATGGAAGGGAGGTGGAAGGTTTCCGCCCTCCTTTCCCACTCGCCAAATCTAACTAATTTGACCCTTGACCGTGGCAAGCAGTAAAGTCAAGAGGCGCGCTGACCGTGGTAAAACATGCTAGAAATAACAGACTAGAAAGTTGGAAATGCTGGTACTTGGCAAACAAATGTGAGCAATGAACGAAAAAAGCTACGGTAAGAATCGCGGGTCTTTATGGCTTCATGAGTTTACTGCTAGCACGGAACGGTTTACAAGTTCTCGAAGGAACCGATTATAAATTGTACGGAAAGCTAAATACTATAAATTTACAAACAAGAGGCTAAGCTAAATATGTACAGTTAAAATCTATGGCAGGACTTAACAACTATCAATGCGTCATACATATCTGAAATCGATTTTCCATCAGATTGAATAATACTAAAATACACATATACAGTTAAGTTAAAAAATGGACAGTGACTTTGATAGCTGGAAAAGAATGACGAGTAAGTATGATCGTGAATCATAATATTTACTGTTCTGAACTGTCTTAGTAAATTTACAGTTATACTAATATTCGGAGACTGAAGTAATTCTGTGTTTGTTGGAATATACTGACAGGGATGATTTATATACAATACTGCTTATTATAAAAGAACGTGAATCATTTACTGTAGATTGAAAATATACAAACAATTTCAACTATAACAGTTTGGCGTGTGATACATTCTAAACAACAGGCTATCAGATTTTCTCGACACATTAATGTTTGGCCATGTAGAAAAACTACATTTCCACATTTTGTTGCAAACTATTTTTGTTTAATAACCTCATGTAATTGTTTTGGCACATTACAAATAATTCTTTTCAAATATTTTGAAGAAATAGAATGCTTCTATTCTTTCAGCCTTAACATTACATTTTAGTCATTTTTTTACGATATTCCAATTTCTATTCTTATCTAAAATATCGTTAGAGAGCACCATTTCACCAAAACCTGCATTAAAAATGCACCCCCATACTATCACAGAATCTCATCCGCAATTTAAAGTAGATTTTGGAATTTTTGGCTTTAAAGTTTCGTTTACTCCTCGCCATACCATACTTCTCCTATCCGAACCGAAAATGCAATATTTGCTCTGATCAGCGAGAAAACATCCTTCCATCAAACTTGAAATTTTTCCAGAAATTCTCTGGAGAAACTCAGTCTTTTTTCTGATTTATGTCATTAATGTACGGTTTTCTTCTTGTTATTTGATCATTATACCCATTGTTTCTCATTATTCTATACACAGTTTCAGCATTGATTTTCTTTTGGTTTTCATGATAAACCTCTGAAGCTAATTGTACAGCACTGCAATGTGGATTTATTTGTAACTCTTCGTGTTAATTTTATTTCTTTTCTTCGATTCAAAATTCAAGGTTGTTCTCTTTTTCTTCCCCTTTCTTCTACATTACTAATAATTGTACTATTTCTCTATAAATTTTACCTTTCTCCCTATGATAAATTACAAGTTTTCTCTTGTCAAAGCTGGCACTTTTTCTTTCCTTCTGTATTTTACATTTTAGTTTTTATTTTGGCGTGAAATATACACTTATTTTTAAATTGAAAGTAAGGTGGAAAAATAAATAAGTGAATACTGAAGAATATTTATAACCATTTTTATCTCAGTAAAATATGACGGACATTTCGACAGAAGTTCTGCAATAAAATTTTGTGATATAACATGTGAAACCTGAAACTAGTCATTTGGACTGGTTGGTAAATCTCGTGTTAAAATCAAGCAATAACGAGTGTACACGTCGAATGAAGAGTAAATATTACTGTTACAAATTTCACGTAATCTTTTATTTGACACAACAAGTATACACATCAATCGTTCCGAAATAAATTTTGATATTCACGAGCATACACGTTGAACGCAGTTAACTGATTAAATACATTTTAAAAATGTGAAGATCAATTTCAAAATAAAATGAGTTTAACCCAACTCTGCGTTTACAATTTATACATAAAATTCTGAATGACGCAAGAAATTAAGAAAAAGGTTTCGAATGAAATTATATAATTAACCCCTTAACCTTCGATTATCTGGACAGTTGCGTCATTCACAGCTAGCTAATTGCTCCTACAGTGTAAAAACAACCGAAGAAAGTTAAAATGTTAGGTACAGTATACATTCAGCAATCTTTAATCACAGAGGTTATAATCAGAATTGAACCTGAAATTCAATTGCAGTGAAAATACGAGTCTAGTTTATCACATTCGAACCATAGTGTGTGTCACGAATGACACGTTATTGTAGGACAACGGGTTACGAGCAAAGTTGGCTTTCATAAGGAAACTATGGTAAAGAAAGGGGAAAAGCCACCCACTCGATGTTTTTTGGGGATTTTTGGGATTTGAAAATTTAGGAATAGCTTGATCTGGGTGCGTAGGAATTTGAGGACTTTGAGATTTGGGGGCTTAATTTAGGAATCTTTATAATATGGAGGTCTAAGAATTTGGGAGCTTGAATATTTAGGAGCATAAGAATTTTTAAATGGTAGTTTAGAAATTTGATTGATTGATTGTATGAAATTATGGGCGTCGACTGCTGTGATCATCAACCCCAGTAATTTGATGACCTAGGAATTTGTGATTCTAGGGATTTAGGGATTTTCGGTTTAGAGATCTATTAGGACTTTGGTGGATTAAGAATTTAAAAAGTTAAGCAATTCAAAAAATTACAAATTTGCAAATTAAAGAAATCAGAAAATTTGTTAACGTGAAGATTTGGAAATTTGAAAATTTGAATATATAAAGGTTTGAATATATAAAGTTTAAATTAAAAATTTCGAAAACTTGAAAACATACAGATTTAGACATTGTAAAGTCGTCAAGTTTATTACAAGCTGAAGTTTAATATTTAGAATTTAGGACAACGTCCACCAGACAGTATACATAGTATATTAATGAAAGCCTTTTTACTAAAGGAATCCAGTGGTCCAGAGGTGCCAGAAGTCTCCCGTTCAAAAGCTACGATTTGGGTTACGGTTAAGGTTAGGCATAGGTTTGTGCAAGATACCAGTGTATTCGGTGCTATAGACAGGAAATACCCTCGGGCACATCCTGCATAATCTTGCGAAGGTGTGAAATTTAGCTTCTGGTATTCAATATGTGGTGAGAACTGAACACCTGCTCTTGCTTAGGACAAACTTCGTTGTGGAGTATCATTTTTTTCGAAACTCTCTTCGCATAATCATATGATATTTGATAAATACGAACTAATTACAATTTTAAGTGTTTACAACGAGTCTAGAAGCCTGGTTCTCCAATTGGAAAACATGAAACACATAATTTTATATCAATTATAAAATACATAAGGTAAGAGCACCAGTAGTTGACACTGTACCAGTACTTGACACTTTTTCAAAAAAAGTAAATAAATAAGGAAACCACAAGTTGGAATACATCAAACCTTATTAATCTGTATACTGTCGTACTTCAGCTGCTTAATTGCGAACTACTGCGCATATCAACCATTCAAAAGTGTCATATCACCCGATTAATCAAACTTGCGCACGGCTCTTACGATTTTTCAGTGTTTTCTTATATAAATCGCTAAGGTTTGGTTAAAATGTAAGTATTGCAAGTTTGTATTATTTAACCAATGTGAATAAAAAAGACATTCGTTTATGTTGTTTGAAACTCAAAAAGGAGGTTTATTTATTAAAATTGGCAACAAACAATCCTAAATTGTTCAAATTCACTCCGTGTCAACTATTGCAACTTGTAATCGTCTATTATTCAGTATTTGACATGGGGTGTCAACTATTAAATTACTACGTGTCAACTACTGACTTTGCTTCCTCTATCATTTTTGAGTGGCTTCCACGAAGGATAACTTCATAAATTATACAGAAGTGACTATATTTTTGTATTTTCGTACCAAAAAGAGTTATTCCCTGGAGTTATAATTGCTGTGTAAAAGTGTGGTAGACTGTGAAAGTGGCTAGAAAGAATGGATAAGCTACATTATGAATAGGAAACAGTGCTGTTTCGTATCAACGAATCCATTAAAATGAGTAGAACCAGAAATGTGTATTCAGTTACCAAACTAAGTTAGATTTTTTGTGAAAGTAACTTCTAATTATTGAATATTTTTTTTTGTAAACTTACTCAAGAATAATATTTTTTAAACGTTCAATAAAGTTCTGTATTCATACATTATCAAGACTAGTTCATTAATTGGATTTTCTCCCTATGTCAACTACTGACACAAAAGGATGTCAACTACTAAATTTTTTGTTTTCGCTGGGAGTCAACTATTGAATCAAATTTTATGTTTAGAAAAAAAAAAGAAAAAAATTTACAACTGCCATCAGGAATTAATACTTATTAATACTGTTCATTAAGCATTCTGTACAGAGTGATCCATCTAAATGCATTCATGGAAATGTTTCTTTGAAAGGTTCAGAAACTAAGTCGCCACACAGGGAGCTTAATTCCCTTCTACCTCATTAAACCAACATCAAATTCCAAGGATTTGATGGTAGAAACAGTAATTTGATATAATAGAATGATATACAGATCGTTGAAGCGCTCGTTTCAACGTTTCGTTTAGTAATTGTTACAAGAACCCTGCATACAATAGCAATCAAAATACCAAACTTCAGAGACCAGGTCCCTGCATAGGAAGCCTAGAGCGAGTTCTGAGGATTTGAAGATTGTTATGCAACACTTCAAACGAACGAAATTGGAGAGTACTTTTGGCTGTGTCCAACGAAACCGTTCCAAGATCCTTGAAGTTCTACGTAAGCTGATCCTACCTCGGGGTGTTGTCCGAGTTAACCAAAAACTGAATCTGTCGCTACAAACCCACGTATGCGTATTTATATTCGGCCGAGCCCAGATTTTCGCCATCGCGCATGCGCACGCTGCTGCCTTTCACTTCTTGTAAACCGCGCGAAACTCGCCCTTAAATTAAACACTTACAAAGTTCGTATACATGGATTTTAATGTTATTTATATTGTTTTATTTACAATAGAATCAGATGAATACAAGTTATCAATCCATGTAAGTTAATATTTACTTACGTTTGGAATATGTATTTATTGCGTAATTTACACTTTGCCTTCTACGAATAAATCATTAATTAATGAAGATTTTATCAGCATAGTTATGTAGCTCATTTCATGCAATTTAAGCAGATATATACTTTGTTTTAAGAAGTTATGTATTCGTTTCGATACAAATGCTATTTACTGCAAACTGTGGAGGGTTTATTTACTTTTGGTTAGGTTGTTGTTATTTTTGTTATGCACTGTATACTTATAGTATAACTTCAGTGAGTTTAAAAATCCTAGAAAACGCAAGGTTGCAATAAAAATATTCATTAGAGTGTGTATTTATGTTATATGATTTAAACTGTTTTCAAAATGTTATATGTATCTTCATAATCGAAGGAAGGGCACACCCGTTAACATGGTCGTTGTTTAGGGCATTTGAACCCGAAAAAACTTCGGTTAGGAAGGAAAGTGCGCTGATGAAAGGTACATAACCTGCTGTTCATCGATTTCTAGTTTCCTAACGCATAGTATAATTTCATGCTAATAGCAACTGAATAAATTTACTACCGGTTTAATACTGATTAAAGATCGCTAAATTTCAAAATTGAATATCTTTTCCAAATTCAAGTTTCTCACTAATTAGAACCACCACTGAAAAACAAGTTTCCGAATCGAATGCAGCGCATAAAATCTATAAGGAAGGACTATTGAATGTGCGCGGATTTTAAAAACAGAAATTATAATTTGGTGAACAGTTCAATCAGAAAACAACTGCAGTTTTAATAATCGATACTCAATTATCGATAAAATATGCCTCATTTGTGTGTCATTTGGAAGATTAAAATTAACAGAAAATGTATAATCGACTATTGTTTTAAAAAGTTGAACATTGCTGTTATGTGAATTTCGATAATGACAAAATGTTATTTTCTACCATCCGTTTTCTCTGCGACTGCAGTGCAGATGTTACCAATAATAAGATGTAGAGAGAAAAATATTCGGCCGATCGGATTGCTGAATCGGGATTCGAAGCCGGAACTTCCGTTTGCCGGGCGACTGCTCTAACCATTAAGCTGTCCAGGCGGTGGGCGAATATTCTCTCCCCAAACTTTAAAACCCAAATGGTTACTGCACGAAGTTTAGCTAGTCTGACAATTGTAGCTGTCGTTAGAATGCACAAATCGCAAATTATTAAATATCAAAGAAAGTTCAGTTCGAATGTAACGTTCAGCATGAGAGTAATCGTGTTTATGGAAATTATACACAGATAAAATAACTAAGAGATTGGATTAACGAATTCAGTTTCAGATTATTCTAAACATTAAGCTATTCGAGCAGTTGCTACATATTTTTGCCACAAACTTTTAAACACAAATACTCTATCTATTAGCAGCTAATATTACTCTGAAACTTCGGGAGTTTGTAGAATTGTTCGTGATAATAACAGTAATAGTATACCTCATTTGTGCCTAATCGTCTTGTAACATTTGGGAACTAACCTCAAAGTTAAATGAGAATACCACTTCACGTGTGTAACTTAAAAATATAATATATAGAGCGAAACGTTTCGTATAAGAATTTAATGATATAATAGACGTCTAATTTTTTTCTAAACAAAAATTATGTTTATGTAATTTTGTAATTCTTATTATATATTTAATATACCGTTATTTTAATTAATCCTTCAATGCTTGTAATAGTATTTTCTTTTTTCGTTGTCCTTTTTTTCGCGTTGTTATAGATATACCAAGAAAAGAAATTACGAAGTTATGTTATTTTAAACATGTTCATTGTCTAATTTAAGTGACGAGAATATATATAGGGTGTCTCAGTTTTTTATCGTCAAATTTTATTGAAATATTTGATGCGCAAAAATAAGACAAAGAAGTTACATTAACATAAAGTTTTAAACAATTTATTAAACAGTTACAATAACAGTACAATGTATTTCGATTTTGTACGTAAAATATTACCAGCATGTTCTATGAATGGAAAAGATTAAAGTTGTTATTTAAACATAGACTTGCTTAATATTCTATTAAAAAATTGTAAGTAATATATGAAATATTAATTGATGATTTTCTCCTTCATTACTACATACGAATAATTGTCAATTTTCAAATTATTTTTAATAACTTTTGATAATGCAATAAAAAGCCTATGTTTATATGGACATTTTTCTTTACTTTCATTTATAGAATATGCTCGTAAAATTGTAGGGAAAAACCGGAATTGAATATATGTAGTACCGAATAACAAAGCATTGTCATTCCGTAGTTTATTACAACTTTTTAATAATATGTTTGAAATTCTATGTTCATATAAGATTCGTTTTTTATTTTTACGAATAGAATATCGTAATAAAGTTTTGAAGTAAAGAGCTAATGAAATAAGTTGATTTTTGAACTGAATGCTAGTAACGTAGCCATATAACATTGATGAGAAATTGATTAAGAGCAGAATTGATTAAATTGGCTTCTAAGCAGCTTACGCCTTGTCTACGGAATAGTCTCATTCAAAATCGTATCGTGACAGTCGCATTCAAAAGTGAGGTATATTGATAAATATGGCAGAAGATGTAATGTTACTCAAAAAATTATAAATTACATAACTTTTAATATAACGTTAATACCAAACAAATAAAATGCCACAAAAATGTGAAATATACTAAAAATTAATCTCGACAAAATATATTAAAATGTGTTGTTTATAAATACTACGAAGAAACAAAAAATGTTTATAACAATGTTTTCATAAACAATAAACAACTTTTTTTTAAATGACGCTTGCAGTCTTTTCATGTTCGTCTCTCCAATTATTGGATACAAGCTACTGATGAAAAGTACATTTGAGCTTTTCTTTTATGTTAAAAATTGTTAGGTTTTATGTTTACAATAATATGATAAATTATATACATTATTTCAAAAGTACCACGTCCATTTTTAATTTTCTATACTTTTAAGAAAATTTAAAATAATGTTCTCCACTTTTAGAGAATGCAAGTGAATTAAAGATAGCATATTTAAAAATGTATTCTCAGAAAATATTATTCTTGTACTGCACACAAATGACGACATATTTTAAATAAAATTATATTCGTTACAGTACAGTTTTTTTTCAATTTCGCTGGTGTTTAGATATCATTGTTAAAATAAAATGTGTCTACGGAAAAATCGCGTACAGGGTAAACACCCTCCATATGCAGTCAATATTTAAAAGCAATTGTGACAAGTCTAATAAAACCTCTACTCTTTGATGACTCTCTGCTACTCGATATGGAGAAGTTTGTTTCTCTCGATATAAATTTCAGCGGACACGAACGCGTGTAAAAGCATATTCGATATACCCTCCGATGTTTAGCTTTCCCTGTGCCTCGCCATAGGGTGTCACGGCAGCGTGTTTGTCACGTGGCTATAATTTCCAGCCTGATAAAGAGAGTAAAGAGATTTGCATATAAAACAAGCAATTTACTTCGTAATGATGGGGTAGAGGTGGGAGATGGAGTCATTACTCCTGCTTTGAAGGATAATGGAATAAAGCGACCGCCTTGTGTCCGTTTTACATCATTATACATGTTATCAGGGGTTTGCTTTGATTATATAGTGAAAACGACATCGATTTCGGTGCTGCTTTAAGCGTTCAGGATAATGGATAGATACGACACCAACGATGTGTCGCTTTCGATATTTAATTTCATCCTGTGACACTTGAACGACTAACTGGATACCGGTAATCCTCTTTTCTTGCCGCAGCGATTCGGACCGCACACATTTAGGATCGAAACATGCTAAATCCAAATGGATCTGATGCGCTTCGACTGGAATTATGACCGATAGACAATCGATGGATAGTTGCATTGTACTCTACAAAACGATAACGACGATTTATTGCCGTGAATTCCTTATTGATCTGTATTCAATACGGTCACGAAAAAGAGAAAGAAAATACAGTACGCTGCCAAAATAGTAGAACTACTAATTAAATTTTTAGTGTACGTATCAACTTCGAAGGGAAAGGTATAATAAAGATACTAAGAATATATGTATTTCTACGGATATAGAAATATGTTAATACGATAATATAATATGTTAATATGTTAATAATATGTTAATATGTTGATATGTACTTTTATAGATATTTATGTGTTAAAACTTATAGTTATACATGTTTCATATAGAAATTTAAAGCATATTACACGAATTATTGATCCTCCTGTCATTATATCCCATTACTTCCTGGATATTTATGAGTATTTAATCGTTCTTTATTAAAAAAGTATGCCATAATAAACTTCTTGTAGTTAGTAATTATTAATATTAAATTTTAGTAACAAATACCTCTTAGATTCATGTATGTTTACCTTTATCATCAATTTATCTATTCAAATATTTTTATTTCACAAATTATTGGTGTTTTCATACTAAAGCACTGTTTCAAACAAATAAAAATAAAGAAAAAAATAATACTTTAAGAGACACATTTTTAACGCACAATTATTTAGAAGTACCTGAAGCTATTTAATTTTCTTCAAGTGATTTTTGAGTGTTAGTAAAATTCATAATAGCTTGGAAAATAATCGCTGAAAGGAATTACTTGACAAAGAAGGTCGAAGAAGTTGGACGCATCAAGAACTCTTCATTTCCTTCTTATTCCACCATCGAAGCTGCAACAAACCGTGAAACACGGTTTCTCCGCGCTCTTAATCTACTTTCTACTTATCCCATTTTTACAGGGAGCAACCGAAAGCTAAACTTAACTTCAACGCCCTTCCCTCAAACCCGATCCGTCTCATTTCGAGATCCAATTCGTCTTACGATAAAGTATCAGTCTACTTTCTACTGTCTGCAGCTTTGCACAGTATCAATGTTCCATTCTCCCGTAAGCGACTTAAGTCATCTACTTCGTTCGTATCCTGCTAGCTTCCTATTACTCTCAATAACTTCTAGGAAAAAAGTAATTTTACTGCAGCGTTTTACGTAATACAAATTGTCATTAAGCACAAAATGGAAGGTCCGTGGCGTGTTAAAGGACTTCAAAGAAAATGACATTGCAACTTGAATTAAAATAAATTACGTATCAGTTTGCTAATAATTACGTTATCTATTAAGAATTCTTGTTAAATTTATAGATGTTACATACGTATTGTTAGTCATTCTCAAATTTGTTATACAACAAGCTTTTCGAATATTGATCATTTAATTTAGCGAGGTTCCAGTTGGGAATTATCTATTTTAACCCAACTTTTTATGGAGAATATAGACAAAAAGGAAAACGCACATCTGTATGTCCAGAATTATTTATTACAGTACTTAAAATGTAATTTTTTCGGGTCTACATATACTTATTTATAAATATATACTTAAGAATAAAATAAAATATAACACGAAGAATTCTTTGAAATTTCGACAGAAACTTATTTTGATGACAGTATAGTCGACGTTCTTTTCTTTCATACATGTCATAACATGTTAAAGAGATAAGATATTATATTTGGAAACTAATACGATAATAAAACATGTACTTGAATATTTCATTCAATGAAAATTATCAAGGTTCTACTTATAATATTAGGTTGATCGCTACAGTGAAAACTGACGATTGTTGCCAAACACTATAATACAAATTATTAAGAACAAGGATACTTACTCTTACAGTTTCATCTTTCAATCTGTTAGTATATCTTATTGTCTCCACAGTCAGAGATTTAAAAAGTTCCTTTCATTTCCATTTCCAAAAAATAATTAATTTAAATGAATTTACAGTGCTGGTCACTTATGGCCATCGTGGCGGTCATGTTAAATTGATTGTTTACCAGAACAATATATACAATCCTCGCAAAAGTTGCGAATAGTCCGAAGTTCCGAATTGCCACAAATATCTAGTAAGTAGAAGCTGCTTACTTTGCACAGTAGTTTCCGTATGGAGTATAAAAAGTTACACATTCGAACACATTGGAAACGGTATGTATCATCATCAAGTGGAAGCAGAAATAAAGTGCTTCTCGACAAAAGAAACTATAGTATCCCTCTAGGTTCTAGTCGACGGAACGGAAAAATGCAATGCGGATTGCAGTACGGGAAAGATAGCACGTTGGTACGAGCAGCGTTTACAGACAAAAAGCTCAGCAATCGCAGCAAAAGATGAAATGCAAAAAGTCTTTCAACCGGTAAACGCCCTCCACGACGTTGCTTCGGGAGGAAGTCCCGGCTCAGCGTCATTATTGCTTTGCATTTATAGCCTTATTTTCCGTCCTTCCATTGTTTTCTTACGACGCTCGTCGGCTCGTGAATGAGCAATATTAGTAGCATTCGAGAAGCTTTCCTTCGAGAGAGATCATCGAATTTCACGTTTTAAATTTTGAAATAAACATTAACTGGGCAAGATTTATGAGAAAAATATTTCAAAGTAGCTCAGGCACTCAGTCGTTACCCGGACTTATTGTCAGATTTATTTATGTATGGTACTTATTCTGTGTACAAGGCAGTTCCGCGAACTGGGACAGTTTACTGCTCTTTTTCAGGTGAAAATAGAAATAACGATGCAGAAAAAAGTCGTAATATAATACGTGCAAACTTTCTGTGATCTTATTGTTTATATAGATCCGCCAATGCACTGGCTAAGTGTTATTGCACTTTAATCTTTGTTGTTAGTCTTTTGTTACATAAATCGATCTTCTGTATTATCCTACGTATGAATGTACCCTAGGTTATCGAAATGTCAATACTTCACGAGATATTTGAAATTTTATGTCGGAAACCTATTTTATTACAGTAAGTATGAATATTTCAACATTGTAGTCTAAACATTTTCTAATATTTCTCCTATATTTTTCATTACATGTTTCAGTTGATTTGCATTGGCATTCGAACGATGCATTTTGATACGCTCTTTAAATTGTCAATATAAAAAGGCGTTTTACTTTGTCTTTTAGTGTTTAATATGTTTTAATTCGTAGAAAATCCTGAAAAAAAATATATGTTATATATTAGTCGAAAAATTAATCGACGTGCTTTTGTGAAGGAGAAACTATTCTTAAACGAATTCGATCATATTTATTTGGGGTCTTTACGACCCATCTCGATGTTATACCTTTAACGATATTTACTATTAGCAAAGTATAATGAAAGAATTATTAATATGTTTATTTCTGTAGCAATATGTACTAAGTTTACTTGTGTTTACATGACGTATCTGTATCAAAAATCGTTATAAATAATCTTTGTATAGGTATTTAAGTATAGTGAACTGAAGACGGCGTCCGAGTTATAATTTTTCAAGTTCAGACGTCAAATTTCAAATAACTAGTACCATTTACGAAACAAGGTTAACAAGTTGATCGTCATATTTGAGTGATGAATTTGCAGTTGAATTAGTCATCCATTTTACAAGAAACGTTCGTACATATTCCATACAAAATTATATTTATTTTATATTCAATGTTTTAAGGGATATGCAGTAAAAGTAGATAAATATTGTGAGAATAGTCTGTTCGCTTTATTGAAAATAAAATTACTATTCTCTAGTTCTTTTAACGAATTCAATATGGACGCTTGAAGTGTGAAACTGAGGATAGATAACTCGCTATGTTAATAGAGCCTGTCTGTTCAGAAATGCTGATAAATAATAAAATATTGCACGGCAAAAATATCCTGAATATAAAAACAGTAAAAGTCTGCTTGAACTAGTAGAGAGATATTAAATGTACAGTGAAATTTGAGAAATAATATTTGATCGTAAAGAATAAAGGAGATTAAAATAAATAAAATATCTTAAGTATAAACTTCAATATTTTCAGAATTCTTTAAATAAAGTATTATTTTAAGAAGCTTTTGTCACAAATAAAATATTCTATTGTTCACACGTACAACTTACAATGAAATTAACGATTTTATTTTTAACTATATTTTTATAGTTCGAAATGAAATTTATAATTTAACACCTGGAAAAATATTGTATCCAGCTTTAAAATGTTTAGGGTAGTCATAATAATGTAATTATTATGCAGTACAGATTAATAATAAAAAATAACTAATTTTGAAATCAAATAGGAAAGTAATATTCAAATTTCAGTTCAACTCCCATGCTGGTCTTTGCTACAACGCAGTACAGAATTGCGGAGCAATTAATTGCTTTCTAATTATGCAATTGACTGTTGAAGGTAATCATGGTAATTATAATCATTAATCCATTACTCGTTATCGAAATCAATCAGTAACTATAAATAATTTTTGTGATCTGTAATCATAAATCAATAGCTTGTAATTATTCAATGAATAATTAATTTATATTTTGTTGGAATCGGTAATATATGAATGTACAACAGTAATATACGATCATCCCATAAGTAATATGGCTGTATCAGTATCTACATATACATATTAAGTGTAAATTTTCCCAGAACATTGCATGGTATGAAATTCGATATAAAGTTAATTTTTGAATAAATACAAATACGATTTTGTTCGACAATAACCAGTAAAACATTTTTACACTATTTTTTATGAGGTTCAGCTTTAAGATTTTCAGCTCGATATTTCTTGAATTACTTTTGAAAATAATGCATTATTTGCATCATGCATTAATCCTTTGTACATTAAGCATTTTAAATGCAATACACAATAACAACATACATAGTATCATCCTTTTTTTTACTAAAAATTTTGTTTATTTAAATGCTTTAAGAGACCAATGAATTTAGTTCGACTTATAAATATCTAAATATGACAAAGTATTGAAATTTCACGACAATTTGTAAACAAAAATTTACAATAATTAATATATTAATTAATTTTAAAGCTATATGAGTCGCTATCAGTTTGATAAATATTATTTGGAAACTTTTGGTAAGTGCACATAAAAAAGTTCGCCATCATTTTCGTACATTTTAGGAAATCAAATATGAAAACAAATATTTTCAAATTCTGCAATATGAAATTTCTCAATTCTCCAATTTCCAGATATAGAAATTATTATATTTTTCAGTGTTTTGGATCTTTAAATCTTTTAATTTTTAACTTTAAATTTTTGAACTTCTAAAATTGTGAAATTTTCAAATTCCCAAATTTCTAAATTTTCAAGTCGTTACAAATATTCGAATTTTCAATTTCTTAAATTCTCAAAATTTGAAAATTTTTATATTTCCAAATTCAAGCATTTCAAATTCTCAATTTTTCTGAATTTATTAACTTATAAATTCCGTAATTACCAGATTTTCTGGAAAATCTTCCAAATTCGAACTTCCTAAATATTCCACCACCAAGTTTCCAAATCTTCAAGTCCTAAAATTTGTAACTCGAAATGTCGTGGATTTGAGTACATATAGTATTTTTAAAATTGAATGTTTGAGAATTGAACGGTTAAAAATTTGAACATTAACAGAATTTTAAATTTAAAAGAATGTAGATTTGAAATTTACCCAAACAGCAACGTGTGGTTGAGCCTCTTTTTCTTCCATTGTCAATTTCCCTAATGAAAATATGCATATTAATATGTATCTATACAAAAGTACTTATACAGATATATGTATATATGATTGTACTAGATTTATAATTAAAATATGCAGTTAAATAAAAAGCAGATATAACTATTTAGTTTTATACAATTTGATTTAGTATCGATCACGTAGCTAATAGAAGCAACGTAAGTACAAGAAAATGCAAGTCAGAAAAACGTAATTCAGGATATGACTGTATAAGTATATGTATTATTTTATTCAAATGTTTCTAATAGTTTTAATATTTCATGTAATAAATATTAGCAGTGAACTTCCGGTTTGAATATTCCGATATACAGCAATATTTGTATCTCTATATTTTCTATGTTTGTATTTTCTACAATTTAGAGAAATTGGTTACTTAGGGATGATTCAATACGTCTGAGCTATATTGTTCACAAATTACATTTTGCCTTGTCTATTGCTAATTAAATGAAAAAAGGCCAATATTGTTATTGACATTTGCTATTATATTATTATAACAAATAATGAAGTTTTCAAAGCGGAGGTACTTACTGACAAGAAAAATTTTACTCTCGTACAACATTCTATTACTAAAAACGGTTGCAGCGAAGACACTTTTCTTTTATACAATAACATTAAACAAATTGAAATCGTATAAGCTATTTAGATAAAATATTTGGATATTTGACGGTTATATCAAAATCAAACTATACTTTTATATTAAAATCATAGTTTCGATACTATGTAAATAAATTACTTGTTTATTTCATTATTGAAGCCATTAACAAAATGGAGTTAGTCCATTTTTAAAGAAATATAATTTCCTACGCTATTTAAAAATGTAGCAACGCAAATTAAAAAGAAAAAACGGACTACTTCCATTATAAACGGTTCACTTAGTAAAAATGTATTTTCTGAAAAATATTAGTATCATAATTACTTTTAAATTAGTATTCTAAAGCAATAACAACAAAAAATGTAATCAATTTGTGATTAATGATTATTAAGGTAATTATATTCCTTGTTTACAAACACTTCAATTATTTCTTTTATATATTAATTATTCGATAATCAATACCCATCGATTATTGACCTAATTTTTCTTATAAGTCTCCAATCACTAATTAGATTGTATTTTGTTCAACTCTTCTTTAAAGGCTGTTCAGCAACTTGACATTTAAATGAAATCGGCTGAATCTTATTAATTTGAAGTACAATGAATCTATCGCTTAATTACCGTCGTAATTAACTACGAAATTAGATTTTAGACCTGATTGATTCGATTAAAGCCATGCTGTTAAGATATAATCAAGGATGAAAGTTTCATACTAAGGTACTTGCGTCTAGGAATGTTCCGAAATTCGGAAATATTCATAATAGTCAAGAATGGAATATATCAGTAACACAATATCGCTAAATCTTTCATATTAAATTCCTCAATCAGTGATTGGCTATAGAAATGTTCCAATAATAGAGAGGTATATTGGCTTTGAGATAGTTGATACCCATAGGTCTTATCGTAAATCTTTCTAGGATGCAAGAGTCTTCAATATTCCCTAGTCCACTAAGGTGAAGGTACAAGTAATTGACACTTTAAGGAATTTTTTGTCTATTTGTTCACATATCTCAAGTTAAGTTCACTTTATGGAAAATTTATGATTAGCAGTCGCTGCACAAACTATTCTTCTCTTATATTGCAACAAGTATTCATTCCTGATGACGGTTGTAAATTTTTTTCTTTTTTTTTTCTAAACATAAAATTTGATTCAATAATTGACACCCAGTGAAGACAAAAAATTTAGTAGTTGACATGGGGAGAAAATCCAATGAATGAACTAGTCTTGATAATGTATGAATAGAGAACTTTATTGAACGTTTAAAAAATATTATTCTTGAGTAAGTTTACAAAAAAAATATTCAATAATTAGAAGTTACTTTCACAAAAAATCTAACTTAGTTTGGTAACTGAATACACATTTCTGGTTCTACTCATTTTAATGGATTCGTTGATACGAAACAGCACTGTATCCAACTTGTGGTTTCCTTATTTATTTACTTTTTTTGAAAAAGTGTCAACTACTGGTACAGTGTCAACTACCAGTGCTCTTACCTTACCGAATTATTAACGAGTTTAAAAATTTCAAAATTATTGGCAATATTCCTCCCAGGAACTCCTAGTTAAGCAACAAATACTTTTTCGGAAACAGGTTTACGTTGCTGCAACAAATTTTATATACATATTTATTTGATTTTATGTAGCAGTCCACAAACCTGAACCGAAAAACAACAATTTACTTTGGAAAAATTCGAATCTAGCTGAATTTTTGTGTACATCTTATCTCGTCTTGGGTTGAAGAAGAAAATAGACATCTTTTATATAAATAACACATATAATATAATAAGAAAAGAATACATTGGGTTCGAGTATGGAAATATTTTCTCGATCTATTCGATCTTTGATTTCCCGCTAGGTGCCGCGCTATAGCAAGAAATATGAAGTCATACATCAGGGATACCAACATTTCTGTATTAAAAAGCTCATCTAAAATGTCCTTTGCCGAGATTGTGAACGTTGATAAAATTTATTCGAAGTCAAAGGTTACCAAAATTGGTTATTTTAAATATCTTGCTGAATGTTGACCAGACAACAAAGATAGATTTCGGACAAACCATCATTGTCATTAACTAAATTATTGCAGAATAATATGTTCTTCTCACCTATTTTATATCCTTATATTTGATATGTATTTCACATTTCACATGTCATGTAAATTGTAACATGTTATTCATTGCATGTACTTTTATATAACATGTCATATCTCAAAGTACTCTTATACATACAATTCTTAAATGTCAACAAAATATTTTAGTGCTGTATTTTATAGCACCATTATGCATAATTGATTTGAGACATCAAAATATTGAATACACAATTTTCCATATTCTTCCAATTTTTTTCATCCCCTAAATCAAAACTGTGACATCGAATTTGAAAACTTGATGACTTTGTTATTTTAAAAATCTTTGTACTTTGAATACAGTATTGATTCGTAACAAGGAACAGTTTTGTGATTCGTAACTAGCAAATTTCTATCCCTCCTTCTTTGTTTGAAGTCGGCCACTGAGTGAGAGATCCGTGAAACCGAAGAAGTCATAAATTTTCACGGTTGACCGAACAGTTTAGTGAAAAAAGGACAGAATGTATAATGCTTTCTCACTTGAACACATAGAGATTAAAAAAACAAAAGCAAGCCGAATAGCGTACCTGATTCGTAACAAGCAACTGGCCAGACCCAAGCGAGTTGCTTATTACGAATCAATACTGTACTTTGTATTTTGAAGAAAGTATTTACTACACATTGTTAATAGCATTTACTTGACCATTATTTATTTGATATATTTAGAATGAACATGGTGCACATGAAAGAAATTATTGAAATGCGACTATTTTTTTATACCACGAACAGTTATAATACTTGTTGCAGTTTCTGAATATTTTAAAATTTTATATGAAGAATCCATACGTCCATATCTTTATGTAAAATTTAGGGAATCCATAAAGGATCATAAAGAATCCATAAATAGTTTTGTAATGTAAAATTATGTAAATGACATAAATTCTGAAAATGATAATATAATTTTGCATATATAAAATTTAGATCTGCAAGAAATTATTATATTTTAAACATTTCTTTGATGAACACCATTTTTGTTCAAAATGTATCGAATAAATAATTGTCTTGAAATAAATATTACTAACAAATTATAAGTACTATATTAATTTAATTTGAAATTTATTATCCACAATTTAATTACAATCGTATTGATGCTGATAAAATATATTTTTGTGAACAGTTTTCAATTTTTTCAATTTATGTCGTTTTGATTTAAGGCTGTTTACTGTTAAAAACAATAAGAATTGTATAAAAGTTTGCGGTATAACGTGTTTTGTTGGAAAAATGCAAGTAATCAATGAAATAGTAGATTCTAGTAACTTTGGTAATTTCAGTAATTTTAGTAATTTAGTAATTTAGTAATTTAGTAATTTAGTAATTTAGTAATTTAGTAATTTAGTAATTTAGTAATTTAGTAATTTAGTAATTTAGTAATTTAGTAATTTAGTAATTTAGTCATTTAGTCATTTAGTCATTTTAATGCATAATACTTATTGGAGCAAATGAAGTAAAGAAATACAATTTTCTATAACAATGTAGCTTGTAAAGTTAAAGCGTCATTATCTCTTTAATACGTTTCAAATAAGTTTTTTATATAGAGAAGAAAAATTCAGCATAGAGGTAGATCATTTTTATAAAGCAAAATCGTCAGAAAGATTGGAATTCCATATTGGGTTTTTCGTGAGAAACAAATTTCAACGCTTTCTGAAACCCGAAAGAATTCAATATTTCTCTGAAAAATTTCAATTATCTCTGTTCGTCATTAAATCTTTGAAATTGAGTTTCGCCCCATTTAGCCAAATGTTTTCTGTTATAAAAAGTAAATATTTCATAGTTTTTTTTTAGTAATATAATATATGCGAAATTGAAAAAATCGGAGCAGGGTATTTTTGTAAAATTTCTTGTTAGGATAGCTTCAAAATTGAACTATTTTGTACTTGAAATTAATAACAGTTGCATGCAGCAACAGTAGGGCAAACTATACTAATTTCGGTATTGAATTAGCTGTTCCTAAAAATTGTACATTTACATTGCGGTAATATCCCAATATTAACTTAACACGTTTAAAATTCACAATGTCTTAAACTTAACAAAAACAAAAGTTACAAAATTCATTCAAATATGACTGCTATTTACTTAAGAATTAATTAATAAATACAGCATATTACATATTTATGAGGATGAACATATTGACATGAAAACATAAAGCAAAAATTTTTCTTAAGAAAAGAAAAATCCATGTCCTATGAAAATATATTACAAAAATTTTCCTTACGTAAAGAAAAACCCAGTCTCCCATGAAAATATAAAGCTAAAACATGTCTTAAGAGAAGAAGAACTCAGTGTTCCATGAAAATACGAAGCGAGGACTTTTCTTAAGAGAAGAAGAACTCAGTGTTCCATGAAAGTTAAAGCAAAGACATTTCTTAAGTAAATAAGTACTACTCTACCGTTTATACGAATAATTTATTCAGCAATGTAATATACATGCAGTTGAATTTTCTCTCGTTGAACAGATTTTAATTCCTTAGAGTGTTCACTCGCTGGTGGCTAATCCGGCAACGTTAATGAGTTCGTTGCAAGTGAGGGATTGCATGCGGCCAAGACGCGATGCACGAGACATGTGCCTATAAAAAATGCTAGCATGTAACGATATTAAGAGTATTGCACAGAGTGGTACGTATTTGTCAGACTATATATGTTAGGTTAATGATCGTACTTGTGATCCTTAATCGAGAATTCCCTGTTGAAATTACTTATACATTCCACGCGATTTAAACCGAACGTAATGTTTTCTCTCTTTTATTACCATGGTGAAATCCCTTGTACAATTATAACAAAATTTCGCTATCTTTTTTGGAACGATAGTTGGCGGCTTTTAACACTACACGATATATGTTTCTTATCTCCTTGCCTTAATATCGTCTCCTACACATAACGCATATAACTGTTGAAATGTAATAAATCTCATATGTTCACCACAATTGAATTTCCAGTTTAATTTGAATTCACTCACCCATCAATAATCGCCATATCTAAAATTCTTTGTCTGTCTTAACATTATAGTAATAATTAAATCGGTCTGACGAACTTGTCGATATAATCATACGTTTAACTCTTTGGGGCACGATAGGATTAAATATGTTCCACCTTTTTGATACACGGAAATGCATGGCGGGATATTTTTAGGTCCACCTCAAAATATTGCAATAGCTGCATACGAACCCACGTGGCATAGTGGGACTATTTTAGTCCTACTCTGTAACAACAAATTGAATCGAATTATTATTATTTTGTTATGTTTTTATACCTTGTGATTCATTTGTTAATAAAAATATACTCATTTTTTTTGTTTCATTTATTTATTTATAGTCGCATCAACGGCTGATGGGTTATTGGCGACTCAGAGTATGTTTACAGCTTGTTGTACAGTTTAGATACTTTGAGGTACTGCAGCATGTTTTGAGTCGATTTGCCGTCCTTCAGGTTGTTCTTCAGCGATGGTCTTATATTGAACCGTAGTTTGTTTTTAGTATATTTCCCGCAGTGGCTGATGATGTGTTCTATTGTTAGGTGATCTTTGCATACTTCGCATGTTGGGGGATCTTCTTTGTAGAGGGGCTATTGGTGGATCAGTTTTGTATGGCCTATTATGATCCGTGAAATTGTCATTTGGTCTAATCTGGGTAGGGACCAGGTGATAGATTTTCGGAAGAAGTCATCTTTGATTGATTTTATGCGGAGTTTGGTTGAAGAGTTCCATTCTTTATTCCTACCATCTTTTATTTTTTCCTTGAGAATGGAGAGTACAGATTGCAGGGATAAACTGTTGTCATAGTGGTCCAGGGTTGTTGAATTAGCTGCTTCTTTGGCTGATTGGTCCGCTTTTTCATTTCCTAATATACCAATGTGGGAGAGAGTCCATATTATTGTCATCGAGTTGTTCTTTTGATTTGACCTGGTGTAGGCTTCTTGGCATTCGTGAATAACAGGGTAGTTTGTCCATAGCTTCAATTGAAAAAGCAATAAAATTGTTGTGCAACATGAGTATATTTTATTTTCTGAAATCCAGTGCTCTAAAGAGGAAGTTAATACAGTAAATAATACGGTTCAGTGACCGTTATGTATTAAGTAAGGAAAATTTGGAGAACGGTGCATACCATATTTCAGATTTCACTTAATTAAACAATTTTATATGCAGTATTATATCATAATTATCTAAGAAGTGTCAACATAATTTCGCAGCTACAGTTCGTGTTTAAAGTCCACGAGAACCGTAAATCGAAATTATAATTGGGTCATTCCACGCCAAATTGATCACTTTTGCACCTCACCATCTGCGATTTTGCTCTAATCAAAATATGTTGTAGTCCATGTGAAGTTAGAGGGGTTTAAGTCATCATTTTGCCAGTTTCGAATATGTTAAAGAATAACAAACCTTCATAGTTTGCAATTCTTGCCCATTTTTGTGAAAATAGGCTTCATTTACGAATTTTTTTCTCATAAACTACTTAACCAATTTAGCAAAATTTTTTTTTGTCTTATTCGTGAAGAATTGGGCTATTTTAAAATATTTTCTTTAACTCCGTCAATTTGTTATAATAATAATTTGATTATTTTTAAACAGCAGTAAATAAAGCAGTACATTGACTGTTCTTATTCTATTGCTTTAAACCAATTGTTTTCTGTTAATGTGTTGCTTACTACATATTTTAGCGAAGATCTGTTATTTAATCTTCAATTCAAACTTGAGTGGGTAATGGTGCGCAACACTTGAGTTATCTGATTCAATGAAGGCGATGCATTAATTATTTATAATGCTAATAAGTTGGACTTCATCTCAGGGCATCTGAAAACCCGGAAGAAATATGTTGCATATGTGATGAAATAGAAAAACATAGAGAAATTTGATACTGTAGTAAATATTTCTACAAATTGTAATTCTAATTTTCGGTTAAATTAAGATGTTAATTTTAACAATTATTGTATTCACCTATGTTGCTTATTATACTTTAACTCGTGTATACCATTAAGCATAAGCTTAATGCATAATTATAAACAACTATAAATAATTATAAAGTGTTTGAAATCCTGTATTGATATAACATTCTATTCTTGTTTTTACAAATGGAACATGCTAACATGTCAACTAACCGCTTAATAAGATTCTTGTTTTAAATTACAAAATTTGTTAAGATATTTTCTTGAAAACTATATAACCATAATCTTTATGGAGACGAAGAGTCAATGTGTATATTTAATTATGTTCTACTGTTTGTTTTCGACTTTATTTTTAATTTCGAAGTATATACATTATGTACATTAAAATATATAAATATAATGTACAAAATATGTACATTATACATGTGCGTACCGGTACGGGGATATTAATACATTGTAACGGTAGAAAACAAAGACACATTGTATATATGTATATTTCGCTACAAAATATTGATTTCAAATTATATAACACAGTATAGTGTTATACTACTGATATACAATAGTTTTTTGCGGTACTACACATACACTGAATCCTGTACATATAAAAATATAATAATGAAAAGTATAAAAAATGTTATCATTGATCTTATTTCAAAGGTTTCGTGTGATGGAATAAATAGAATATTTCATATTTAATTAAGGAAGTTCTAAAGATTAATTAAAATATAACCAAGTAGCCAGGTATTAAAATCACTCTTAATACGAGAAATACAAAGAGGATTATAAAAGAGGGATGAGAAGGAAGTAAAAAGAAAAAATGATGTTAAAAGATATTACAAAGACATAATAACGACAATCGGACGGACAGACAAAAGGAAAATCAGAAAGAAAATCCGTATTAAAATCGGGTAAATTGTAGTCCTTTGCAATATCAGTGCTGGAAGAACAAAGGTTGGTTTTTTGAAGGAAGGAAAGATAATTAAAAAAGATACGAGCAAAAGTGAACATTACTAGTTGCTTATTATTAATAATATTAATCGGATGTATCAGCAGTTTAATCTACATATTTTGTAAAATATTACGGTTTTGTAGCGATACTTAATTACATTTCATACTTTTTTTGCGCTAATATAAATAAATTATACGTTATAAAGAATACATGTATCTGAAAGGTCACATCCACTATCTAATACACGTAATTTTCTTTCAAACATGCAGTCATATAATAAAATAAAGTAAATTATATTTTACTGAAAAAATTATGAAAAAAGCAGTACATTTTTAAATGTAAATATAAGCAAAGTAATTATTGCAAATATTAGTTTTTAGCGTTAGTCTTGAACTTGTATTAATGATAATTTGTTAGTAACTTCAGAATATAATATGTACAATATTTCTAGATTCTTAATTATATTAAATTATTTAGGAATAGTTGCACGAAAAGAAGTATTACTCAATATGTATGAGTATGATATAGAAGCATTTTTCTCTAAATTAATAATTGTATAAAATAACAATTACAATAATGCAACGAATATTTGTTGAATGAACAGTCAATTTTTCAATGTCAAAATTACAATATTACAAAATTTCCGAATTACAAAACTTCTAAATTTTCAAATATCCGAATTTCCAAATGACCAAATTTCTAAATTTCTAAATTTCTGAATTTCTAAATTTCCAAATTTTCAAATATCCAAATGTCCGAATTAGCAGATGATCGAATTTGCAAATTTCCGAATTATCAAATTTCTAAATTTCCAAACTTTCAAATATCCAAATTTCCAAATTTCCAAATTTCCGAATTAATAAATGATCGAGTTTCCGAATTTCCAAATTTCTAAATTTCCATATTTGAAAATTGCCAAATTACCAAATTTCTGAATTTCCAATTTTCTAAACTCTCGAAGGTGCAAATTTCTAAATTTTCAAATATCCAAATTTCTAAATGTCCGAATTAACAAATGATCGAATTTCCGAATTTCCGAATTTCCGAATTACTAAATTTCTAAATTTCCAAATTTCCAAATTTCCAAATTTCCAAATTTTCAAATATCCAAATGCCCGAATTAACAAATGATTGAATTTCCAAATTTCTAAACTTCCAAATATTTGAATTTCAAATTTTCCAAACTCCCGAATGTACAAGTTTTTGAATTTCCGAACTGTCAAATTTTTAAATTATCAAATTTCCAGATGTCGGAACTCCTTTCTAAATTAAAAAATGTCGAAATAACTCCGAATCCCAATCTCCAGGTTATACTAATAGTGGCATTAAGTATTATAGTTTTTCTGTTTATTGAATAAATGTTAGTAATGTTATGTTTATCGTTAATACATATATTGTACACTAGTATAATATGGATTGACAATGATATTCGAAAATTATTCTATTATTTATTTCAATAGTTATGTAACGTACTGCAGTGTGTCAATGCAGATCCGAAAGGTACAATCATTATTATTTCGACCAAATATTTATATAAAATGTTCACTCGTATAAATTTTCTTTTAATCGAATGTTTTATCTGAATAATAACGATTCGTTATTCACAATACATTACTCTGTATATTTAACGATTCATTGCAATGTGTTGTAAACATGATACATGAAGGCATATGTAATTAAGCTCATCCCATTTTATCAAACATGAATGAATTGTATATTTCTTAATATTTATAGCTGCAATTTTCTTGTTTTACCTTCATACATTAATAGAAATCTTTAATGGTCTATAATTTTGCTTTCAATAAATGTTTGAATTCTCAACAATTTTCTTTTATAAATGTAAAAGAAATCATATATGTGTGAGCAAGGTAAACTCAATGAAATCATACCGAGGTTTTATTTATATCATTCTGAACAAAACCTAATAAGTAAGCAATGTTGAATCTGAAACAAAATTTTCAAATATTTCTTGAGAACTGTTAAATTTTTATTTACTTGATTATCTATAGTTAGTGACGATCAAAGTTGCTTCTCTACTTTTATCTGTTGTTCGAATAAAACTTTGCTCAACATTGCCCGTGGGAAGCGATTGCCCGGAGCAATAAAACCACTGCACAAAGGGCGTCGAAATAACCTTGTACTGGCGCACTGTTTTTTCGAACTACGAAACGTCACACTGTATACTTTTTGGGTTCTGTACAGATTTCAAAGCAAAAATTTCGTAGAAAAGATACGTGAAAAGTTCTGTAAAAGACAAATATTCGAAATAGTTAAAAATATTTAATATTTACAATTATTTTACAATGCAATGATAATCAGCATTTCATAGCATCAGTTACATTCAACAATATAAAATGAACATTAAGAAGCAATTTTAGTTTTATATATACTACATTAAGGTTTAAAAAAGATATGCTTTTTAACTTTTATTCAAGTTATACGGGATATTTTCGGTGTGTACAAAAAGGAAAGAAGGATAAACCCACGTGAAAAAATTAGCCAAATACATAGAATACTTTGTTACAATGCAACTTCATTTTTGACAAAACTGAATTTGGAAAAATTTGAAGTATTTGTAAAAAATATGTTTCTAGTATACGGCCCAAAATATGCCGAATACAATTTTTTCTCATCTCGAAAACGAAGGTTGAACAGTTATGTAGAATAGTGACCTTGACAAAATGCTTTCAGGTCATCAAAGTTGATGAAGCAGAAAAGTAAATAGACACCAAATTCGATTTAGTAATTAAAGTACCTTCGTCAACACGAAGAGTAAAATTATTTTTCGGTTTGTTTTCCATAAAAATATTGTGCTCAATGGTGGCATTACATGTTTGGGTATCTATTTTATATTACGTACACTTTGTACCTTTGTGAGTTCGATATCGAAAATTGATCATAATCGAAGAAACGTAACACCTGTGGCTATTTTTGTACAAATTACATTTGAATGTATTTATTGTAAGTAGGATATTAATATGTGTAACTGCATAGTTCACAAAATTCGAATTGTTTGTTAAATACAGTCGTTTCATTATCGCGCCACGATGCCGTTTACTGTTCAACCGTGATCTGTTTTCCACGATTCGACCGATCGAAAGGGCGAGATTATCAAGGAAGCGCATCAAACGTGACCTGATAAAGCTGATTTTAGGTCATTCGGTTTCCTTGCGTTTCCTTCCTCTTTCTCTTCAGATTGCCTTATTTCTCTTTTGACTTCTACTCCTCGTCTTGTCGGCAACCGCTACTCATCCCTTTTCTGTTTTCGTTCATTGACGAGAAGAGTGCGAAAGAAGACCCAAGAATTCAATACGGGACTGATTGGTCCGTGCAATTGTCCGTTGGTCGCCGATTGTTTCCAGACTATGGTTGCTAAAGAAATCCAGCAAAGAGGAACGTGAAAGCGCGCGTTCTTGGAAAAGGAATGAAGCGCGAGGATGAAAGAGATCGTTATATCCGTACGTTTTATCTGCTAAAGACGGATTTATTAAAAGATCCATTATCAATACAGTAAATCTTCGATATAAGCGAATGTTTCGGATCGGAACTTTCGCTTATATCGTGTGCATTGATTGAAGTTTGTCAAAAGTACGAAAGAACAGCAAACGAAGGAAACGTCGGAATGATCGAACATTAATTCCTTAATAAAATTCCTTCGAACATTAATATTAATTCCTTAATAAAATGAAACTAAACAGGACTTAATTTAGAACATACTTGTACTTTCAAGCATTTCGCATATATTGCGGACTTTGCTCAAGTAAATTATTAGAAGTGTTTGGTCTCGTCACTTCGTGTTTGGTCTCGTTTTAATTAGGAAAATGTACAGATATGTTGGGAAAAGTTGTATAAAAAATGAACTGAAGATAACAAAGTTTGCAACGCAATGGCATTCGAGAATTTAGAGTCAGACAACGTTAACACCAAAAACTTACTACTTATGTTAATGACAGATTTATAGTCACAAAAGTCGTACGTTTAGACTACAGAAATATTATTATGAAAAGTTAAATAGTTTAAAACTTTTTGGAGATAACATTTTGATTTTGTGAAATTTAGTGAAAATCAAAGAATACTAATTGGACATGGCGTTGTCTGGTTCCAACTTATTGTTTTTGAACTTAACGTTATCTGACTCTAACCCTCGCATTGTGAACAATACAATGGGATTTTGATCTGTGCCGACTGCCATAATCGCGTCTTTCTATTTCACCAGCTATACTTCCCCGCATTCGAAGCATATTTCCATCACTTAAACCAGTAAATATAGCACAAATTATATCGTATTTGGTCTCATTTTAATCAGAAAAATGTCAAAAACCTATTTGTAAAAATTTCATAACAAATGAATTAAAATTAAAAATGACTTATTCTTCCATTGGTATAGTTACACGGACATACCCCAACACGAATGATGTTACATTTCGTAGTGTCTCGAAGGTCCCCCACCCCCCGTAATGAGAGCAATTATTTAACTTATATCGTGTAAATCATTTTCGCTTATATTGAGCCTTTACTATGTCATCAATATTAATTATACCCACTCTTTACACGGTACCTTTTCTACGCAAATATTTCTATTGTGCGAAAATTATAACATTATTTACGCAGTAGTTTCTATGTAATTTCAGCGACCAGAAACTATATTTTCCAAGAGATTTTAGAAGTTGTTATATTTCAAGCGATGAAGACAAAATTAAAAAGAAAAGGTTGATAGTTTTGGGTTTTAACAGCGATAGAGACATCGACTAAAATTGACTTTCATTTTTTAAAACGTGATTACTTTCTCTGTTAAGCTATTTGAAATATATATGTATTTCTAAAACTTATATGAACTGGCTTTTATTTCCTATATTTTTTCTTTTGTACTGATAAACTTTATTGATGCGATTTTATACGCGTGACAAATTCCCGTAGAACGAATACTCCGCGTAAATTGAGAGATAGGTGTATATCAAACTTCAAATTTGTTATTTAACTACTCTTCAGAGATGGGTTGTGAGTAAAATTTTTTTGATAATGACAATTTAATAATATTCATTTTTTCTTTGTATTATGACTTGGTTTATTGTCAAATCTTTTCTAAGCTTATTATGTAGTACAATTTTCTAAGCTTTAATACATAATATTAAAGAAGTTGTATTATTAGTAACATATACAAGTACAGTATTTAAACTATGTTAACTTCTGTACTCAGAATTGCAATCTTACTACAATAAAAATTTAGTTAATAATTATTATCCCAATATAAAACAAATCTTGTGGGAAACTCAATATGCGAAGATATATTAATTACAAAGCATGTATCAATTAATGAGCCTTCATATCAATATTACCGATAAAAAGAAAACATGTATGCATAAATACAAACAACATGTTTAAATTGAATATAGTTAAACACCAATAAGACTGAAAATAAGAAACGACAATTTCAATATGTTACAATATTGTAAATATTTATGTAATGAATATACATTATGCTTTTGATGACTTTGATAGAAATTCTCATACAAAACCTGCAGAAATACTTACTGAATTGTTTCGGCGATATAAGCACAGATGCAAAAGAAGAATTATAAAATTATAGAATTTTTTCAGCCGTTGAAAATATTAAAAAATCTTACTCTTTGTTTTAGGTTAAAATCTTAAAAATACTTGAATAATTTCTATCAGCAGATTCTTAAACAGCACATCAAAGTCTACCTGAAGTGACTCCATTTTTCTCAATATCAAAATCACGTCGACAAAAATTATTTATCCAAGAATTCTTTAAATAAGTTTAAATAACTTTTTTTTAAGTTAAATAAGTTTTTCAAGTAAATTAGAAGCTTATTTTGTACGTGGTTAAAAAGTTCTTAAAATTCTGTTTAAAATGTAATTTTATTTAACATATTTGTATACAAAATGGCTAGTAACATAAGTTTCCTGTCAATTGTTTGTAATTACATCTCCATTCTCCATTGTTTGAATTACAGATAAAAAATTTCGTTCAATTCGATTGAATAAAATCCGATCAGCTTTTTATGTACTGCCTATGACAGTTTATTTTGTCAGTAAAGGATGTGTAAAAACACTTTTTACTGTACAAGTAAATACCTATATATATATAGTTGCGAATTAACTATTAAGTAAAATAAACAGTTATGTATATGGGGCAACAGTTGAATCATGTTTTAACGTGGACCTTTTTTCCAAAACTACAAGCTCTCAATGTTCCAGCATCCAAAGTTTTTTTCAGAATCTCTCAAAGTTAAAAAATTAAAAATGAATAAATCTCAAAGATCAGAATGTCCGTAGTCCCAAAATTCTATATTTCAAAACTTCATGCGAGCGAACTCCTCAAAGTTTCAAGAAGCCTTTCCCCCAGTGGTGGGAATAATTTGTTCGTTTGTATTGTGTAGATCATTTTCGCTTATATCGAGGCTTTTCTATACCTGTAATATAATTTGTTAAACGTTTTGCGACATTAACATTTCATATTATTCCACAAAGCAATTCCAACCAACGTTCAATACATTATTTCACGAAATATAGCAGGTTGCCAAAATTCTGGCAACGCTCGAATATTTCGAAAAATATAAACGACGCGAAAACATGTTTAAACAAAAATTGTATGGTATCGAGAAGTACATATTATACCTCTGTTTATTTAACTTTGCCACAAGTTTGAAAAGTTGTATAAATATCACGTTTAAATGTTCAAATGGGATAGTATATCTCCTCGTAATTGACTTCCCGAAATATTCTGGGTAAAAAAGCATGAAGAAATTAATACTTCATGAAATATTTAAAAAAAAATTAAAAATTTCTCACTGATCGTCAGCTCTTTTGACAATGTACCCTTATAATTTGTTACGCAAAATGTCTCATAGAACTGATTCGAGTAAACCGAAAATATGAAATTTACATTTTTTACAAGAGTACTTTCGCATTTCCTCTTTTTAATTTCTTTCTTTACACAAATCGATTTAGTGGAACTGGAAAATTTCCACTTTACTGGAATGGAAAATTTAAAAAATCAACAGTGGATGAAATGTTTAAAATATTTCATACGTATTTCATTTTTCAATTTAGAGTGTGCCACCAACTGTGATTTGATATTTTTTCCGCAAAATGCTGTAAAGTATCAATCCGAGCAAAAAGTGGTGTGCTATTTTAATTGGAAAATTTAAATATAACTTTTATTGCACCTTCCAATTTTTATTAGAAACATTTTTGCGTGACATGTATATTCCTTGAAATATTTCAACGTTACTGCACGTTTAGTACGTCTTGTATGTATACCCTAAATTTGGAGGTTGTAATGCTTTCGGATGGAACTAAAGGTAGCAAGCTATTTTCATACATTTCGGAAAGCTGACAAGCGTGGAAGTGGAACAGTTCAGATTTCTGACACGCAAAACGGATATTCGTTCAAAAATTCATATATTTTCGTTCGCAAAATGATATTATAACATTCACCACATTGAAATTACATTTCTGCTTGAAATAACAAAAATAGTCAAGATTTAAAATGCACGTCTTTCATACCAATTAACTGAAATACTGATTTTATTGCATTATCCATCAAATTATTCAACTTCCGGATTAAATTACGTGCTCTATTTTAAGCAACGGTATTATCGACATAATCAGGAAGCTTCAATTCCATCGAAACATGGATTTCGACTCATTTTAGTTTGATTGCGTACAATATTAAGAATATTCGAGCCTTTATTTTGAAAGTGGCCTAAATCCATTTATATTTAAATTGTGATATTTATGAATTGTGTTTTAATGAAATTAAAAATATACGTATAGGACACTAATGTTTCAGACTCCTTAAGTGTTTCTAAGCGAATTAAATTTACGATTCCTCTAAAAATAATAGCAATTATTAAGTGAATAATATGTGCCTTCTTACTAATTATAAGAGTAGAATTAAACCGCTTTTAAAATTAACAACTAGATTTGTTATAAAATTTGAAACAGGCCGAGTTCATTTGATATAATTTAAAATGCCTCAAATTGAAAAAAACAATATTCAGTTTATTTGATATTTCATCACAACACTGGAAAGACACCATTTATGCACTTCAGGAAATCTAACTATATAAAGTACATAACAATTTACTGCTCATCTACATTTTGTGTACGTAGGAGGGAATTTGAAGAAGTCATGGTACTCCAGTTGTTAATACTAACTAATTAATAATTAATTGTAATTACCATTATCACTGCCTCCGGAGATTTGAAAATTCGCAGTTTCTGACATTTCGAAGGTCAATTTTTCAACTATCAAAATAAGTGCGAAAAATTGTATGTTGACAATTATCGTATACTCTTAATATACTTAACCGCGAAATGTTTTTTATGACAGTTAACATCAACTGATACATGTTACTGCAGTTAACAACAAATAACTGACAAGTGGATTTATACCACTTTCAAAATAAACGGCTTAGGTAATGGCAGTAGAGCGATATATTTTATTTAAGTCACCATGTGCTATTAAGGATTCCACAAAGAATATTCCTCAATAAAAGTTACAACTTAATGAAATATTTAGAAAAATGACCGATATTGAACACAATATAACGTTATTTTTACAATTTTCAACTACAGAATATCCATGGAAAAAGTAAACAGAATATTTAACTTACATACATAACGCGTCGTAGTTCACTAAGATTTATCATTTTTAACAAATATGCATATAGTAATATTATGTTCCCATATTTTCCAGCACTCAAAACAAAAAAGAAATATAATCGGAGTGTTAGATTCACCTATATAACCTCAAAGTTTAGGGCAGATATGTAAACCTTTGAAACATTGTATAATTCAATTCACTGATATATTTACAGCTAGTTTGAAGTTCTATATAGTACAGGGATGGGCAACCTGCGGCTCAGTAGAATCATACTTGTTGCTCTTGAGTAGTTTAATAGTACATATTGAAATATTAACTACAATATTGCAATTGCCAAATAAATATAATAATCCTGCGCACACATCAAAATGCGCGGGAGATCGCATGCATGTAAACCCAGCTTTAGGTAACCTTGCTCTCCACACTCACCGACGCCACACTCAAAACCAAAAACTGTTTCCGTTTTCTTTAATACGTTGACTTATATGTGATGTTACTACGCAAAATAGAATGTTTTGATTTTGCAATCAATACATGTTTCACAGCAGATAATGGTTATATTATTTTTTCTAATACATATTACCGATGTATGTACTTATATTGGGCTCTTTAAAAAAATAATTTAATCGGGAAAAAAATGGCTCTTAATTCCAGAAAGGTTGTCGATCCCTGACATAGTACCTACATAATTCGAACTTAATAAAGAGATAGTTGTACAAAGCTATTGGAATTGGACTGACTTCTTGCAAAAGGGTTACATGTCATACACGGATTTTAGTGAAACTTTGTGAGCAGAAAGTTGTAAAATATTAACTCACTGTTGGCTTATTTCAAACTAATATATTAACTCTTAATTAAAAGTTGAATTGAGTTGAAAAACACTGCATATGTATTTCAAATAGAAACAGTAGATATACTGCATAATAAACTACAAATTTTTCAGCGTTTGATCGCAACTTCACTTCGTATGTGTATTTCGCATAGAAACTTCCTTCCGAGTCAATTTATTAATAATAAAATTTCTTTAAAAATGTAATCGAAGTCTCATTTAATTATATCCCATTTCCAATACTCATATTCGTTATTTGTGCTAGATTCTACGATTTAACAGATCATTTCGTTAGATACTCAGTTTATAAAATGTCTTACAGTGAATACAGCTGGTAACTTTTTTAGAACTGATGAACGCAAAAGATAATTTGGCGATAATTCATAATGTTTGTAAAGATAAATGCATTAGAAAAGCGTGATTTTATAAGTAACGAAAAAGAAAATCTGAAGAGTTTAATCTCGCTGGTTTTATCTTAAATTTTAAAATACTGTAGTTCAAAGTGCATGCATGCATATGTATGGAGTATACGAGTTTCTTAATTATGTAGCATGTAGAATGTAGAATATGAAATAGCATGTGAGATGTGTGTGTTTGTATGTGCACGACATGTATGGCAAGACTTCAGGAACATTCCAGAATCTTCGTAGCAAGTGTAGCATGATTCGGGGAAGCCAATCAAAGTGGCTGCAAAAGCGCTTACATGCATACATAAGTATATTTAACAATCAAATAAGATGATCTTTTAATTGGAGATCAAAAGTAGTAGTGATTTTACAATTTCTGTCGAAAAATATAATTGAAAAGGAGTTAATCCCTATTAAAATGGAAGGTAGTCGTTATTGACACTGAATCTATCGAGATGTAATGCACGCTTACTTTGAAATTACAAATGAATTTGAAAAATAAATAAACAAACAACAAAACATAAATTAGTGTATATACTAATTCTTCATTTCGATGAAAATGAACACAGATTTGAAAGAAACTACCTTAACAAATTTTTTAAATTTGAAGTAGGAAATCTGTAAAGGGGTTATTTGACCTTTTTCACAATTTTAGTGATTATAAACATTTACCACAAAGTGAAATCATTAAAAAACATTCCTGTTATAAATAATGTTCCTATAAGTAATAATGAATATAAGCGATTAAAATATTTGCAGTTACTAATAAATATTATAAATAACAGGAATACGAGTATCCATTATCAATAACAATTTTTGGTTACAAATTACCGATACCAAGACTTTTTTTCTTATTTTTGTCCATCTCCAGTTTACAAAAACTTGTTTATAAAACTATATGCAGATGCTACTCATTAATTATTAATATATATAACATTATTTGTAAAAAATAGAACTGCACTATCTTTTCTTTTATGTTTTGTTTAAAAATTTGTGTAATTTTTTGTTCTTACTAAAATATATAAATTCAGTAAATTTCTATAATTTTGAAATTTACCTAATTGATAGACAGCTGTAATCATTAATAGAGTTAATAAGAATCGAGTATCGTCCAGAGTAAGAAATAAACGTGTGTTAAAAAGGATTTCTAATGATATTATCCAACTATATTTACAACTGTTTTCTATATTGACAATAATTTCACACTAATTTATTTCATTTTTTAACTTCACGTTTTAAACTCTCATTAAGAAGTTATGTACCTATACTTAATGATTTTTCAGTTATATCCTTCCTTCGATAATAGTATCCTTAAAGATTTTCATTAAATTTTTATTTAAAAATGCAGAAAAGACCGATAAGATGAAAAGAGCGATATCGTTAAGCGGAAAATTTAAACCATGCATGTTTAAGAACCATATAAATTTTAAATGCATTTTTCTCAGGATAGAGTTTCCTAAATCGGTATTTGATATATCTCAGAGATTAGTGAACAAATTTTTATCAAATTTTATATACATAGCTTCTATAAAATGATCTAGTCATTATTACACAATTTATTAATATAAGATTTATATTTTTGCTATAAATGAGAGAAGATTGATTTTTGTTGTCAACAAACATATCCTTTATCATTATTTATTGTTATGTTTCGGAAAGTTAATATTTTCAAAATTGGATACAATGAAAACTATCTTTGTTTATCTAGATTAACGTTTGGAGAACTTTTCTTGTAAAAAATCAGATGTTAGATATTTCTAAGATTTGCTATAAGATAATATTGGAATTATGTAGCTAGGGATTTTGAGAATTTCAGACTTTTGAAAACTGTGTACTTTGAAAGTTTTTAACTTTCGGATTCTGGGACTTATAGACTACGTAATTTTCAAATTTGGGATTTTAGAATTTTGAAACTCTCGTATTTTCGAAGTTTAGAAATTTTTGAAATTGAGAAGCTCGGAACTTTAGGACATCATAATATTGGAACTTTGAGCATTTAGAATTTTCTAATTTTTGCATTTTGAAATTTTGAAATTATCAGTTAAATATCGATAATTTGAGGAATATATTTATTGATACATTGATATGTCTTTATTAGAGATTATTTAATCAGGTTGTAAATTCTAACTTGATTCATCAATCTACAAAATATAAATATAGCGGTGTACACTAAAATGCGACATGGCGGGAAATAAACGAATATCAAAGTTATGCCGCAACTCCTGTATTTTTCGTTAAAACTGAAATCAGGATTCTCTAATCTGATTATAATTGATATGATGCTTCAAAATGGTTTTGATATTTATATGTAAAATGGTTTAAAGTTAGGCCCTATCATGAAATCCTTAAAGTGTCCAAAGACATCTCATGGTAGAAACAAGTATACCATATGCACAATTTAATTATATATATATATATATGCACATTATGCATAATTTAACAACTATTGCATGAAAAGTCAAAAAATTAATTGTGGAGAAATAATTCAACTTAGAGAATAATTTTAAGTTTTTGAAAGGTGTCTTTTGACATCTCTTGGTAGAAATAGTGTTAAATTTTCAGTTTACTTTTTATACAACTTTCTCCAATATATTTTTCTGATTAAGACGAGATCAAACACGACATAACTCGAAACATATATATTTGCAATAAGTCACACGTGAATGTATTCCCAATTACGTCATGTTGATCCCATTTTAATTAGAAAAATATCACAAATATGGTGATAAAAGTTTCATATGAGAAAAATACAAAATATAACATTTTTATTCTAGATAAGGATTGTTCCACCGACATACTGTTCGTTTACGTCCGATCATTCGGTCATTTCCTTCGTTCGCTGTCCTCTTCTTCCGAGAAACTTCAATCGATGTAGGAACTTCACGATGTAATCAAAAGTTTAGACCCGAAAGCTTCGCTTCTGTCGAGACTTTGTTGTATTATATGCAAGCAGCATTTGTCGATATGTTTAAATTGATTTCTAATTTGAAAGCTGATAATGAATTCGTGTTTACACCTGTAGCAAATGTAATAAAAGTTTGTTACAATGAAAGATAAGAACAAGCTACGGCTGATATGAAATAAATGGTAGATTGGAAAGGTAAAAGAAAGGGAATTCTTTTCTTCATTTTATCTCTCAAATCCGGATTCATTCTGGTGGTGAGCCACCTAACCATCGACTTCCTATAACGTTTGGACTTTTATACGCTTCTTGGCCTCCAACGTTCAGGAAGAAACATTGCCAGCATCAATTCTAAAGAACGAGCGTGATTTTCTTCGATGAAACGGCTACCCAAACCACGGACCTGCGAAATCTTCGAAACAATGATCTACCGTGTGCTTCTTTGTCACAATGTCCATTGTGAAAAGGAAATCTTCGGTCTGAAAAGAAATTTGAACCCTGAAAATTCCTCTTATGTTATGTAACAGGGCGCGGGGTTCCTTTATTACGAGCACACTTGTTACTCTTCTTTAAATTTATTTGACAACAGTCTTACACAAATTTTTATACCAGTCTTACATAACATATATTTTATATCTCGTAACTTGTTTTCGGTTGCTTAGTTTAAAATAAATGAAATTTATTTTAAAAAGGATTAAAATGATACCTCCATATTTGTATTTATATTCATTAATCGCGCCATTTCTAGCAGTTCGTAAATCGTATTTCTTGTGTAACGACACTGTTCAATATATTCGGAATTTTTTCAGATTTCCAGTATTCAATAGTTTGTTAATACCGATTTTTACACCTCAAATAAAAGGTTACAATTTGTTTTCTCAGCTTTAAAGACTTCATTTTACTTTTCAATAGTCATTAATAGATAACTATTATAAACCTCCGCCAAATCGCTGATTACTAATGTAAAGTATGTGAATTATTATTACATTGTGAATACTAAGACTTGGTTAAACACTGCTATATTTAATTAGAGCATTTGATTCTCAGAAGAAATGTAGTAATTTCATGTAGAAAACATTTCGTATTTGTGATACAATTTTAACTTGCATCAATTTATTCAGAAGAATCGATAGTACTGTTTAATGTAAAAAGCGACTAAGCAACTTCTGTCAAGATAATTTGCATCTATTATTAATTAAATTCAAAAACCTAGAGGAAGATGAATAGTAGTTACCTCTTCAGTATAACAAATGTTCATATGAATTACTTATTGAACACTGGAGATTCAGATACATGTTGAACCCAGGGTATTAAATAGTTGTTACTTAAATTTTGCATTTATTTCAGCATTAATTGATAATTCACATCTGATTTATAATCAAATTTCCTTTTATTCAGAATTAAATTCTTAATGTTAGACGAATGACTTTCTAATTAAAAATAGAATTTCAATCACAAATTAAATGTTAACTACTAGATAATACACACTTAAATTAAAAATTGAAGTTCTATTCCTAATTAAATGATATCTAATCAGAAACTAGATTTTTAGTGAAATCATTGTAATCAAAACTTAATTTTAATTGTTAACTATGAGTTTTTCAAATTAATAATTATAAATATTATTATAAATAGTTTATAAATATTAAATATTTTACTTATAATATTTAAATATAATTAGAATTATTTTTATAAATATTTTACTTATTTACTTAATGTTCTGAACAACAGCAGTTTTTATTTTATCAATTTGTTAAATGCAATGATGTTTATATTACTATATTATCACGAACTTCATATTTGCATGCTTTGTTTCAATTTTATAAAAAATATAAAATATTTCTGATTTAATACAAAGAAATACCTAATTATATTATTTCTATAGACATTTACATTTAATGTCATACATAAAGTCCCAGTCGAAACATAGAAATTTAGAAATTCGGGAACTTAAACAGTTCAGACTTACAGTTTAAAATTTTGGAGGTCTAAAATTTTTGATATTTGGAAATTTGAAAATTTGGGAATTAAGAAATTTGGAAAATTGGGAATTTGTCTACCTGACAATTTGAAAATTTGGAAATTTGACAAACTGAAAATTTGTGAATGACGAAATTTGAAAATATGAGATTTGGAAACCTAAAAATTTAGAAATCTGGAAATTTCGAAATTTGGAACCCTGAAAATTTAGAGATATAGAGGTTTCCAAATTTTTAAACTTGAAAATTTTTAAATTGAAATTGAATTGAAAATTTGAAAATTTAAAAATTTAGGAATTCAGAAGTTTTAACGTTTAGGTATTTGTAAATCTCAGGAATTGTGGATTTAAGAATTTTGAAATCTTTAAATTTGGAGGAAGCCTATTTTGAAGCCAACTGGAAGGAAGCCTATACTGATATAAATATGTGGACGGAAGGAAGGTAACATATAAACTAGCTTATATGTCAATTACTAACTTAGACGTGTAACAATTCTAATACACATGAATACTGTATTCATACAAAACATGATGCAAAGATAATTAGGATAATATACAAAAAGATTAAATAATCATTACTATTTCTTCACCCTTGCGTGCATTGTTGCAAAGAATAATTATTATAGTTATTATAATCAGAAAAGTAGTAAATAATTAGGTATATATTCATGACCTGAGTGGGATCTAACCTTAAGAAGATATGCTTAATGACACTTAACCTTGTGAAAATATGCTTAGGTCATAATACAATGAAAGCAATGATTATAATACAGGTAACATGATGATAGGAACCATAAAAGTTTGGGCAGAGTTAGGAAAAAAGGAAAATCTTTAAAATTACTTTTTGGGTCATAAAAGTTAAAATAATACGCGTACATACAAAATGTATATACCCTTTTCTATACAGTTTTTTAAAAGCTTCATGCCTTGTCATAAACTTTTTTTCCTGAAATCAATAGTTTAAGAGATACATAGCAAAAACTTTCTCATACTCTGTTGTAAATAACTTCCTAGTAAACAACAACCGACGCATATAATCTTTACAACATTACTTAGGGAGATGTCCTTGATAACATATGTGAAAATTATTAAAATCGCGAATGGTCCGTTATACTATATAATTCCTTGGATTTATAATAGCGGAAATGTGAAATTTAGTTTTTCGTCATATTTCACTTCAAGCCAGTGTAAACAATATTTGACATTGAAGAGATTACTGAATGTAACCATACGACTAAAACGTAAGAAAAATGCGCTTTACTTAATTACACGTTCCAAATACATTCCGCCTTGCGTGACAAAAATAATATATTAACGTGTTAGTATAGTTAATGTCTCTCACATTGTCTCTACTGTCGGTACTCTCACATTGCCTATACTGACGTATCTACGCTTATGTATTCAATCTTGTTATGCTTATTTTCTAAATCGAAGTTAGTCACACGTGTGGTGGATGTAATGTGATACATCGCGTGTCACTTTTGATGAGACTTTCCGGCTTAGCAATAACATATGAAATAACTTAGAGATTTATTTTATTCAGTTAAAACTTCCTAGTCTTATATTTAATACTTCCTTTTCAACAATCGCTGTTTTTTTAATAAGAATTCAACTATCCCGAGGCATTTATAAATATTATCGGATTTCCTAGAAATTTTTTGCGCGATACTTTCTCGTTAAAAAGAACAAAAAATACGTTAGCATATTTTTATGTTCTTTTTTTTTCGAACCGCCCTACTGGATATTGTACACTCTTGCATAATTCCTTTCGAAGCAACGTATTTTTCCCAGAAATATGTAAAAAGAACAAGTGGATATTTAATCATAATACACACCGAACCGTGTAATAAAAGTTAGCTAGAAATATATTTTATAAGATTGATTTACGAACACAGCTTAAATATAGAAAGAGATATACATTTCCAGCGGATTTTGGTAAAATAACATGCAAATGACATTCAAATACGGTAAAATACACATATGATGTCGCTTACTTACACTGACTTTTACATCAAACAGAAATAAACGTAAAAATGTGCAATGTAAGCAAGATGAGAACGCACCCTCATACATAAAACAGTCGTTGTACATGGTTACATGGGATAATAAGGTCTCGCAGAATTCAAGTACATATATGTATATGTATAGAACGCGTGTATCAAAGAAATTTCGGACAAATAATTTAACATGTCATTCTTTGCTATTACTGAATTACGCATGTAGAACATGTACAGCTCTAACACCTCTTAAAAAAGAAATATAAATGGAAAATACTAGAAATGTTTTTAAAAAACCTTTCCCGATTAAAATTCATTCTTTTATTTATATTATATCATATCTTTCGTTTTTATATTATTAAAGTAATTCAAGAGTTTCATGAAAAGAAAAAACTATAATTTTTAGACTGAACTATTACTATAAATATTACTTTTAGAATAATTTTTTATAATTATGTGATGAACTCCATTTAATTTATATTAAAGTCAGTCTTCTCCAAAAATATTAAGTATGCTACATACACATTATATTAGTTACAAAATGATAGAAGAAAGTCAATTTCATAATTGCAGAAAAAACAGAGGCCCTGGTTGTTAAGAGAAAAATGTTTAGATTCTTTTGGCATTTATAAACATGCATAGAACTTGTAGTACTAATTAATGGAAAAAAATAATTTCACCAAACGAAAGTAAAATTCATTGATTTTTGTTGAATGAACACTAATGAAAGAATTTTCAAGCTTCGCCCGAATTCGCCCGACTTTATCCGAATCGATCCGAAGTTCGAGTACCCAATATACTTGAATATCCTCATACTTCTCTAGTTTTTATATTCTCAAATTAAAACTTTTATATATATGTCTGTATTAAAGTGTTACGCGAACAATAAACGACCCCTTTGGAGTTTAAAAATAAGCGTCCCGTCTGGCACGACAATAAAATAGGAAAATTGTACAAGCTGCAGATATTTATGCATTTATGGTATATAATAATCTGCAAAGTATGTATAGAGAGCCGCAATATATAGATTACATAATTAATTTTTGTAAACTTGGATAAATGCATGAATTTTTATGCAGTAGTATCATTCATGTTTTTCTTTGATTGAGAAAGTTGACGACATTTTTGCAAAATTTTACTACTAAGGATAATAATAAATTTTTCAGAAATTTTTCTTTAAAAATACTTTTATTCTTATTATAATATAAGATTTGAACTCGGAGACCAAAACACCGCTATACGAGCCGTTTATTTCGAAAGTGGTGCAAATTATTTTTTGTTATTTTGAGATATTTAAGGGTTTGCATTTCAATAAATATCAAATTATCGATAAGCACTAATAGTCAAAATTTTTGTACTTTGCGGTGTTAGGTATATGTTTACTATACAATAGTGTTTAATGTGCTGGCTAAAAGAAATAAACGTTTTATTATAAGTTTTATTTATTTTATTAATGCATTTTTGTAATTATTAGTTAAACAGATAATATTTCAGTTGTTCAATTATTCTTCTTTTTAATATCTTCAAATAATTTTGGTCTGAATTGTCTTCGAGATTCAGGTCTTGACACCAAGATTCTTCCTTTACTACCCATTCTTATGGGTCTCATTTCTATGAACATAATAAAAATAATAAAATTCTTTGGAAATGAGGATTTTATTGATGCGGTGTAATTACCCACAAAAGTATTCTTATTCTCTTATTATTACCTACCAGCTTCGTTTTCAGATGCATCGCTATTATAATTTTCGTAGAAATTCTGAGCCATATTTTCTGTACTAAAATAAATCATAATGCGTAATTAATTTCCAAATAACAGTGAAATTGTTAAGAGGATTTGTACATTAACAGTAAAACAGGAACCGTGTCGACTTTGTTGTGTGTTCATTAGAGAATTATCTAGATTCTAGAATATACTTACAAGCTGATAATGGAAATCAACAATGATACCTACACAGAACTACACCACATCCTTACACATATTAATGTTACTTATATGTAGCTTGAGATGTGAAAAATTCTCCAAAAATAGAAATAAAAGCTTACCAACTCAATAACTGCTATACATATAGTACACGATAAATATATTTTTTTAATTAATGCCTCTTTTTACTGTTGAGTCAAAGTAATAATTGATTAGAAGTTGGTAAAAATGGAGTTGCATTTGTTGCAACTAAAATTCAAAATAAAAACATTCTTCAAGCTTCATATCTACATTCTATGTGTTCTATTTATATCGTCATTATTTTATTTATTTCATGTATATTAAAAAAATAATTGCAAGTAGTTATTTTCATAACAGAAATTCATTATTTGATGAATATTAGATTGGTAAACAAATTGATGACTTTTCACCTATTTTTCTTATAAATCACTTGAATTCTTCCTCAGAGATATCGAAAATTTTTATAAAAAAGGCGAAAAATTGTTAATTTGTATAGAATTTCCCTCAATTGAGAATTGTTATGTCATGTAAGAAACAACTCTGTAATAAAGCAAAGCACAAATTGCGAATTTAATTATGCGTTTTATATGAACTGATGTGATAAACATTTTTGTTAATATAAACAGTATTTATAGTTATCTTATAATTGCCTAGTAAATTTTTCCAATAGACGAAGTGTTAAAATAAACAATATTGTTGAGAATCACCAATAATCAAAACATTCGTTCCTTTGACTGAAATAACTAATTTGTATAAAGATCAAACAACATATTAAAAGAAAATTTTTCTTCAATGAAAAATAAAAAAAATAATTGTATTAAGTTCACAGAAATTATAATATATTTATAATAACAAAATAAACAAATTCTCTTTTTCATTGAACATCCTCTTTGAAATTAAAAGTTTCGTTATAATTATCTCAATAACAAAATGACACGAATAAAAACGATAATGGAAAAATCATGTTTAAAAAAAGAAAGGAGGAAGGAATTCAAATACATTGTGTACGTCTACTTATCACAGAAAATTTCTGTAAAATTTTAAACAGAAATTGACAACTCTGACCAAAAACAAGGCATCACAAAATGTCGATTTTTTCCAAATGATTTTTTATTTGTTAAAAAATATTAAATGTTCCATCCATTTTAGAGTTAGTTCACGTTACAAAATTATCAACTGACACATTCATTGACTAATATACACAATAAAAAGGTACACTTTATATAAATTAACAAATTAACACCTATATAATATGGGCACAGCTTAAATCTTCATATATTATTAAGTAGTTGTACGTTTACCTAATTGGAAATACTGGTATTCACTGTGAATAATAAATATAACAAACTATATTTGTATATTGAAACTATGAATAGTAATTATAAAAAACTATTTTTATAAGAATATTTGCTAAGATTTATTAAAAATAAAAATATTACCTAACAGAATTTTCGATTCGGTGTGGCAGTCACCGTGTTAATATAAGATATCATTTATCAGTTGATTCGGCAAAATTATGCATATACATATAAATAATAATATTCCATTTGTCAAGAATAAGTTGGCATGTTCTCAGGTACAGCCATAAGAGATGATGTAAGGAGCTCAAATTGTCAATTTGAGCCATAAGGTGTCCTTATTTCACCACGTTATACGTAACATGTTGCTCGTATTTGCGCACGTTTCCCTAATGTAATAGCCATACTACTTACGATACACGAAACCATATTTGTCTGTGCACATGCTCCCTTTATCGTAAGGGGCGCCAATGCACGAGTGTACTACTGGAATATGCGTCCATTTAAGGGATCGGGTAATGTATACAGTGTAGAGAACCAATGATAAAAGTAGAGTAACGGACACTGTAAGGAATAAGAAGAGAAAATTAGAAATGAAAAGAAGAAAGTCAAAAATAGAAGGAGAAAGGAGGGTTATGAGAAAAGAAAAATGATTAAAATGAGAACAAAGGTATAATGAGAAAGACTAACAAGAAGAAATTATAAAAACTTGACAAAAATAGGAAAAAAGTGCAAAGACGGAAAATATTTCTTCTGGTACATGAAGAAGTGGTAAAAGAACACAAAGAAAGTGATAAGGAAGATGTATTTGGGTACAGTAAGAAGGTAAACACTCACAAAAACACACAGCACTTCATACCCCATAGTTCTATTGTAGAATGTAGAAAAACAAAACACATATTATTTTTTATAATACTTCGGTTTTTTTAGCAAAATATTAAATGGTAATACATTCTATGCAAAACAAATGCAAAATATATTCTGTGGCATCAAATATATAGATATGGAAATTTGGGTTTTGAAAACTACTGAATTTCTAAATTTCTAATTTTGCAAATTTCCAAATTTCCAAATTTCTAATTTTCCAAATTCCGAAATTTCAAATTTTCCAAATTCCAAAATTTCTAATTTTCCAAATTTCTAAACTTCTAATTTTCCACATATTTGAATTTCTAAATTTCTAATTTTCCAAATTTCCAAATTTCCAAATTTTCGAATTTCTAATTTTTAAAATTTTTAAATTTCCAAATTTTCAAATTTTTAAAATTCTAAATTTCTAATTTTGCAAATTTTTAAATTTTTAAATTTCCAAATATCCAAATTCCCAAATATCCAAATTTCCAAATTCCCAAATTTCCAAATTTCCAAATTCCCAAATTTCCAACTTCCCAACTTCCCAAATTTCCAAATTCGCAAATTTCCAAATTCCCAAATTTCCAAATTTCCAAATTTTCAAAATTCAAAATTTCTAATTTTTCAAATTTTAAAATTTCAAATTTTCAATTTTCCAAATTCCTAAATTTCAAAATTACCAAATTTCCAAATTTCTAAAATTCTAATTTCCTAATTTTCTAATTTTCAAAATTTTCAAATTTCCGAATTTTCAAATTTTCAAATTTTCAAATTTTCGAATTTCTAATTTTTCAAATTTTCAAATTTTCAAATTCCCAAATTTCCAACTTCTCAAATTTCCAAATTCCCAAATTTCCAAATTTCCAAATTTCCAAATTTCCAAGTTTCAAAATTTCCAAATTTTCAAAATTCAAAATTTCTAATTTTTCAAATTTTAAAATTTCAAATTTTCAATTTTCCAAATTCCTAAATTTCAAAATTACCAAATTTTCAAATTTCCAAATTTCTAAAATTCTAATTTTCTAATTTTCTAATTTTCTAATTTTCAAAATTTTCAAATTTCCGAATTTTTAAATTTTCAAATTTTCAAATTTTCGAATTTCTAATTTTTCAAATTTTCAAATTTTTAAAATTCTAAATTTCTAATTTTGCAAATTTTTAAATTTCCAAATTTCCAAATTCCCAAATTCCCAAATTTCCAAATTTCCAAATTCCCAAATTTCCAAATTTTCAAATTCCCAAATTTCCAAATTCCCAAATTTCCAAATTCCCAAATTTCCAAATTTCCAAGTTTCAAAATTTCCAAATTTCCAAATTTTCAAAATTCAAAATTTCTAATTTTTCAAATTTCAAAATTTCAAAATTTCAAATTTTCAATTTTCCAAATTCCTAAATTTTCGAATTTCTAAATTTCAAAATTTCAAAATTTAAAAGTTTGTGGACAGAAACATTTTCAAATTAAAATTTCGATATTTAAATATTTGTAAGTTACAACTTCTGCCAATTTAAAAATTGTAGCATTTCTAAACGAAAGGACTTCCATATTCCTAAATTTCAAATTTTTAAATATCTAAATTAAATTTTCAAGTTTTTATATGTAAAGTTTGAGAATACGAAAGTTCAAAAATGCACTGCAGTAAATTTTTAAATGTGATCATATCAGAATTTCTTTGTTTCATAACTAGAACATTTCTGAATTCAAAGAGAGAATGTATCACTGCCTCGGCGAATATACGTAATTTCTACGAATATATTCCACTAAGGATTCCTCCTCCTAAATCGCCATTCTCCCTAGAATGCCTAGCGTGTTCGCCAGTGTACAAATGCCATGTACTTGTCACACATTTCTCTTAAAGCAGTCGTGCTACTATACATATAGTCTGATTCACCCATTGGTCACGCGTTATTTGCTCGATAAGTACCTTCTGCATTCATCCCTTAATGTAATCCATTGTCTTGCATGCCCACATTGGTATAGCATCCTCAATCGTAGATGTATACTGAGGTCCTTACGTATGCAGAAACGTTTGCATAGCAAGTCAATCGTCTTGTATTTACGCGTCATTTACCAGTTACATTAGTGTGAGACATGCATAATGTTCTTAGACGAGTAGCAGGTGTTCGTGCTAATACTGAGTACTGTTTTCTTGGTATAAGGATTTCAGAAAAATGGAAGAGGAAAATGTTGTACTGTATTTCACTAGCAATACTATTTTAACTTTATTTTCATTACTTTTCGAGAAATGAAGATAACCTTCAGTTTTGCATTGGAATTTAAATTGAATTAAATGGCTGTATGTATATTTTTTAACTCTTAACTTTAATTAGCTTTAATTTTAGCCACTTTATACCCTGAAAATAAAAATAAATACCATTTTTGAAACCCCGTTATTTTTACTATTTTTTTCCTCTTATTTTCTAACTCTTATATCTCAAGAGCGCTCAGATGAAATTTGAGCTCTTCAAATTGAAATCCAACAAAATTTTGAATTTTTCTGTGAAAACCCTCATTTTTTCAATTTCTTTTCGCTTTATGAATTTTGTTTAATGAATATTTTTTCTTTATGTTTTTCATATTCAACGTTTAAATTCATTAAAATCAACTATGAAATATATTAAAGCTTTCAAAGATTATTTATAACTTTTTTCCAAGTTAAAATAATGAGTAACTTTTCTGTAAGAAACATTTTCAGCGGTTGGGATCTTAAACGTCCAAGTGTGCCAGGTATGTTATTTTGATGGAATACCGTGACCGTTGTGACCGTTAAGGGTTAATGTTATACAGGGTTTCTCTGAAATCCGACCCCATTCTCATATTTTGGAAACGATTTGAAGTATGCAGAAATGTTTCAAGCAAAAGTTGTAGAATATCAAGGGTGATATAAGACGGTGGCAACAATTTAACTTCGGATGGCGGATTAAAGGTCACATGAAGGTCATCTTCAGTTTCTTAAATAGAACTTCCATTTTTATCAGATATGCGTGTAGCCCTCGTCGATATATTTTCAAAATACTACCTACGTTCGTTTCTTGTGCAAGTCATTTCCACGATATGAAGCTTCAAAGTTGACACATAAGTGGTGTAAGTTTAATCAACCTTCGCGCGGTACACCTTGGGTAATGAGAATGTCGACAATATGTCAACTTTGAAGTGTCATATCCTGAGAATGATTTGCACAAAAAAACAAACAAATGTTTTGAAAATGTCTCGATAAGGACTACAAGAATATATAATAAAATATGGAAGGTTTATGAAACTGGGGGGATTTAAGAAACTGAAGATGACGTTCATGTGACCTTCAAATGAACATTCAAGGTTAAATTGTTGCCACCATCTTAAATCCTCTTTGATGTCCTACAACTATTGTCTTGAACATTTTTCCAAAAATAAGGATGGGGTTAAATTTTATAGAGACCCTGTATAGAAGCGTGTGTCAAGATGAATTCATTGACGTGCATGAGTGTGGCCTTCAAATACATCGAAGATCAGTAATGAAAGGAACAAATTGAATATTTTTTAATATTGTATTTATTAGTATGTTATCACTATAAATTAATAAGCGCATATCATGCAATTTTGTACTAATATTGTACAAACATAGAAGCGTATCCTTCTTTTATTTTTGTTTCTAAGTGGTTTAAATCTATTGATCAGAATAAACAATGTCTTTATTATGATCGCATAATAAAAGACTCATGGATGTTAAATCTTGGGATTTTGCAGGGTATTAATATAAGTCTGTAAGATTTATTTAATATTAAACATATTGTTTAAAAAACTTGTTACTCGTACATAGTTGTAAAAAGGTACTCTCTTGTTGGTAGTACATATGCAGTATGAGAAACATGAGAAATTTTTTATCGATCTGTAGTCTTGAGGGAGTGCTCTCTTTCAGAGATACCTTTTACGAAGAACAATGACATTCCAATAATTGTAAGAGTCATTATTTAAAAATTACAAGAATTTGTTGGAATGTAAAGTGGCAAGTAATATATTATTAACCCTCGATTTATGGATGTTTAATAGTCACTTATATTTAAATTGAATCTGATATATAATTTTTTAAAAACATACGTACGAGATGAATGAACATTAAAATATTAGCTTAATCCAATACTTATTTATTTATTTTATAAATATACACTTTCACTGTATAAATACTTTCAAGTAATTTGCAGATTTTTCTTAATACTTACAATGATTTTTCTTTCTTCTCTTATGTCTTGTTGTAATTTCCCTGTTTTAAATACAAATTAATTCATTTTATTTCTAATAACCAATTTTCTTCATGATACTATCCTTTCCGATAGTATTATTATACTATACATGCCATATATTGTATATATACTGTACTATACTGTCGTATAATAATGGAAAATTAATACAAATCTTAGAAGCAACGAGAGGATGAAAATAAAAGAAAGTCGCCATTATGTTCTGTTGTTTTCCGGTAGTCGAATTCTATTATGCATATTTTAAATATCTTTTGAAATAAAATGTATGTATTTCAGTTGCTAAATGTATAATCTAAAATACATTAATCTAGGTCTACACTAATCTAAACAGCAATGCGTAATTATTGTTTATCGTCGATATATCATGTAAGCATTAACATTATGCGTTTTCGTTTACATTTTTTTATCTTGAATAATATTAAAATCATTAGTAGAAAAATCTTTCACGATTTTATGAAAAGCAACATCTACCGAGATGGCAATATTTTGGATAATAATATAATATATAATTTCCTTAAAAATTGAAGGTAATTCCAACAAAGTATTAAACATCTAAACAAAGTATTACACGTCTAAAATTATATTAATAGCTTTGTCCTAAGATTTTGACAAAGATTATATTAATGTTATTATAATGTTTTTCCAGCCATGCCAGTGGTTTAAATATTAAAAGTTTAAACGTGAAATATTGTTTAACAGCGCTTAACAAGTTTCCTTCATACTTCAAACTATTCGAAGATATAACACGTTCTACTTCCGTACAGTATCCTTCTATAACGCTGGCGAAGAATTTCAATTAATTTGGACGAAATTGTTCTCGCGTTATTCACTAAACTTAATTAAATTCTACCTCTTAAAAGTTATCGTTATAAGTAACGTCGTTTTATGCGGTATTGCACCGTAATTACTCTATCACAAATACCTTTCATTTTGAAAACATTCTTCAAGTATATGAAGCAATAATTAAGTACAATAATATTCTACTACATTCCTTCTAACTTATTAAATTTCCTGTTTATATATTCTATATTAGATGTACGTAGAAGTTTCAGCATTTTAATATCAAATTCTTTTTTTTTCACATAAATTCACTTCTTTACTTCTCTAATGATTTATATTGAAGTTTGTGAAACATATGTACTATGTTTTAATATAACAATAATAGATAGTAAACATCGTTACTACATTCAACTATTTATCTTCGTATAACTCTTAATTTTTTATATTCTTTTCATACAATCTTATAACGAGGGTAATTTGGAAAGAAATTTACAATAAATTAAATAACAATTTTACTATATAATTTCATATCTTCTGTAATCAAATTTCAGAAAGACTAGAATAATAATTGAAACGTTGTTAGAATAATAAAAAATGTGAATTACTGTTTAAATCAGCCACTTCTATTCATAAGACTGAATTTAAACATTATAAAATATGATCAAAAGAAGTCGTTGAAAACAACAGCAAATATTTTAACTATTGAACTGTGTATTATATATAATATGAAAGAACAGTAAGAACGTGTAAAAAAAGTATATTCTTTGTTGGACTTCCAACGTAATATCTTTAATATAAACATACTTTGATTTAACGAAGTTTGAGTAACAAAAGCAATATATACTACATTCATTTCATGTATATTTCATTTACATTAATCTGTTTGTTTGAATAACTCAATTCGACCATTAATGCAATGGTAAATATTGTGAATGTAATAATTATATTGTTATAATTATTATTATACAATTTACTTTAATACCACCAAACGAAATAATAAATATTAATTAATCAGAAACGGATTTTGAAAGAAAAGCAAGTTAAAAATTTGTTTGAATTGTAATAAATAAATGGATACATAAGTGACAAGTTATATCGTACAGAAAAGTTGAAATGTTAATGCTAATTTCATTATTTCATATCGAACATTTAAAACACTTCATTTATTCTCGTCATTTTTACCATAATATTTGTTGTATTACGAACGAAAGAAAAATACAACAGTATTGATCTAAAACAATCAACAGTTTGCGTTATTTTAGAGCCACGTTTGAAAACAATCCACATAAAATTCTAAAAGCAAAATTCAATACTTTATTTAAAGAAAACATTTTCTATTTGTATTTACCCACTTATATTTTCCTGCGTTGTGTACGATCTTACCTCCATCGTGTTATTATTATCTATAAACGATATTTCCCGAAAGCAATCATTCGATTGGAAACGATCAGGTTTTATTTCACGCCCTCGATTCCCGTCACTTTTTATGAAGCATTTCAGTTTTTCTAACACGTTGAAGACAAAAGGGCGAAATGGAAAAACGTTCGCGCGGTCATGCGAAAATTCTAAAAAACGAAGTACCAGCGTTTTATTTTTTTTTCATTAACGTTTTATGAATGCTCGCATACCCTCCGAAAGGAGTAAAACTGAAATTTCAAAATGTCTGTAAGTGTATTGTGTACAGCAACATACCATAAAAATGTGTTCGTTCGATCCAAAGTTGAAAACTACATTTGGCACAGTTAACGTACAGATATTTCAATACCACTGTTGTGAGTGTTACTGTTACTAATAGTTATAAGAAATAAGAGATAAAGTTAATTAACTTTAATTAAGAGATTGGAAGATTTTGGAATTTTGGGATTTTGGGGTTTTGAGATTTTGGGATTTTGGGATTTTGGGATTTTGGGATTTTGGGATTTTGGGATTTTGGGATTTTGGGATTTTGGGATTTTGGGATTTTGGGATTTTGGGATTTTGGGATTTCGGGATTTCGGGATTTTTGGGTTTTGGGATATTGGGATTCTCAAATTTTGGAGTATTGGAATTTGGAAATATTAGTCATTTAAAAATTTACAAATTTAAAAATGGTATAACTGTGGAATTGCAGAATTGTAGAATTCTAGAATTTTCGAGTGTTAAAGTTTTAGAGATTTACAGTTTTAGAGTTTTACAGTTTTACAGTTTTACAGTTTTACAGTTTTACAGTTTTACAGTTTTACAGTTTTACAGTTTTACAGTTTTACAGTTTTACAGTTTTACAGTTTTACAGTTTTACAGTTTTACAGTTTTACAGTTTTACAGTTTTACAGTTTTACAGTTTTACAGTTTTACAGTTTTACAGTTTTACAGTTTTACAGTTTTACAGTTTTACAGTTTTACAGTTTTACAGTTTTACAGTTTTACAGTTTTACAGTTTTACAGTTTTACAGTTTTACAGTTTTACAGTTTTATCAAGAACTTTGTAAATAGTTGAATAATACAGTTTTTATACACAGAACCTCAGGATTTATATCTTCAATAACGTTTGATTTTTAAGATTTTTAAGCCTCACGATTTAAAAATTTCGTTACTTTAAGGCTTCGAAATTGCAGCATTATGTTCATTTAAAAATTTTGTAATCGCAGGATTGCGGAAGTTTTGAATTTTATAACTATATAATTTAAAAATGCTAAAATTTTTGGGTTGTATTATATTATCAGTAAATGGAATGCAGTAAACAACAGTAAATGGACTTCAAGTCATGAAAGTTTAGGAAGCCTTTTACGGTATCAACAAAGTTGGCTGTTTTACATATGCGATCTGAAGATCAAGAGATAAACTTTACGAGACAGTTACAACCGTTGTTGCTATTTCAAGTAAGCAGGGAAAGAAAAGGAAAAAGCATAAATTGTCGATGAAAGCATGCACTTAAAGAGAAATGCATATATGGTAGGTAACAGCTCCTGAATTCCTTATGAAGTGATGGCTGTTATCAAGATATTGTCACAACTTAAAGAAGTGCTCTTATATAAAGATTCACTTTAAATTCATTGTTTTATGTTTTAATAAAAACAATATTGTAGTATTTGAATAAACCAGCTGCACAGGGTGTTACCTGTAACGCGACACACGACTTATCACCTACTTGTAGCTTTCTAATGAAAAACAGTTTGCAATAAGCATAGCATGGTACTAGAGTACAATAGATATCAGTAATAGGTAATAGACAATTGTAAAAGAGCTTGTTTTCATGAAAAAAATCGAGGTTATCTTGGATTTTACAAATAGGGATACATATTTTTTTTATTATATTGAAGAGATACATAAAATACATATTACGTAACATTTTTGCTGACATAGTTTTGTAGCTATGCAGTATAATAGACCACTGCTCCATTTTAATAATTTTCACATATATTCTCAAGGACACCTCTCAGAATAATGTTAGGAAGGTTTTAGGCGTCGGCCGTCATTTACTTATAAGTTATACGCTAGGAAAACATCAATAATACGTCATTTTCACATACTGTGAGTACGTGTGTATGAGCGTTGGTGCATGTATGTAGGAGTGTAGGTGTGTATCTAACATAACGTAACGCATCTTAATCTAACGTCGCCTAACCAGAAAAGTAGTAAATAGTTAGGTATATATTTATGACCTGAGTGGGATCTAACCTTAAGAAGATATGCTTAATGAAACTTACCTTAAAGCAATGATCATAATACAGGTAACATGATGATAGGAACCGTAAAAGTTTGGGCAGAGTTGGGAAAAAAAGAAAATCTTTAAAATTACTTTTTAGGTCATAAAAGTTAAAATAATACGCGTACATACAAAATGTATATACCCTTTTCTATACAGTTTTTTGAAAGCTTCATGCCTTGTTGTAAACTTTTTTTTCTGAAATCAATAGTTTAAGAGATACATAGCAAAAACTTTCTCATACTCTGTTGTAAATAACTTCCTAGTAAACAACAACCGACGCATATAACCTTTACAACATTACTTAGGGAGATGTCCTTGATAACATATGTGAAAATTATTAAAATCGGGAATGGTCCGTTATACTATATAATTCCTTGGATTTATAATAGCGGAAATGTGAAATTTAGTTTTTCGTCATATTTCACTTCAAGCCAGTGTAAACAATATTTGACATTGAAGAGATTACTGAATGTAACCATACGACTAAAACGTAAGAAAAATGCGCTTTACTTAATTACACGTTCCAAATACATTCCGCCTTGCGTGACAAAAATAATATATTAACGTGTTAGTACAGTTAATGTCTCTCACATTGTCCCTACTGGCGGTACTCTCACATTGTCTCTACTGACGTATCTACGCTTATGTATTCATTCTTGCTATGCCTGTTTTCAAAATCGAAGTTAGTCACACGTGTGGTGGATGTAATGTGATATGTCGCGTGGCACTTTTGATGAGACTTTCCGGCTTAGCAATTCAGAGTGCAATATTTTAAATTTTTTTAACAAAAAACTTTTCTATCGTATTTCTAAAGTTCTTCCGACTAAAATGATACGAAACACGACATAATTTAAGCAAAATTTACTAATTTAGTATTTATCGTATAAATCATTTTATGTAAATAATTAAACGCAATTTCCCATATTCTCCGTAAAACATACACCGGTTCCCATATTGTTCGTAAAATGTAGTCTCGTACCCTCACATTGTCCATAAAACGCAGTCTAGTACCATCGCATTGTCTGTGAAATGTAGTCTTGTACCCTGACATTGTCCGTAAAACGTAGACCGTTTTTTCACATCGTCCAGGCACTATTTATGCATTGAACTATTTATGTATTTCATTTATTTTTACAATAGTCGGTTTTATTACTTAATTTAAAACGGTTAATAACATAAAATGAGTTACAGACTCAGTAAGTATTAATAAGTAAATATGGTCCAAATTATATCACGTTTGGTCTCATTTTCATCAGAATGATCTCACTAATACATTAAAAACATTTTCGTTTGGAACAAGTTAATAATAAAAAAGTTAAAAACTTGTCTGTAATATAACATTTAATACGCGGGAATTTAAATCCCTGGGTTGCCACAACTCGCTCTCCGTCCTTGTCTTTTACTCGCTGTCCTCTTCTTTGTTCGGCAAACTACAAAGTCGAGCTTCGAGGCTCGAATTTCGATTCTCCCGAATAGTCCCATTTCAATTCTGAACTAAGGGACAGTGTGGAAGATGTTACTGTATTATGTACATAATATGTGTTTTGAATTTGACTGAATATCCTCTATAATATGGTCAAAAGGAATATATGTTCCTATTTATTAAACCTTAGGTAACCTCGATTTCATCACAGAAACTTAGTTTTTCGATATTTGTTTTACTGATATCTATTGTACACTTCATACCCTGAAACTCTTCCAAACTTTCTTTTGTCAAATCGTGCGTTGCATCGCGACAAAAGTAACATCGTGTATATGTATACATTCGTTTGTTGTAGTGTATCCACCTTGTATCACCAGGCTTTGTAAAATGCTGTTGTTACATGATTGTTATAATTCATTCTAATATTATAGTGCGTTTCACACAATAATTCTATGATTTTACTAATCTATCACTCGCGTTTTAAAACTCCTGTTAATAAATAGTCATATCAAGGATGGCACAAATAGTGTTCAACGTAGAGGATAAGGAATATATTTAGTTCGATATCTTACAAGTTACAAGAGCTGAAAGAATGATGTGAATTACAAAAGAATATATTCTTTTCATAAGGAATTCAGTTATGCAATTAGGTTACAGAATACTTCATTTAGTCAAGTAATATGTACTGAAAAATGTTACATATATACCCACCATTTTGGAAAAAAATTAATTTATTCTAAATAAACGCGTCCGCCACAAGATTAACTCCGAATTCAGAGGATCTGTTGTGTGCTCGCGGTTCCACTTTATGAAAACGCGAGCTAGTTTAACGTGTGGATAAGTGACACCACTGAGCCACAAAATGAACTAAAAACTGTTTTAGGATAAATATGTTCAGTTTATTTATAAGTGAAAATTTGCTTGTTGCACTTTAAAAGAACACTTCGTGGCTACGAACTCTAAAACTTTGTACTTGATTCGTTGAGCGCCGACTTCGAGAACTTCGAGAGCTGAATTTGAGAATATGAACAATCTAAAAAGAATATTTTCGTCAATAATTGAAATGTGGAGTGGGATCGACATGCTACTGGAGGTGGACAAGCGATTTGGTTAAAATGAACTGTTGGACTGTTTGAAAGAATATTAACAAAAGGGGATAAGAACCGCCACTTACAAAATGTTCGTACTGAGGTCAAGTTTGAGGTAAAAACTACGCCGCGCCGTCGCTTGTCACATAACGGTTCGACAGTAATAAAAGCATAAAGTTTGCTGGGTCTTGACAAAATATGTTAAATAGAAAAATGTGGAAATACGAATTGTCCGTAATAAACAGTTGCAAAAGGCAACGGTTGTTTGTTCAAGAATATACCAAAAAATAAAGATAAACTTGATTTTAAAAGTGCAACGCAACAGGATCATTACTTTCTTTTTCATCTGTCAGGATTGTACGAATGTTCTAAATAATTGTTCGCTTATGCTGAGGTTATGTAAAAAAGGAAGAATACGTTATTGGAAGGAATTTCGAAGAACTTTTCGTATTAATCAAACGCAGTCATCCTTTTTTCGATATCCTGCCAGGATTCGTCTCACGGCGAGCGAACAGTACGAAGTACAAATAAAGTGGAATTTTTATTTTTACATTATGGAATAATGCAAATTTTACTGTACTTGAAACTTTCCTACATTTTTGCGAGACCGAGTATTTAACACATTCGTGAACAAGGTAACAGGTGCAGAGATAAGGAGAAGCCGTAAATTAAACCATTAGGAACCGACGCTCTTTTGATGACGCCACTAAGAACCACTTACGGCATTCTATTTTAAGGAATATCAATGTATTGCATAAAACATGTTGCCACTTTACGAAACATTTGTTTTTACGGCTATAATCTGATGTTTTAGGTTATGATTTCTCGCGTAGAGATCAAATCTCGTATTCTATCACATACGACCTGTCTTAACACTTCTTTGAAACTCTCCACACTATTTTCATATTAAATGTGTATCATCAAATAGTAAGTTTCTATAAAACATTAGATAATTATGTAATATAAAAGTAAACATAATACATACAATTATGATGATTATATGCAAATTTCTTTATTTTTTCCATTTAATTGGAATGCAAATTCATTCAGACTGTGTTCTACGCTGTTCTCAATAATGCAACATGCATAAATCAGCATCATAATAACTTTCTATCTGAACAAAACTCCGTACATTTTATCAGAAGCATGTTAATAAATTTTGCAATTATTTCAAGATATGTAAAGACAATTATTTTTACAAGTTTGGTAGCATGATTATGAAAATTTTAATTAGGTGCCCTCAATAACAATTAAGTGATTAAATTATACTCAATGATTGAATATATTTTAATTCAGCATTAAAATGTAATTGTAGATTGAGTGATTTTATAATTGAAAATTAAAAAAATTTTCAAATTTCACAATTAGTATCATATTGTAATTAAAAATTGTGGTTTAATTTTAAATTCATTCTTATTAAGGTAAAAATTGAAAGATCATTCTATTAAACGTCTTTTACAATTTACAATTAACGTTTAATTGTTAATTGCGAACTTCGAAATCTGGGAGATTGAAGATTTGGAAGTTTGAAAATTTGGGAATTTAGGAATTTGAGAGTTTGGAAACTTGGAATTTTGGGAATTTGAAGATTTCGAAATTTGAAAATTTGAAAGTTTGGGAATTTTATGATTTAGGAGTTCGAAAATTTGGAAATTTAGTAATTTTAGAATCTGAAAATTTGAAAATATGGGAATTCGAAGGTTTGGAAGTTTGGAAAGTGGTAACTTGCACAAATGGAAATTTGAGAATTTGGAAATTTGGAAATTTGAACATTTGTGAATTTGAAGATTTAGAAGTTCGAAAATTTGGGAATTAGGGCATTCGAGAATTTGGAAATTTAAAAATATGGGAATTTGAAGATTTAGCAGTTGCAGAAGTGGTAATTTGAGCATTTTTAAATATGAAAACTTATAGATTTGAAAATTTCAAAATTTGTGAATTCAAAAATTCGACAATTCAAAATTTTGAAGAACTCTTCATTTCCGGTGTTTGCAAATTCATGTTAGTTCACAGAAGTAAATAACGCAAGCAATTTTCTCACCACGAATCCAGAAGAATAAGTAACGACAGCATAAAGTCAATGTTTGTTTCCATTGTGGGTACGTAGATACCTGAAAATTCAATTGTATCTGCCATACGCGAAATTGGAGAAACGATGCACAGGGCGTTGCCGCGAAACGTGGTAGCGTTAAGAAAAATGTGTCATACACCTAGGAAAGGGGTGTGAGAGGAGGGGGTGACGATTTCTCCCCTTTTTTAGAATCTCTCGCTCGTATATTTCCTTTACTCGCGCGGAGAAGATCCTGCTCACGCTCGCTTCGGTTATTCGTTCGCGCACTTTGCCACACAGGTCCCTTTCAAGCATCGACTCCTTTTATATCTTCGTGGAAATCACCCTGAAATTTTACAGGTTCGAAACGGGGAGTCGGTTTTACCATTATTCGATATTCCTTTTAAACCTGAGAGCAGTTCCAAACGATTGAAGCTTCGGCTGTGTAGTAGTATAGTTTGACTGAAACTGTTGATAAATTGCTCGAAAATTCATGAATAGATGTATGTTGTAAGATATGAGAAATTAAAGGTAAAATGTTTATGCTGTGTTACGGCTAAAATGAATTACAACAAATGCAGTGCAATTTTGTTTAAGTACAGAATGGATTGTAATTAATTTATAATTTAAAATTGTTATCATCTTTTTTCTTTGTTAGATATTTTTAATAAATTTCTAGGCCTTAAAATTTATAGATTGACAAATCGTTAGATTCTGATATCTCTAGATGCTCAGATTCCAAGATTCCAAAATATGGTTTGGAGACTTACTAACTCTTATGTTTTAGTTTATCAGATTCACATTCGATGACACATATTTACATTCAGTATGAGAAATACATACACGCATTTAAATTTAACGGCTACATTTCTTTAATATTTTTAACAATGTGAACATAGCTATATCTTCTGTACTGTTTAGGGTACTGCTTTTGTGGCATTAGTTGTGGTATATTCAGGTCAATTCTTAAATTTTTAAACATAATAAAAAAAATAATATTTTAGAAGAAAGTAATACTTTTCGTAAAAACTTCTTTCTTCATCAATGAAGGAGAATTTCAAAAATGAAAACAGCTAGGTAGATAATCTTATCATCTACGTTAACAACGTTATTTCACAGCAGTGACGAGCACACGGGAGACACTGAGAGTTTCCAGAAAGGACGCGAATAAAACACTAGAAACTTCTTTAAACACTTCTCAGTAATAAATAAATTTTTTTACGTGAAAATACAATTGTCAGCAGCGACTTAAATAAAATTTGATTTCAACTTACGTAGCAGAATTTTTAATAGCAACTGATGATAGTTTAAGTTAACATTATTTACTGCAACACTAAAATTATCGTAAAAATTTTTCATGATTTGAACAAATAATTAATCACTTTCATAATATTTTGAATCCCAGCTCTTACATATTCTGAACATAGTTTTACTTTTATTGATTTATATCTGGAAGCCATTACAAATGAATGTGCATTTTTAACACTATTTTATATATCGTATATGTATGTTAAAAGTACCACGGAAACTGTGCCATGAAGTTGCATTTCTAAATGCAACCCATTTAGAAATGTAGGCTACATGCAAAATAACTTACGCCTCTTCTCAAGGAAAATTTATTTGAAAGCTTCTTGAGTAACATGATCCTTGTTATTTTAAATTCTTCTTTATCCTAAGAAAATATAAACTATACAAGCATTTACGAAACATGTAGAGAATACAGTACGAAAATGAGACAGTTTAGAGATATTAGACACTAAGATTATGACCTGCATACAGTATCCACGTTGTTTATAATAGGGGGAAATTAACTAATACGAGACTATAAAATTGTGGTAAAACAGCCATTGTCGGTTATTATGTGTAATATACGCTCTTTTGTTTAACACGCGTTTTGTCTTTTGAGCACAATGGAAAGCTTTTACGAGAACACGTTAAAATGGACGTTGCTTTTGTGTAGTTTGTAATTGTCAAAGGAGTAAAAAATGTTACCTGCTGTGTAATGATCATAATTTGAGAATGTTAATAAAGATTTAAAGTACATAACGTTTTTTAGTGCATTCGGGAAATTGAAACAAAAATGGAACACCAAAATCTATATCTTTATCTTTGTAATATAACTGCAACTATGTTATAAAATGAACCGACAACGATGTAAGATATTTGATTAAAAATAAAAAATGAAAATATTCATATTTGGACATTAATTGGTAGTTCGTTGTTAAATGCGGAACTATTTCAAAGCATATAAAAGTTTTTGGTAAGAGAATTATGTTCCAAATTTTTAGTGAAATTAAGTCGAAAAAATATTATTTTTACAAGATTTATCATTAAATATGTTCGTTTTTGAACATTCTAAAGACACTTACTGTTGGATTTATTTTCTTCTTTTAGTATAATTCGTATTTACTTGTCGAAATACTTATGTACCCAATATGGAACACGTTGGATGTACGTAATATGGAACATGTTCCACATCCGCAACATCCATGTGTTGGGTGCACATTCGTGTTAATTCTATGTAGTATTACTATGTGGCATGTTCGATATTTTTACTATCACGAATACATTATATTATTATACTACAGCATGTTACATAGTATTATATAAATGTGCTTATTGTACACATCATGGATAGAAGTTGAATCAGATTTAGCTTGTGTTCTGAATTCATTATTAACATTGCCTGAAAGAAAGGTTACATTGAATGAATAAGAGAAAGAAAAGTTGTAATAATAGAGAAAATAAAAGTTTCAAATGGTAGACTCATAGACTTTAAAGTGAAGCATGAAGAATCGCCAGATGATGATGTTAATGATGCTGCTAATGATGAACGCGATACAGAATGCTTATCTTGTGGTGGTAATTATGGAAGTGGCACTAATGGTGAAAAGTTTCAATGTATTCACTACTTTCATTGGAGTCATAAACGATGTGGTGCTTCAGGTGCGTCATTCACATACTCAACGTGTAGATGACGCGAATTAATATAATATAATATAAATTTCGGAAAATGTCAGATATTTATTTATTTGTCCATTTCATGGAAATAAATATTTATTTTCCATCGTAACAATAAAGTATTTTGTGATTTATTTATAAATTTCTTCGATGCCCCACATTAGGTACCGTTTATTCATTTCGCCGCGTTTGCGTTTTTCACATTTTTAACGATAATTTCGAAAAACTTAAATGTTTGCATATTTATGTAATAGCTTGTAAATATTCATTAATTGTGACGTATTTTCGCGAATGTCTAATTGAGAAAGAATCATGTCTTCAAGCAAACGTTCACAATCAAGTGTTCCATAATAGGTGCAGTTATCTTATATTGACTGAAAAAGAATAATCAGTTGACAGCAATATACGATACTTGATTTATTATAAAAGACACTAAATATTTTTGCAAATGCATATTTTTATTGAGCATTGGAGAAGTTATACAACCTAAACAGAAATATTTTTGTGATTAGGGTATAGAGAAAATATATTTTTCATTTTGCATTCACTTGCATAATGCGAATGCATATTTGCATACGCAAGAATATATTGCATATACCATTCATCGTTCATATGCATATGTTGTGTTTATGTAGAACCGCTCACTTGTCAAATTATTCTCTTGTATCTGTAAATTATCGTATCATAACTATGTTGTGTCGATAACAGTAACATGTATTCTAAATTAAACCATATTTTATCACCGCAAACCATGTTTTCGTGACCTCAATTTGCTAATTGAATATTAGATGCAGCAGGTTGCGTTTGAAATTTTCATCATTCAATTTGATAAACGCAACTAACGTAATCAAAGTGAAAAGTGAATACATTCAAGTACTATTTAATGTGTTTAAAAATGCTAAGAGCTCGGAGAAATAGGAAACAATAACATCATTATTAGATTATAACATCATACAGTTAGAGTGATTGCAATAAATATTGTTTAGTATGTGTATATTGTGAATACTGATATGCAAATTAAACTTTCAATTTTCAAAACACAGATATTTAGAAACTAAATAAACTGGTAATTTAGTAATTTTAAAATTTAAAGGTTTAGGAATTTGGAAATTTTTACATTTGGAATTTAAAAACACAGTAATATCAAATTTGAAAATTTAGAAATCTATAAACTTTGAAAGTTGAAAATTCAAAAATACAGAGACTACCGATTTTCAAATTAATAAATTTTTCAACTCCGAACTTTAAAAACGAGTTAGTATAAAAAGAGATTTTAGAGATTTAGAAACTGTAGAAAAATGTAGATGTATAAAAATGGAATATTAAAAATCTCATGATTGAAAATCTTAGAAAAAATCTTAGAAATCTATAAATTTAAAAAATAACAATATTAACAAATTTTATAAATCTAAAAATAAATTTAATAACTAAAATATTTTTAAAGCTAATAGTTTGCAAATGCAAAAGTTTAAGAGCTTAATAGTATTCCAGGTATAATTTTCTATTTTCAATGTGTATTGTGTTCTCACATCGTTGCCCATCATTATAGTATAATATATAAATTAGTTCATTAGTTCAGTGTATGAAAACATTTCACATGTTTTCTGTGCAAATTTGCATATTTTTCCACATTTATTGTACAGAAACATCTAGAAGCTAATTATGAATTATTCAGGAGAAAATATAACGACATGAACCGGAATCAACCAATGAAATGTACATATTTTGTGACTTGACGTTTTTTTGAAAACTTTAAAGGCGAGCTGTGTATTTAACGCTTGTCGTGCCAATTATAATTACTTGGACCTGAAAGCGAAATTTATATATATCATTATTATAAAAACAAATAAATTGTCGTTACATTTGTCACACAAATATCTTTGACACTTTTTCATGAGAAATTTTCAAGTTTCCAAATTTAAAAATTTTCGAACTTTCAAGACTTCCAAATTTTTAATTTGAAACGTTTAAGTTGATAGCAATAAATTAATTTTTTAAATTTAAAAAGTTTCGTATTAAGTAGTTTGTAGTAGTAAAACATTTTGTACATCTTTATAATTATAATCCATTAAACACTTTTTGATTTTCACCATTCGCGTTTTTTTCTTCCGAACTTAACCATGAGACATAACACACCTAAACTGACAGACCATGTGAGGGCTTCACTTCGATATTATTACATCTTATTAAACATATCGAATAAACCTAATATTTGTGTAAAGAAAGACAGGGGATAACTTCGATACGATTGAAGTGTCCAGACTACTTATTCCGTTTGATTCCCCTCCTCGTTTACATAGAAGTTCGTTTCCCTGTACAATTGGAACATTTGATCAAACCTCGAGTATACGCATAAAACAAAAGTCTCACCCTATCGTACCTGCTTGCAACTACCCCTTGTTTGTCTTTGCTACTTCCACTGTCTGTCGCAAGTTCTCGGTCGGTGGTGCACGATTTTCCACTGCAACGTGTGTTTGTCGAGTCGACGGTTTTGCGGAGGGCCAACGTTGTTTTTCAGGGTGTCGTCGAGGAAGGGTCGTTACTACGTTTGCACGGATGACGCTGTTTACACAACAAAGTCTCAGCGAAAAGCGGCGTCATGTCGTCGCAGGTTTAGACTGGCAAACGATACAATCGCTAGAATGAACGCGTCGTTCTCAGTTTCACGATAGTTCTGCTCCAACCGCGGACGTGTTTACGAGAATTCTCGCGAGTACATGACACCGTGATAACTGCTCGTTATCGGGCTGATGCATCCAACTGTTTTTGTCCTGTTTAGCTTTCCACCGTGCGAACAGTACTTACTCTATTTGTGTTGTAGCTTCGAATGTAGTGTCTTTGGTTAAACGTTTTATTGGACCGAGTGAGCCTGTCATTTTACAACAGTGATACGCAAAGTTTTTGCTACACATTTTGTGTGGCCAAATTATTGTATTCGAGAGATTTCTTATTTAAAATGTCCCAAAGACGCCACCTTAATTAGTTCAACACTATTTCTACTACGATTTTGTGTATACCTATTTCGACCAAAAAGTGACTTTTCACACCCTTTCGTTTGAATGCAAATAATTGCCAAAACTGTTGGGATTTCAAATTATCAGTTAAATGTAGATAATTCGAGGAATATTATTGATACATTGATGTGTTTTTATTAGAGATTATTTAATCAGGTTGTAAATTCAAGTTTAATTCATCAATCTACAAAATATAAATATAGCGGTGTACACTAAAATGCAACATGGCGGGAAATAAGTGAATATCAAAGTTATGCCACAACTCCTGTATTTTCCGTTACAACTGAAATCGGGATTCTCTAATCTGATTATAACTGATATGATGCTGTAAAATGGTGTTGATATTTATGTGTAAAATGGTTTAAAATTAGGCACTGTCATGAAATCCTTAAGGTGTGAAAACACATCATGGTAGAAATAAGTATACCATATGCACATTTTTATACGTAGAATGAGCTGGAAGAATATGATATCGCTGAATTAATTTAACAACTATTTTATGAAAAGTCGAAAAATTAATTGTGGAGAAATGATTCAACTAAAGTTAATTAAATTTTAAGTTAAAATTTGAAGGGCGTCTTTTGACACTTCTTGGTAGTGTTACGTACATCAATGATTTTTCTATTTTGGAGTTGGGTGTTCGAACATAGTTCAAGACCACGGCGAAGAACGAATTTAGTCTTGCCTAGCTTTTCCAGCTACCAGGGTTTCCTTATTAAGCTGCGCCCAAGAATCTCTAATGTCTTCGGACCAACGCGATGAAAATTCGTTAGACGAAAAGCGTCGCGTTGATTCCTTCCCACCGTTTCCACCACTACTCGTTTTCCACCCATTTTTTGGGTATAAAAAGGGTTGTGGAGAAGACGTGTCGGCCTAGTTGATTCTTGAACGTAGACTAACGCGGAAGCTCTGTCCGAGTTCTATTAGAGTTATCACGTCAAGTTTAAAGAAGTCTCTTTTAATCGAGATCGGGTTAGAGTCCAGGTCGAGAAATATTATAACCATACAGTACGTATAATCTGCTATTAGGTATTTTACTGACTTACTCTTGGGCCCTGTTTCGCTTGTTTTCCGTTAAAACTAGGCAGGATTAGATTCACGCTTTGTCCGAGTCGAAACTAAAATTAAACTCATTAAATTCAAATCAAAGTAACATTTAAACTCTTGCGTATTAGAGTCACCTTAACCGACAAGTACACTTTAAACACTTGTAGAACCCGGTTTTGGGAATAATATATTTGATTGTTTATTTTTTATACTCAATTTTGCCTCAATTGATTATAACCAAAGTCCAAACAACCCACCTGTCGGTATATCTTAGTCGCTCGAGATATACCGTCAAATCTACGTTACGAGTTCTAATACTAATATTTCCTGTGACACTCGGTGTTAACCATACGTCGGTTAGTTCACATATCACATCCTGGGGCACCCGGCGTTAGCCATACGTCGGCTTATCCCCATGTCTACTTTCCTTTGGCGTTCAGGTTAATTAACAAACCTGAGTTAGCCTAGTAACAAATACCATACCCTAATACAGCCCCCAGCCACGCGGCTGTACCCCTCCGGCTCGTAACAGTAGAAATAGTGTTAATGGTATATGTTGTGAATTAAATGAACGTTATTTGAGTGTTTAACAAATAGTTTATGCTATGTAATAAAATAATAATCAAAAATAATAAATTTAAAATTGCTAATTTAATTAAATATATATGTTACGCATACTATTAGTTTCGTGGAATACCTATCTAATAATACCTCGTGATCGACTGACAAAACCTCGTACTCGACTATTTTGACTCGACAGTATTGCTGTAGATGGTGTAATTTATGTATTAAAGCCTTCATAGAAGCAAAAATGATGTGCACGATATAAACGAAAAAATTATTCTCATCGTTAAGGGAAATACCCTTCGAAACCCCAGGGATTTCACTCGCCGAGAAATGTAATATGATCCGAATATGTGTATTCGTGAGACAATACCAATGCAAAGATAAAACTTCTTTACTTTTGATTTTTTTGCTATGGAGCTTTTATTAATACATTTTTTACATTTATCTGATTAAAAGAAGATGAAATACGATATAATGTAGACTACAATTGCTGCTTTAACCCCTTGCACTATTTTGATGAGTCTGACTTGTGACGCACGCGTGACCAATTTTACTCGAATTTTGAATACGCTTCAATTTGGAGTTCAAGTCTAATTATAATTTGCATTCTCAACGATTATATAGTACCAAATTGACATAATATTTCAACTTTCTTTGTCTGTTTTAATGTTGTATCTGTGATTAGTTGGTTCCGACTATCGCACCTGACAAATAAATCATAGTGCAAGGTGTTAATTGGCGATAGTTTTCAAACGCAAAAAAGGACAGTGAAAAAGAAAAAGATGCTAAAATTGTGATAGTCAACGAAGATCAAAGGTCTGTTGTATTGTTTACAATGCTAATGCGTCGCTAACCTTTTTATTTTTAATCCATTTTTATGCAACTATACTAAAATATTTCTGACAATTTCCTCGTTAAAACAAGATCAAATATTATGTAATTGGAGACATACCTTCTTGTAATAACGTATCAGAATTGTACGATTCCACAGCGCATGGAATCCGTACACCACGGTATCTATGGGCTCGTGAACTCTCAGGGTCAAAAAGCAATCAGACCACAGAACTTATTATTACAATCTGCCATAAACCACGATCTAATCTATCGCTCGTAAATCGAAACCACGGCCTGTTGCGGGCCCACCATAAAAATTTTGGAAAAGCCCAAAGAACTGTTCACCTCGCATTTCCTACCACCAGCTTCTTTCACAACCTCATTCCTCCACGTTTGCCAATTCCCAGAACTCCTAATCCAATCACAGCTTCAAATATCCCTCCTTTTGCATAGTTCCTTTCTACATTCCTACTGATCCACCATAGTCTCCTGCTCAAAAAAGCTTTCCTTTTTTGTGAATAAACCACATACGGGCAGAATAAATTCAAATTCGACACCATATACAGGGTGTCCACGCCTAAGTGTGACAGCGCGATATTTCATGAACTATTGATGATACGAAAAAGTGTTTATATGGAAATTGCAGGGTAAAAGGGGCTCTATGTTTTGGCACAAACGAATTTTTTATAATGTTATTAATGTAAAAGATATGATGGTGAAGTTTCGTTTTTTAAATGGAACTATATATTTTTTTTTCGATCATGCGATAGTGCTTTTCGAGACGAATTCATTAAGATTTTATGTATCTACCCGATTTTTAATAGTTTTCGAGATATAAAGCTTAGAAATTTACTGATTTTCAGCAGAGACGTCACGATTTGAGTAGTAAGTCATAAAAACGGTCTTATTGTTGCGGTAAGTGCCGGATTTTTGACTTTGCCTACCGAAACTGATAGCCGCAGGTCTACGGTCGGAACGGCAAGCCCGAAGAGTAAGCAACGTAGAAAGAATTGTCCATTACGGTCTAAGTTTTCCGCATTAAGGATGATGGACAATTCTTTCCACGTTGCTTACTCTTCGGACTTGCCGTTCCGATCGTAGACCCGCAGCTATCGGTTTCGGCAGGTAGAGTCAAACATGCGGCACTTACCGCAACAATAAGATCGTTTTTATGACTTACTACTCAAATTGTGACGTCTTTGCCGAAAATCAGTAAATTTCTAAGCGTTATATCTCGAAAACTATTAAAAATCGGGTAGATACATTAAATCTTAATGAATTCATCTTGAAAAGCACTATTGCGTGATTGAAAAAAAAATATATAGTTCCATTTAAAAAGCGAAACTTCACCATCATATCTTTTACATTAATAACATTATAAAAAATTCGTTTAGGTCAAAACATAGAGCCCCTTTTACCCTGCAATTTCCATATAAACACTTTTTCGTATCATCAATAGTTCATGAAATATCGCGCTGTCACACTTAGGCGTGGACACCCTGTACACCTTGTATTAACCACCGCTAGAAAAGTTAATTCTAATAAATAAGTGTTAAGTTTGTAATATTGTTTACATCAATCACCACGATTTAAAATTTTATAGTCCTCACGTCATTAATTTGCCGTTGAGCACGCCAGTCATCAAGAACTCGATTGACCCTCCCTGTAAAGCGCGAGTTCAAAAACCGTACGAGAATAAAGCCCTCGATATAAGAGAAATGGTTAAAATTGCAAGAAAATATATTCCAAATTACGTCGTGTAGGGCGTAATCTTTACTAGGAAAATGTTACAAATATCTTAGTAAAAGTTTTATAACAAAAGATAAAAAATAAAAAAGTCTTATTCTTGTATTAACCCTTATCGGTCACTAGCTTTTCATACGTGATTCTCACTAGGTCGTAGCTGGTTTTGGTAAATTTTTTTGCAGTTTGCTCGTTTGCATATGAATTTGTTTGCGTTATAATTTCCGTTATGAATTCGTTAGTAATAAATTCTTTTAAATAATCTATAGGTTGCTGCACATTTTCAAAAATTTGGCGATTGATATTTGCAAAAGGAATCCTACTAGGAAGATCATCATCATCACTCTCGATTTCAATCTAAACATCGTCTAAGTTATCAACATTTTCTATTTCTACATCATTTTCTTTGTCACTTGAATAGTTTATGGGCATAACTTTTCTTTTCTTATGATGCAATAAGATCTGACTACTAGTCTCATCACTAGAATGAACATCATTTTCAGAACAGTTTTCGAAACTTTCACTCCTATCATCACTATCGAAATTTCTATAATTTTCTTTATACATTTTTGGGCTCGATACATTAAAAATTGAGTACAAATGGCAGTGATATATCAGTGGAGATATCAATTGCTATGTTGCTGATGCTTAACTCACAAGTCAATCGTGCCCACATTTCACAGAGCGCGAATTTTGACAGGTTCATTCGTTGTCATCTCCCACGTGACATGCGATCGCAGCGACAAAGTACTGTTGTCACGTGAGAGGTGACTTACCACTGGTAAGGGTTAATTTTAAAATGTGCATTATACATTGATAGGTTTAGTGTTAATTGATAGTGTCATTTACATTATTTCGTAGGAATAGTATTGTATCGTATAAATAACACTGATGGTCAGTTGTTCAGAACAGAAAGTCAACTTATGTGAAGTATTCTGCTTCGAAAAAAGTTAAAAATGAACATTGGCAGATGCTGTTTGCGAGTAATATTAACTCCAAAACTCTTATATTATTTTTCGACCGTCTATAATTCAAGTAAAATAGATATCTACACCTCGAGTCTTTTATTCGTTCACTGGTTCTTGTAAACAATGAAAGAACTCATCACTACATGGGATATTTCTTCTTTTATTAAGAGAGAAAATAGTATGTGGAAAATCCAATTTCTTTAATGTTTAGTTACTGATAAATCCAGAGCTCTGAGCCGATAAGACCATTTTTCAATTCAGAAGCCAATTTCAAAAATCATGTGTGATAGATGTATTTCATACAATCATGTGTGATTGTATGTTAATATTAATGAATACTAGTGTAATTGTACATTATGTGTACTTAATACGCTAGCTGTATAAAAACAGTATCGTACTTTTATAATTTATAATTTTAAAGCTTCTTAACAGTTCCACAAACACTGGACTCAAATATTTAGACCGAAGAAACAATAACCGTTTTACTAATTTGCACTCCTTAATTTCTTTAACTACCAACTGTTCAATTTACAAAATAAATCAAGAAAGGGGTTCTCAATAAAATATGTTGTAACAGTGCGGAGTGTGTGATAAATATATTTTTCATTTATTGTAAGCAGTAAATAAATGAAAATGTATATATTCAACTATTCTATTTATCTGAATTATTTGTAAGATCGAAAAGAAATGTGATGTCGAGCCACATAGGAGTGCAAAGGTTTAAAAGAAAATAATTAAAGCTCGAATAAAATTTATTTAAAAAAAATATGTATTTTATGATTGTAAATAAAAATGTGTTATTTTTACTGTACTTTTAGTATTATAAATACTGTACAAAATATTTATAAGATGTTTGGAGTGACTATTATACCAATCCCATCTTGCGGAAAGTGGTTTGCTGAATATAAACGAGCTAATTTTGGCCTTAATGATAAACTCAACTATGAACGGCCTATTGTTATTGATGATACCGCTGTGCACAATATACTGGACCATTAATCAACGATGATACAGTTAACTTACTAAAATACTGCAACTAGTTGGAGAAATTGAATAAAAAGTAGAAACTAGGTCAAATGTAAAAAGCAGCTGGAAAATAAAGAATGTAATAATTATGCAAAATAATGATATGCAAGTTTTTGTAATAAGGAAGAAATACATATTTAAATTTTTTATATTTCACACTAGTTGATAAAAGCAAACGTTGCTGAAATTTACGAAGAAAAATGATATAAAGGAAAAGGTTTAATAAAAATAGATAGAATTTAATTAAGAACGGCACAAATTCTGGACGTATTGATTAAAGGCACGCCGAGTTAATTAGTTATCTCACGACTCTTTTAGCCTTCCCTGTGTTTTTAATCACAGTAAAAACTTTTTGATTGCAATTACTTTTTTTTGACAATAAGAAAGAGATTGATGTACAGTCTTTTCCAATTCAATGAATTTAATTTTCCATCAAACCATCAATGTAGTTGGGAAGTTATCGTTTCTTTTTTAATCGTTAAAATTCTTCTTAAATCGTCAAAATTCTTTTTTAATCGTAAGAAAAGTTTTTGATTTTGTCAAATTAAACAGACTTTTTCTTTGAGAAATATCTCTTTCATGAATTAAAAATCGAATAAATCATTTTTGTTCGCTACAAAGAATGTGTATAGAAACGAAATTACTAAATTTTAATTACTAATCTACAGTATTCAAAATAGTAGTTTCATTGGCACTTATGTTAATTGTGTTATATATGTAATCATTTACACTCCAAACTTCATATAATTATTAGACATATAATTATATACTGCAATTTATTCAGTTGTAGGTATATAAAATGCAAAAAATTTTAATTAAAAAAAAATACGTACACACTGTACAAAAATTTCTTTTAGCGATATGCTGGAATATGTAATTAAATAACCTAAATTATCCTTTATGGACTATCTAATATTTGACTATTACCAATCAAATAAGTGAACTTTATATTTGTGATATTATTTTATATTGTATGACGCTTTAAATAATCAATTTATCTGTAAAAATACCGATCAAAAGTACTTTAAAATAACCTGTTGCCTATTCCGTTTTATGGCTGATTTAATAAAAAAAAGCTATTACAATAAAATCGAATTTCATTTTAATTTTTCAGTTAATATTCAAAGTTTGTTTTTTCATAAATTTTAATATAAATGCATAGAAAAAGAGAATAATAAAGCAGATACATGCTATTAATTTCAAACTCGTTCCCATACCCCGTAACCGTCTTTTATTCCAGTATATCAGCCGTTTATTTCGAAAGTGAGGCAAATCCATTTTAAAAAACAATGAAGATAACGACAACAATAAATAAAACGTATTCTAATACTTTTATCTATGAACAATCTATAGTTAACATAATTCAACTTCCCAAAACTGAAAGTTTTTGAATGTTATTGGGAAAAAGTTTATTTTGAAAATGTATATTTATATATAATATTATTTTTCTTTAAGTGTAAAATTTTATTTATTTTTGTAGCCGCGACTTTTAACACTATTGGATAAGCATATATTATCTTGCGCTATAAAATAAGAAGGTAAATATTTAGAATAAGGGAGCCATCTCCGATTTCGGTCAAATATGTTCTCAAGGTCATCATTCTGAACAATTTGTATCTATACTAATGATCGGACTCTTTTAGTCTTCGTGATATTTGAAAAATACGTTTTACTGCCAATATTTCCAAGAGTGAATAAATCGCAACTAGGATCTCCTGTATTGTTTTGGGGTGGCTTCTCTCCGCCAACCCTCCGTCCCCACGACGACAATAACCTCAAACCCTTTTGGACGAACTTTTTTAGCTACTTCAAAAATATATTAGTCACACATATTAGTCATTTATTCCTTTAGACTTTCATTCAAGGGATACATAATTGCAATTATTTTGAAAAACGCATCTTGACAACATATTTCAAGATGATCGAAATCAGAGGTGGTTTCCTTATTCTAAATATTTACCACTAAAAAAACTGTAAATTAGTGCTTATCGATATTTTTAAATTTATTGAAATTTATTTAAATATCTCGCAACGAAAAACTAACTTACCCCACTTTCAACATAAACGGCTCACATATCAAGTATCGATAACGTTGTTAACCTGAGAACGAAATCGATGTTCCAAAGATCGTTATGGTCCCACTTGTAAGTCAAATAAAGCTGGGGAATTGATGACTTGCCGTTGAATTATCGATATAGTAGATGTACGCGTAAACAACGCACGGTGGAACGTTTACGAATTTGACATGCGTATTTGGGTGAGTATCAACGTTTGCTTGGGGGAGTTGTGTAGATCCGATCTCAGGGCGGGACACGTACCCTGTACACGCCGATCCCGCAGTAATTATTCAAAGCAAACGTGAGTTCATGTCGCGGACCGGTAATGCATCGCATTACCAGTTTCCTAGTATGTACAAGTTCACACAAACACGCACACAGATTCCAATGGACGCGAGACAGTATCTATGCATCTCTAGGACTTCGATAGACGCGATCTTATTCGATGCAAAACCGAATCGATCTGATTGGTTTGTTATTGGTTATTAGTAGTCGCTGTATGTTTATGCAAATACATGTAGGGATATTATCAGACGATATATTTAACCTCTTATACTTGGAGTGTGACTCATAGTCACCATTCGATTTTGATGCAGCAAATGTGAAATAGGTATTTTTAAACTAAATGTGCCATTGTATAAACATAGGGACAATGGCGATTAATAATAGAGAAATAAGGACTTCGAAAGAATTCATCGAACTTTTCAATTGTAAAATTTTACGGTTACTATATGGCAATAGTGAAAATATCTTCGAGTGCAAAGGATTAAATGTCGTATCCATTTATTCCCATTTAGGGTTTTAATTGATTTAAAAATATTGATAAGTGTTAATGCATTCGGGTAATGTATTTATGATATAAATATTTGAAATTTTATTCTTCGAGTTAATAGGATTATTAAAGAAACACGAGGCTTTTACGTGGTAAATGGAATTACATCACTTAAAACAAAATATTCATACCGTTCTTTCGAAATGATGTAAGCCCATTTATTCGTACATTGAGGTGTCGAATTGTGTTTAAATTGACTAAAAAATATTTGCAGACGTTAATATATGGGTCGCTGCTTTTTAAGTGGTAGAGGATAGGTTACTACGAGTATGCATCTAAAAGATTTAATTTTTTTAATATTAAAAACAAAGAAAGTATATTGAAGCACTATGTTTCACAAACGTTTTAAGTCACATTTTAAGTAATTACTATTATACGTTCGAGCTTGCAAATTATTTCTTTGCAAAATTTAAATATTATAAAGTTTGGCAATTTGGAAATATAAGAATTTAAGAATGTTGAAATTTAAAAATACAAGAATTTATTCCAAATTTTTTAATATAAAAATTTAGGTATTTAGAGTACTAATGATTTAGAATTTTTAGCAGCTTGGTAATATAGTTTATAAATGCAATTTTTCCATTTTATTGCTGTGTACGATGTTAATACTCATGTTGTTTGTTACGGTGTGTTATATACGCATGTTTTACATATTTTCAACAAGGATACTTTTTCTTTTATAAACTTAAAAATGATAAAATGATATGCACGTGTAATACGTAAATTGAAAATGAAATGAGACAACGAAGTTCAGATATAAATTATAATTTTACAAATGAATAAATCATTTTGATCTGTATAAGTGATGAAGAGGAAAAAAGAGGATTAATTAGTCTTTCCTGTATTCCTTTACATTAAAAATTACAGTTATCATTTATAATTCAACTTCAAACGTGAAATAACAAATCAACAGAAGTACTAAAGATAATAGTGACAAACGAAATATAGATAATAAAATATTTTTTATTAAAAGATTTCATTCATTACCGATATTAAAAACAATATTGTTACTTTAAAAAAAATGTTACTGGCATTTAAAAACAGAACGTGATTAATTTTTCAGGAATGGGTTTGAATATTAGTAAAAATAACTGGAAAAGCGAGACAGAATTTCATTCTGTCCCAACGGAGCTCAACATTTCCTAAATATAAACCGAAACGAATACCATGAATTTACTTTAAAAAGCCGTTAACGTAATGCAGTACCGAGTATTTAGATTCTGAGAACGAGTATGAAATGTACGAATATTATCAGCAGTTAATTTCTGTGCTTAAAGTAACTCTACACATAAATTTAAAAGCAGAAAATCGTCATGCGATAAATATACACGCAGGACCCATACATTTAGAATAATTATACTGTACGAAAAATATATATAAATGCTAATGGAAGGTATAACAAACGTTATTTATTAACGTCGTACATAATGTACGTGTGTGCCGGTGATACGAGTACTTATTTAACCTCACTTAAATTGAAGCCTTTTTTAGAGAACGCACCGAGTACGACGTCGCTTAAATTAAAATCAAGGTTTTTTCAAACACTATTAGCGGTATGAAATATAGAATATTTAATATACACTTTATATGCACATTTGCGTTTTATTCTGGAAATAATATTTATATGCTACTATATTACTTATAGTCATATATTTTAGATTAACAATATATGAACCATTTATTTTGAAAGTGAGGCAAGTCCTTTTTTCGTTATTGCGACACATTTAAGGGTTTGCATTTCAATAAATTTAAAAATATTAGTAAGCACTAAGAGACAAATTTTGTGTATTTTGAAATTTTAAATAATATTTATTACCTAATAGTGCTTAAAATACTGAATTAAAAAATAATGGTTTTATTATACCCAAATTTAATTGCCTCACATTCATAGTTAATGAATTATTGTAATTGTTCATTACACGGATAATATTTTAGTAATATAAATACATTTGTCTTTTCTATATATAAATTGTGGTCAGTACAATAAATGCTCCATGTAATCGAATCTTTCGGGTTTGAACTTTTACTTATATCGTGTAGTTCCTCCATTCCAGAAAAGAACAGCGAGCGAAGAAAACGAACGAATAACTGCACGTAAACACAGAGTAACATATCGATGGGACAATCTTAACTCTTACCGCTCGTAAGTCACCTCTCACGTGACAACAGTACTTTGTCGCTGCGGTCGCACGTTATGTGGGAGATGATAACGAGCGAACCTATCAAAATTCGCGCTCTGTGAAATGTGGGCACGATTGACTTGTGAGTTAAGCATCAGCAACATAGCAATTGATATCTCCACTGATATATCACTGCCATTTGTACTCAATTTTTAATGTATCGAGCCCAAAAATGTATAAAGAAAATTATAGAAATTTCAATAGTGATGATAGCAGTGAAAGTTTCGAAAACTGTTCTGAAAATGATGTTCATTCTAGTGATGAGACTAGTAGTCAGATCTTATTGCATCATAAGAAAAGAAAAGTTATGCCCATAAACTATTCAAGTGACAAAGAAAATGATGTAGAAATAGAAAATGTTGATAACTTAGACGATGTTTAGATTGAAATCGAGAGTGATGATGATGATCTTCCTAGTAGGATTCCTTTTGCAAATATCAATCGCCAAATTTTTGAAAATGTGCAGCAACCTATAGATTATTTAAAAGAATTTATTACTAACGAACTCATAACGGAAATTATAACGCAAACAAATTCATATGCAAACGAGCAAATTGCAAAGCAATTTACCGAAACCAGCTACAACCTAGTGAGAATCACGTATGAAAAGCTAGCGAGCGATAAGGGTTAAGAACGAAGTAAAGTAACAAATGAACAAGCGATAAAACATAAATTAACACGCTGATCGTCACAATGAAAACTGACATTTGTCTTGAGGTACAATATAATAGGGAACTTAATCATTCAATTCGTTTCTTAATCAGTTAGAATATATCATTGTCTTAATATTAAGAGCCCTCAGAAGTTCCTTTCGTGTTTGCTTTTCTTGCAAATAATTAATTTAACTGAATTTGCTGTGCCGGTCAGATATGTCCTCCATAGCGGTCAGCATGTTAATATATGTATAAATCGATTATGGATGATCAATCGATTTTGCACTAAGTACACGTATTAGAAATGGTGACTTTAGGACGTTTATTTATGGAGTAGTATCATCCTGTGAGATAGGTAGCAGGTGCTTGTTTTGTTCGAACGAAGATTAAGGAGAGATACTAATTGGATATTGGTAGTTCATATTGCGATGGAACTCTTTGTATTTGCCTGCAATGGAATATCTGCAACATCTACATACAATTTCTTATAAATCCTCGTTTAAGGGATTTGGTCACCTTAGTCACTTTAGGAAATACTTTATTTTTGGAAATTTATTTATAAATGACATTGTTTAATAATAGTAAAACCACATCGATTAGATAGCGATATACCTTATCTTACATAATGACGTCAATTATATAGGGTGACCCAGTTTTTTATTGCCAAACTTTATTAACATATTCTATTCGAGAAAATAAAAAAGAATTTCAAATTTAGTAAAAAGTTTAAATAAAAACATGAAATGACAATTTTGTTGTTTAATATGACACACAGGATGTTCCAGTTTTCTGGAAAATCTTTTTCTTTCATTCAAAAATGAAGTATTTTCTAAACTAACCAAAGTGAATCTCTTAGGAACGCATTCACATGTTAACGATTTTCTGACAGGAATTATCGAATGTTAATTATATCTTTAACGTATGATAATACATTTTTGATAACTCATATCTATCAGCTCTTTACAATGTTATGACATACAATATTTAGTATGTTCACGCTCTTAATACTTATTACAATAGTATGATGTGTTTGAGAGTGCAGTAGATAAACGGAGTAGATTCTTATGCGAAAATCATTTTGATCGACGAAGTTTATATCCACCTTTCTGCATTAACAAATTACCGCATCTAGGATACTAAAAATACGGAAGAATTCGGGATACAATCGATACGTTTACAGTGAATGACTGTTTAGTGTGGTTTATAGACTGAATGTGCGATTAAGCCTTATTTGTTTAAAATTGAAAGCTGTAGCGGTCATTTTACCAATATTATATCATGAATGGTATTCCGAAAATAGCACATGACCCAGAAACTGCAAATTTTCACGAAATAAATTAAAAATTTATCCATCATCCTGCTATTTTAACTTCGACTTCAAGACGTAAACTTCCAGCGTGATTATTTCGAAAAGTTACCGATCAAGCAGGTAGCTAATATCACAGTGTCTTGGGTTAATATTTCAGTAGAGAAATCCGTGATGAGATAAAAAATGTGCAACGTGTTTTCTTATTAGTCACTGAATGGTTTCAAGTGTCATGCAATTTAGTGCTTTTCTGAACTCCGGAAATATGTGTATTTTCGTCTTTTCACGCGTTTGTCCGCTTTAATACAAGCCTAGAATAACATGATATTGACTATCTGTTCAATCTCAAGTTGTTTGAAATGAACGTACTGGTAGCTACTTTTCCAATTTCCTATTGCTTCTATCTTGAAAGCTGAATCTCAGAATCCGACAATATGAAGAACTTTTTGCTTCGAAAATTTGTGATTTCCAGGTCATGTTATTTTTGTGACATTTTGTGTACATGGGTGAGGTCATTTGATAGGTGACTGTATTATTCGAAACATTCCATACGCAAAATATTTTCCTTCATGTCGACATGCAAAATTATCCACGACTTTAAGTGTCTGAACTACTGAGATTCCTGTAACCATTTAATATAAAAATTATTACTATAAAAATTACCAGTAATTGCACATGATCTACTTTGTCACATAGAATTGGTTAATGTAATATTTAATTAATGTAATAATTTAATTAAACCATATTTCACTCCTTTGGTAATTCAGTTAAACTATATTTAATTAATTAAATTTTTCCATTAATTTTTAAATTAATATGTGTAATGATATTTAACTATTTTAATGTGCTTTTCTTGTACGACTATGTATAAGGATGAGCCGAGTACATTACAAATACTACAAAAGAAATAGTTCTTATCTTTAGTAAAGATAAGAACGTAAAAATAAAAAATACATCAGTACAATATAAATAGGAAGCTCAATATGTTGAAACCATAAAATTATCAACATGAAGAGAAACGAAGGAAATTTCGCACACTAACGTTATTTAATAATTTAATAGGAATCTAAAAGTAACCTCAAAGCATCATTGAAAAACTGGATAAAAATCAACACAGGAAACTCACCACAGCGTGTCTTCAAAAGGAATTTTTAATTAAACGCAGAAAATATATTTTCTGAAAGCGCATTACAGATTTATGTAAATTGATGTCCCGGGAAGCTCCAAATAACGCTAAAATGTTAATAAATCGTTTGACGTTTAAAAACGGTAAACATTTTTGTACTATTACATAATTCGAATTCGTAAGTGTGGGAATTTCCTTGCGTGTTTTTAATTAATTAAATATTAACGCATCGACCTGGAAAATGCGTACACATAGGAAGAAAAGCATTTTTGAATTACATTGCGTTGCAAGGACCGGTGGAAAAAACTTAAAGAGATCATTGACGCACTGGAAGAACATTCAAAGAAAACTCACCGCAGCGTGTCGTCAAACGAAATTTTCAATTAAACGCAGAGAATATGACATCTTCCTAAAGCATATTAAAAGGATATACACCGTATCTGACTTACCTTGAACATTTAAATTACTTCAACTGGTATAAACGATTGAATAAATAACTGACGAAAGTTCATGTGGTTTCAGAATGTTTTATCCTCGCTAAATGAACGTTCTAAAATTGTATAACTTTATATCAGTAACTCGTTTTTATTTTCAGTAACAATGAAAATTGTTAAGTAAGTGTCTCAATCGTCAGAGGGCGCCATCATAAGTGCGGATGATCGATTTTTGTAACGCACATCCAGTCAGTCGTCGTTGTTAATTTGTGTTCGTTTTTGTTATGTTATTATTACCTGTAATAAATAATTTTATAAAGAAATATAAGTTTAAATTTAAAACCGGCCTCTGAACAAAAATAATTTTGATGTATGGGTTAAGATATATGCATAATACTTTCTCTCACAATTTTTATCTTTTGTTATTGTGTATTTATTTACCTATGTGCTTTTTATTTAATTATTTTATACTTTTATACAACGTAAATCTATTGCATTTATTCAATGTGGGACATTTGACTCTTGAAATCGAAGGTTTGAAGATCGCCGGAAACTGTCCGTTTTCTTTGCTTAAGAGTTTTCCGATGCACGCAAACACAGAACAGCAAGAGAACTTTTTTCTGAAAAATGTTGAACCGAATTCATACTATGGAAGAACAACACAACGAGCATCGGAATTTACACAATACGAAAACCGTTTATAGCAAACAGGATAGTCAAAACTTTAGAATTTGCTTGATGAAAGAATTTCTGATTTTACGTAGACAATGTTAGCTTTTTTTACTACGATTTATTCTGTCTTATTTATATTTTATGCCGAAAGGAAATACGGAATTACAGAATAATGTCAGACATAATGAACTATTCACAATGTTAAAGCGACTAAATATTATTATTTAATTTTACTAAGGTGAAAGAAACGCGTACAAAATATTGTTATAACAGATAGTTTCAGCGGTACACGTTTATTTATTATGTGCATTCATTTCCTCGTTCTACATTTATTATATCAAACCAAGAATATTTAATTTAACTGTAAGCTTCTACATACAACATAGCATGTTTTCCTCAACAGTGCAAATTTTCTAATTTTAGCGTTAATAGTTGTATGCATTTTTGAAACGCTTGAGAACCACAGTGGTAGAATATTTGTACTACCGTCCAAATTTATTACATCAGATAGAAAACAATAAGCGTTCAGATAAAAGTTGTTTTCGGTAAAAAATTTCCAATTCCGCTGAACTTGTTAAAAATTGCATCCGTTTCTTTGTCAACATAACTGGATAAAAATGGTTTCTACTCGATAAATTTTCAATATCGATTTATTTGAAAATGAAATCCCGTATGAAAACATGTTAGTCTACATGGTTCCGTTATTTTGCCATGCGGATTTACCATCTTTTTGTTTGTTTAAAAAAATCTGAAATATCAGTATTTTATTTGAATTTCGTTTTTGTGGAGAAGCGTGTTTTTAAATTCTAACGCCGTTGAAAATCGAAATTTTGCTAATAAATGAATGTCATATTAGTACCGAACATTCTTAAAGGAAGAGATGACGGTAGATGCAGTTTTGTAGAGAAGGATTTTTGATGACAAGCGATGTTTTCCGTTTAAATTCGCATCAGAGAGCTTGTACGATAGACGCTGCTAAAACGTTCTATCGCCCGTAAATTTGATGAGCTCTGAAGCACGTCCCACAATACGACGTATTCCCGTGGTCGGAGAATTTTCGTGAAATTCTTATCATTCAGGTTGTGCTCGCGGGAATTCTTTTCAGGGGAATAAAACGCGAAATAAGGCGGTATTTATTGAAACGTAAAGAGTTGAGATTGTAATAAAACAATATGTTACGATCGTATACATGTATTTTATGAAATTTAATCGTATGCACAACACGACTTTGCTTTGCAGTTAACAATATTTATTTTAAAAACTATTGTATTTTTGTCCCAATCTATATAATTCAAACATGTAAAGTTTCATGATGATAAACAGACGCCTTGCAAAGAAAACTTAAAAATTTGATTTTTATCCTGCAAAGAATTTTATTCTAAAATTTACGTTCAAGGCTGTGTATGTAAAATTACTTCCTGTTTTGCGCACTGTAAAATTGAAGAATGCATATATAAATTTATTTAAAAAATAGAAAAATTACAATGTAGGACGCAAATCTTATACATTATATTTAAAAAATATAATTGTTTCTGTGACTGTTTGATGCTGCATATTGAGTGCTTCATCTAACGCAAATGAATGTTCGCTATATCTCTATAAAGAAAATTATTTTCATGTTATTTTTACTTTTGTTTATAATCCATTACGACTTAGCCTGGTGAAAATTATTTTCCTCTACACAGTTTTAACACGTTTCATTAGGTAATCCTAGAAGTTTAATTTAATAAAATATGTACACGTATAAAGTGTTATAATAAATGTACATTATACATTTTATGTTAGTTCATTATACACACAAAAAATAGGTTAGTATTTTTGAATATCTTTTCCATGAATACATTATTCATTTAATTTCTTTAAAAAAGAATTTTATTCTTTAAAAAGAATTAAAGAATTAATTTCTTTAATAAAGCTTATATTAAAAATTATTGTTACTCATTATCATTGTGTTCATTTCACCAATTTCGATAACCTAAAATTTTCTAATGTAATTTTGTTGTATATCATTTGGTAACTTTATCGGTCAATAGCTTTCTGTACCACAGAGTGTACAAATTATGAATTTATCGTTGTATGTCTCTTTGTTATCATTCCTCAGAGGAAACTCAAAATCTAAAATAATTGGTACGTTCTTAATTAGTACCGATTGAAGTCGTAAGGTATTCCGACTGCTAATAATAATGTGACCTCGTCTGTTGATCACGAAATCAATTATCTGAGTATTTAATTAAAAGTTGGTGTCTCTTCTTTTTTATCTTTTTATGGTATCAACGCTTCTACGATCAAGCACATCGAAAACTGGAACAGAACAACACAAATACTGTTCATAATGCTGTGGAACCTATTTTTAAACTTTTGAATGATATTATAACAATTGTTAAAGAGAGATGCGAAATGGAACAAGAATACAGAGGGTGTTCATATTAAGTTCCTGTAATAGTTTTCCTTCTATTCCTTTAAATGTTGAAGTATGACGGCTCAGTTCACTTTTCTAGATAGAACTACTGAATTGCTTTAAATTATCCACCCAATTTCTAAAAGCAGAATATTTGACACGGTTCGATAACACGAGATTACTGAAAAATGGATCCTACGTGATATCGATTTGGAATTTGAAAGTTTGATGAAAATGCCTGCATATAACCTTCATTAATTATTCTCTAAAATGACTGACAGCTCCGTACAATTAACGAAGACAGATTCCAAATCGTACAAAGCCTGAAATACAAAAAAAGATTGGAAAAACGAGAAGATACATTTATGATACATCAAGCTGAAGTTTAAGGTTTCCGGGTGATCTGTAACTGGTGGTACAACCAATAGGAATTTGTTAAGAATAGTACAATTATGTATGCAGCAACTTGGGGATCACTACCAGTAATTTATGAACTCAGCGAAATTACTGCTAAATATTGTGGCCTTCATTTCCTATGTATTCCATATATACGAACATTGTACGTACTTATAGAAGGGAACAAAAATAGTTTACAGCGAAGTCTGTCAAACCGAATATAGACCAAGTGCACGCGTACTCGACAAATTTTCGAATCTATTTTTCTCGAAAACAAAGTCTCATATAAAACAATTTTACTCTACATTTTCGACTTATTTATAGAATCACCTTTCCGGTTGTACCACCAGTTACAGGACACCCTGTATTTACATAAACGAAATGGTTAAGTCTTCCAAACAATCGATTAGCCAATTTACAATTTATAATTAGTATTAGTATTTTTGGTTGGGGTACATACCTAGGTAATTTTCATTCATTTTTATTTCTCAATGATGTTAGACATGGAGATTTATTAATAAAAATCTGTTTATAATGCAAAATTAATTGTAAAAGATCTGTATAGTTTTATGTCTTTTTGAAACAGTTTATATGTGAAGAAAAAGTGTATAAATAGCATTGTGTGTGGTACCATTTTGCCATGCATAGGGTATACCAAAATGAAGAAATATCGTGGAACTCAAAAGTTAGAAATTGTTCAGGGTAAAAGAAATAGAATATCATTATCGCTTGAGAGACATAAGCGATTGAAAAGACAATACTAATAAATCAATGTAAATTATGTAAATTAATTTCACGTTTGTTTTGAGACAAAATCAGCTATTTAACATTAAAGATGTTAATGTTCTTCGTTAAACTGTAAGCTTTAAGTTGATATGTTATAAACGTTATTTTTCGGTAAATGAAATGATATAGGGTCTTCAATATTTTAAGGTCAGCCATTTTATTTGATACAACTGAATATATGGGGAATTGAGGAAATGGGTGGTTAAACTTTAGTATCATATTTTATCGTTCCTAAAAATGGGAAACTGTCACATAAACCAGACATCATAACTAATAAAATAATTTTCAAAAGTTATTTGACAACAGATAATACTTTTAATACAAAATTTTGATACGAATCAAACATCAAACATTTTACTGCGGACCGAAAGAATTGTACGTAAGTGAAAAATATCGAACGTAACAGAAACTACAAAAATTCGGTAGAAAAAAAATTATAAAAAAAATAGTAGGAATAGTAACAAAATTCTGAAACGAAGATTTTATAAAATAAAGGAAGAATAAATAAATGATAATTGTACTTCGCAAGTGTTACTAAAAACGGTATATCGTTTCTTGGTACTAAAAGAATTTAAAATGATTTAAGATATATATGGTTAAAACTTTCTTCGAGTATCTATAACCGTTATCGTTGACCAAAATTTAACAACAATCATTATCGGCAGATTAATTTTTTGGTTATCACTAACCAACATCAACAATACAAAATTTTGTTAATTATTAACATTAAATGAAATTATTGACATTACTGATAATATTAATAAAACGGGATGACGTGAAAATACAATATGTAATAAACGATTACGATATAGTATATATGTAACAAAATTAACTGTATAATTTTTTACGACATATCTGCATTTTTAGTTGTTTAATTATTGTGGAACAACAAGCGATGCAAATCATAAAAAAGTACATAAAAAAACTAAATCTGCAAAATTAAACAGAAGACTAAATATTAATATATGTATACAGAATATATGCAAATATTAGAAATATTATATGCAATACCTTTTATTTTTTTCTTTATTTCAGTTGTTGTATTACAACTGTTTACACATCGCAATCGATCATATATACATTTTATTTTATATAATTTTATTAAACTTATCGGTACCGTAGTCACAACAAATATTTATCGTCGATATTCGTTAGCTATGTTCGAACACATTTTTCGTCGACAAAAACCGTTAATGGTAAGCAAAATAAAATTTTGATTATAGGTGATTTCTGGTAACCAACAAATTTTTAATTACTTACAAGCGTTATTTTTAATCAAATCTAGTGATTTATATTGGTTATTGGTGACTGAAAATATTAAACCACATTGCATGGTTACCTGCAACCAACATTTTTCATTAAAAATATGAACCATTATGGTATTACTTTTAAAATTGTTGATATAAGGTTATGATCCTGTTTTTTCCAGGACAGTAACAGTTATTTGAAATTCCAATATGTATATGGGATATGATAACACCAATAATGCGGCGGAAAAAACTAAATGAAAATTCCTTGAAAGTTGTACTTTATTAAAAAAAAATAAATGCGACTAAATTTCTGATGCATAGTAAACTAATTACGTTACTTTCCAATAGTTAGTTGTGGTGAAACTATGCAAGTATCGAAATTTAATATCACATTTCTGTTAGAGTTTCATGTTCTATCGAATGGTGCCGAGAAGATATGATACTATTTTAACACCCTACATATTTATATAGTCTAAAGAAAACAAGGCATCATTACTATTAATTAGCATTCAAAGTTTTAAGCAAAAATATCTTAAGAGTAAACGTATGCCATATGTGATGTATTTCCTTGTGACTATGAATACATGTATGTAGTACTAGAATGGTTATAACTATATCTTAATATTTTTTTTTTGTAGAATGTTCACAACAATTTTTGTGCAAATTTTATACGTTTTCTGTATTTTCCAAGCCAATATATTTTCATGTATTGTACTACATAAGCAAAAGAAGTAGTTTGACAGTTGATTAGTAGCCAAGGATCGATGATCCTTGTCTGTTCTGTATTTCTCTGTAAAAAAATAACAATGACAACAGCAATTTCGGTGTTTTAAGAATTTGAGACGAGCAATATTTTCTTTTGCCTCTGGCTTTAAAATATTCCTTTTATAACTATACGAGGAGCTACAGATTTTACAATATAGATTTTATAAAAAATCAAAATGTAATTTCTATAAAATTATAAAATTTTTAATATCGAAAATCGAGGTTCGTAGTACTCCGCATAATCAAACAAAGAACATTTTTAAGGAGGAAGCGTGGAAAAATGTTTATTCACCTGAAATTTTTGGAACAATGATATTACTTGCCTTTGTTCTTCTTTTACGGAACAACGAAGGAGAAACAAAAATCACTAATTTTCTTCGGTGTTTTTCAGTTTTGCCGTATAAGGTTTCTAACCCACTTAATTTCTTAAAATTGTACAAAAAGATGACCTAATTAACAAGATTTTGCGACCGTCTGATGCATGCTATAAAATAGTATTACCTTGTCCTGAAATGTTTTTTAGTTAACGATAAATGATTGAGGTATTAAAGCACATACATTTAAATGCTTCAATTTACATAACACGATATTTACACTTTCAAATTAATTTTGAGACTTGCTTAAACGTGCGATTTTAATGGAAGAAAGATATACACCCGAATAAAAATTCTAGGATCTGACAATAATGTTGTTTTAAAATTATATATCCATAGCCCAAACACACATTTACATATGCGTAGGATAAAAATACGCATACATTAACATAAAAAAATAAGGTTTTCATTGACTTCGTATCCTTGATCTGTCGTCAAAATGCATTCCTAATGTTACATTTTATATATATTACTACATATTGCACATATTACAACTTAAAAGTCCCGTTATATGTATTTTCCAAAATGAGTGAATTGAAAAATATCTTTCAATATATATTTATTCGTTAATTCACTTTAGTTAACATTAGTTGCTCAAATTCGAAGGGCCATAAATTTCATCGGTTGAATTGTTTGTCGTTACATAGCACACTTAACCGAAGTGCGTGTATCAATATCCAATAATCCCCATTCAAGCCCCACAAACTGCGTTCTACCTCATTTGCTCTTATCCTGCCTTTTGGCTCGTTCTCGTTTCAAACGTTTCGACCCCGTTCAGTTCGTGAGAGGAATGCCGACGGAAAAACGCTGGACATTCATGCAGGCAATCGATAGGTCGCGCGTGATTAATCTTCGAGGCCAGCAACGAAGAGCAATTTCCCGAGGTCTTGTTGTATCCCAAAGTCGATGTGAAAAAGGTAACGAGGTTAGCGCTGCGCTATTTCAGACTAGCTAGATGGCAGCACGATTGATGAGAAGTTATGAAAGCCAAGAAACTCGCAACGTCGTGGGCAACGATATAAATCGACAAGTAGATCAATTAATCGGTTTCTACCTCAGCAATGGTGTACATTCACCTATGCGGCCATTGATCATACGTGTGCGGGAACAAACTTTTGTTTCCGGTGTTGGACCGTTCGTAATGCACCTCAACCTGGCCAGACTAAGCTTTGGCCAATTTGCAGTAACTCGGCTTTCGGTCAGCTGCCGACTAAAACTGGAAATTTGCGGTTGTGGCAAGAAAATATACGGGATCGGGTGCTGCGGTACCCCGGATCTGAGATTCACCGGGCTTCGTTTGTGTGGAAGCAGAATTAGGAACAGAATCTATGGTGCAGAGACTGCTGGTGGTTTGCGTCCCCCGGTACAGGCTGTGATGTAAATTATCGATCATTTTTTATCAGTGTCACGAAATTAGAGTCCTAATGTAGCTTTATTGAGAATTAGACGTTTATGTATTTATGCCATATCGAGGTTTGCAAAAAGGATACATTTCTGAAAAGTCTGAATATCTCATCACCTGGACCTTGACATATGTTGTTAGGGTTAATATACTGAGTTATACAACTAAGTATAGTTAGCTAGTGAGCACGTTTGGAATATTTAACTTATTGATCAAGGATCAAGAAAAAGACTCATCTGATTAATAAGTTACTGTAAATGTCTCAAAGATCTGTAGTTTATCGTACGAGGTGTGTTTATATTAGTTACACACCCGATAGCGCACCCTCGCCAAAAAGTATAACCTAAATTTGTCTATACCACAGAAATTAGCTGTATGAAAGTAACCCCCTCTGTGCCTAAAGGCCGTAACCTAGTTAGAGTTGGTGTTAGGTTCCCTAGGGACGGAGAAATAGAAGATCTGTGTTCAGAGAAAGAACGTTAGACAGTATACTACGTTATGATCGTAAACTTGGTATGTTTATTTTGTTCACGTGTGTATACATGCTGAAATACAGATGCTGGCCGAATATCATTGTCCTCCGTACGGAAAGATTCATATATATGGGAATATTATAATTACATATGGGTTTTCAATCTATATTTATTAGTAACCTTTTAGTAAATAATAATTGGCAGCTGAAACCTGAATTTTATTCGGGAGCATAATAACTAGATTTCAACAATAATACACCTACATTTATTAAAATATAAAATATGCGTGAATATTACAATACAATAAAAAAAATAAATTAGGAAGAATTAAAATCTAGTAAAATGAGTAACTCGTTTTAGAATATAAATTCTGTTCTATTCTTGCGAATGTATATCAATTTATTTATAACATAATCCGGATTCAATTTTATTCATTGATTAATATTTAATAATGAAGGCCAGTAAATCTTTTTTCTGTCATAGTTGCTTACTCTTGTAAGTTTTAAATCTTCTTAAAATAAAAACCGTTTTAATACGTTATTAAGGACATCGTTTAATAACGCAGCATCTTTATTTTGCTTGAATTTTTCTCGAGAAACAAATAATGCTTTAATATTTTCACAATTTCATGCTTCGCGATTTCATAACCCGCTCCTGTGAATATCAAGGGTAATATAAGAAGGATAATATATTAAGTGTATTAAGATTAGCTAACATGACAAGTAAGGACCACATGAATTTATTCCTATATTCGAGTGTAGTGATGATACTGGATGTAACTTCACAGTATAACTAGTAAACATGAATGTGTTTTATTTTTGTTATAATATGACAATACTCACGATATCTATAAATGGATATCATTATTTGTCAACCCTAACGTCATTAAATGTATAGAATTTAAAAAGCAAATTATTAAATATTTTAAATTATAGTATTATTTTAAAAAATATTTTTGAAATGACGTTGAATATAAAAAATGTACACAGTTGTTATCCGTAAATAATAATTATGCACAGTAAAATTATTGCACTTTATCTTAGCGCATCCATTGTTTGAACATTTGTAGCACATACTTATTTTCATTTATCGACTGCGCATGTGTCTAATGTGCAAAGGTACAGTCAAAATCATCAATAAAATGTTTGCATTTATAGTAACGGAATGATATTAACGGCCATAACGTAGGATATTGTGGCGTCTACGGCCATTAAACAGATAAATATATTATAATATTATTAAAGAAATTAAATAATTTAAATAAATTATAACACCCATAAAATCCTTGAAATTATATCTGACAGTACAATATGGAGTTTCGGGTTGCCTGGTAAACTCATAAATAAATCTTTAACTTCGATTCATTATTTGTACCACATATAAATGCAGTACTAATGGTTTAAATAATTGAAACTCTTCAACAGCAAAACATGAACAACTCTTTTGAATCACTTATATCAAAGACAGATATCAAGGTCTTATCTCGAAAAAATATCTTACAGTATAATTTAAGCAAACCAGAGCAACGTATAATATTATTTAAAATGCTGAAACAAGTGAAGCAAAGCTGTTAATCATCTCACACCTGCAATTTGCCCCACGATAGCACCTTAAATAACACACCACTACTTTCATTCGTTTGGGTTGCAACGCTTAGAACGAAGTCCTAAGCTAGTGATGAATGACCAAATTATGATTCACAAACCACTTTTTCGTAAGCTACCTAGCTATACACAAGGAACCCTTGTCACATCTTGATGGTTGTCTTTTATGGAGCTATAACGCTTTAACTGTTTGGTATACATACGTAGTTTTCATTCCTTCGACATGTCTCCCTAACCTGACCGATGATAGAGAAAAAGAATATCTGATAATAGGAATCAAACAACAGGAAAATCACCTAGTTATTGCTCAAGCTATTGGCCTTCGCTGTGCAATAAGGTACGATGCGCGAAATTAGATTTTTAAAGAAACACATTCATATATTTGAAAAATAACATTTAAAGAAATAGTTAAAATGTTGTAATCGTGCCGGATCAAGTGGACATGGAGGAAAGCTCATCGGTCGATCTTGAGTAAGTGCCAACCTAAGTGTGAACTTGCATCCATCGACTCATGTAGTGACTTTATCCCTTTTAGTGTCAATTCAAAGCAGAAAAGAATGAAAAAATTAGTTTTCTTCCGTAAACAGTATTTGCAAATAATAAGTATTATTACTACATTTTCAATTATTTATAAAAAATGACTAATATCAAAACAAACGGTAAGCCGTCATTGCATATGAAACGATATATCGTCATTTAATACTAACAATAAGAGGGTTAAGTTTCTCTTTGAAGAGGAATTTGACTACACCGACGGAAACCTTGAATAGAGTACTCTTACATCCATGATGTTGACATCAGTCGATTTCTTGATTGAAATACGATTGGGCAGTTCCAGAGCCAACCAATGCATGATACTGGTATCCATGTACAGCGGAGTTGCATTAGCTGATCGCTAATCAGATCCTTTAATAACCCAGCACCTGCTATCCGCATCAATACGTGGTATTAATTTCAAGGAACAAGCCTGAGTCCAGGACCGTATTCGTGTTTAACAGAACGCAGCCTATAAATACGCAGTCCTAAATTGCGACTACATCAATCATAATCATTGCACAATGTTTCTTTTTCATCGCCAGTTTGTTCCTCGAAATTATCCACCGTTCACGGTAACTGATCACATCCAGATCTGAACGGCGATCAGGTACGGCGACTTTACTATACTTTCAAGGGCACGAAGATTCCTCTATCAGTTACGCTGGCTACTGTTTGCTCGGTACCTCCTCTGGTTATGGCAATGTTCTACGGGCCTTAACTAGGGCAATTTTGGGGCCCTTGTCTGACAGTTCCACAGTATGAGCAGAATAGTATAACGGGCCGTTGACAATCCATCCGCTGGTGTCCTTGATACTCGTATTATGAACAACAAGAATTCCAATTGTATATATCTCTTAAACTGCGTATCTACTTGTGTCGTTTCACTGTTACATATTATTTTAAACATATTTCCAATTACCGTTGCGTATCATTTTGGATAAAGCCGAGTAGCATATCAAAATTTGCCAAAAGCTATTGTTATAACTACAATACACAAGGATGATACGAAACAGTGTTATGGAATAATGATACGCCACAAGCATTATGCGATCCATATGATACTTCCCAGATCGTAGCGTTGGGACGAGATTTTATTTGCTGTCATGTAACGTAAACGTTATAGTTATCTTCGGAAAGAATAATTTCGTTTTACGCGGAGGGTGTGTAAGGAAACTTTGCGAGGATTAATTACTCTTTTAATCGCTTATACGTTTCTTCGATTTACCAATTGCTACATTCCCTGTCACTGTTCTGCACGTAGCGCCTTTACGTTGTCATAGGTGACACTATAATTTTAGGCCATCTCATTAATTTTTCGGAGACCAGTATTGACAGTGTTACGAACACTTGCGTGGTCGCTGGAAGTAAATAGATCGATCGAAAACTGGCTCACGTGTTAGGTTATTCTTATCGTAGAATAAAAGTTCAGTCACAGTGGAGCAATCGATGCGATGGATGTACTTCCGGTAGTCATCTTGGAGATTATGGTAAATGAATTTTAACTGCTGCTCCATCAATGTCTTTCTATATCGTTTCATGAGCACAAAGTTGTTATTTCCGACGATAAATGGCTGCTTCTAATTCGAACTCGTTCTGTAGTTCATCGTTAAAGTAGATTCCTAGATGCAGTATACTCTTTATCGTGCGATCGAAAGGAGTTATCGCTGTTGTCTCTTCCTCTTGCATCTCAGCCAGCTTTCAGAGTTCCTGAATTTTTAACATGCTTCAATTTGAAGTTTAAGTCCAGTTACAATTTGCATAGTTAAAGGTTGTTGAATATAAAATAGATGTAACATTTCATCTGTCTTTCTTTGATTTAAAATGTATTGAATGGAATAAATTTAAATATTACTTAATAATTGTCGTAATAATTTCGTCCGTAAAGTGGATAACCTTTGATCAAGTAACACCTATCCATATTTAAACCCGCGATTTTTTTCTGTCGTTTCTTACTTCTCATTTTCTAGTTTTTTTTCAATACGTTTCACATCTCAATGAACAGAGTAAACCTTGGAAGCTCACAAATAATCATCATGCGCTCTTAAACGGTATAATACGTGGATACTGACGCATCTAATAAATAAATCATACGATGGGGTGGTAATGTAGCAACGATCTTCTTTAATTAATTTGTCTTTCCTTGGCTTATAAATTTAGGTAATAGATGTTCTGTGCAATGTATAACTAATTACTCAACGATATTTACACGTTTCTGATTCGATATTCAATTCATAAACTGCAGAGATGACAATTAGAATTTATATTTAAGAAGCTGCACAAACCTATGTCATACAAGTTACATTTGTAAATAACTATCTGGTGGTATAATTAGAAATTTTAAATATAATCAATTTAATGTTTCATTTTAACGAAAAATTCGATTACTCTGTTTTATTAATGTTTCTCTTTTTCCAATAGGCTTTCCAATAACTTTTTGGGACTTTAATTTTTTTTATTTATATCATAGCCTTCTTCAATTCGTTTTCTTCAGCTTATTTATAATCGAACTTCTTTTCGACTATTTCTTTTACTGCTTTTGACGTATTTCGTATTTTCAAATAGTTTATGAAAATAAGTAAACGAAATTAAGTAGAAATATTCTGTTATTTTATGGTCATATTTAGATGCATTGCCATAACACAGATTTTACCCATAAAGATGATCGTCATTAAAACAAGGTGAAATAATAAGGAATACTTATAGAAGAATAAAACAATACAAAATAATAATTATGCTGATATTATGTAATTAATTTTATAACAGTGTTATAAATGAAATCATAACAGTGTTATGATGATCAGGTTTTGAGACGTTTCACTGTGCTAATACATAGATACGTGAATAACAAAATAAAACAATTTTATTTCAAAAACAAATTTACAATTTTATTTTATTTTTAAAACAAACTTTAATTTCATTTTTACATGCAACAATGTATTATTTATCCATTAATTATATCAAAATACTAAAGACTGTTAATAATGCAAAATATTAAAAGATACTAAATATTATTAACGAGATTCGTTTAAGAAAGAGTTGAGGTTTCTTAGCGAATGAAATAAGAGCAATTTACAAAAGTATATGAATATATATTATAAAGTATTTCAATAAAGTAATAAAATAATTTGTTTGTGGATAAAGTGAATATTACACATAATATTAAGTATTATTTGCACAGATATCAAACTACTGGGACATGTCCAAGTATTAGATTCTTTACCTTACACATCGCAAAAGACTTTATAGCTTATGCTGCCACATCTACCTAATTATAAACTACTTGATATTATATCAAATTTTCATTACAAAGTACTGATCCATTTCAACTGATAATTATTATATCGATTTTACACTTCTTAAGTAGTTAACGCATTAAAAGTTTCTTAATTTAACGTTTAAAGAATTTAATTATGTACATAATGGAGTGACTGAAGACTCTAGTTCCCACGATACTCCGGAGTTCACAAAACTAGGTATTTCTGGTACGATCGATTACCTAAGTGATTAGTAGGTGACCTAATACTTTCATGCAGAAAATAATGATCGAATGCTGCATTAAAGAATATATAATTATATTTAAAAAAAGCAACTTTGATTTTCGTATCTTTCTTATACGTCCACATAAAGCTGTCTCCACCAGATAATTTGTTCTCTGAAGTCACGTAACTTTTATACGTATCATTAATATTTTTAAAGATTTTCGAATTTCAATCGGTCAGTCTGTATAAGCTTTCGAAATCTCTGTTTCATCTTACTTTATGGACACATTCAAACATTATACAATAATTGTATTGTTCTGTGATATTTTGCAGTTCCGATGTCAAACGTGTCGGCTGTGGTTGGCTTTAAAGCTGTAATACCTTGCAACATTGATCCATTGAAGAAAAGCGAGGTGGTGAGCATGGTTTTTTGGTACAAAGACAAGAGGGATGGCGAACCGATATACAGCTTGGATGCTCGCGGCAGATCGATAGCCCAAGCGAGGTTCTGGTCAGATCCATACGTGTTCGGTGAAAGAGCGATCATGAGGACGAACGTGGAATCTGTGAAATTGGAAATCAATCCTTTGGAAACAACCGATGCGGGGGTATACAGGTGCAGGATGGATTACAAAAATAGTCCAACGAGAAATCACAAGGTTAATCTCACAGTGATAGGTGAGTATTTCCTTTAATGATTGATCGGGATTAATTGCTTCCTTTGAAAATGGACGATATATTGACGGACTTCAAGTTAACCTGTTTTCGTTTTCTTTGCACCTTCTACTATCCTATTCAGTCTAGTTTACCACTTGAGTCGTTTATTTTGAAAGTGCGGCATGTCAATTGCTTGTTACTGCGAAATATTTTTGGCTTTGTATTTCAATTTTAAAGATATTAGTATACACTAATACACAATTTTTTGTATTTTGTGATAATGTACATTTATTACGATAATGTATGTTTATTATGATAATATGTAAAAAAAATGTAAGGTTTCATTATACCCACTTAGACTTGCTTCACTTTTAAAATTGATGAATTATTGTGATCGCTAATTAAACGGATAATATTTCGGTTATTCTTTTTCTTAATTAAATCATTTTGATCCAAACATATTCAGATACTGATGCTAAGATTCTTCTTTCATTGCCAATTTTCATGGATCTTATTTCTATAAACATAACAAAAATAACAGAATTGTTTGAGAATGAGGATTTTATTCAGAAAAGTATTTTTATTTTTTTATTGTTACCTATCAGTTTCATTTTCAGATACATCACATAATTTTCATTGGAATCATTCTGAACCATATTTCTTTTTAATAAAATAAACCACAATTCATAATTAATTTTTAAATAGCAGTGCAATTGTTAAGTGGATTTGTGCACCGATTCTAAGATAAAAATCATATGAATTTTGTTAAGTATTTATGAATAACAGAACTAAAATTAACTTGCAAGCTGATAATAAAAATTTGTCACAGTATTATCATTATTACTAAGATTTACCGGAGTTCAATTAGATCGTAATATATTCAGCTAAAAATAATTTCAACCCATGGTAGACTTGCACCACTTCCACAGTAGATATTTTTCTGGAATAGTTAATCACCGAAACTTCCATCACCCAAATGTTAGGGAATGTGAATTAATTATCACTATAGATTGCATACAGATAAAAATAAATATTAAATGTTATCTGTTATTATCATTATTTTCATTTTTCTTCAAAAATGGACTTGCCCACTTTCAAAGTAAGCGGTTCATTTCATGGTTTAATTATTTAAAAAGTCAATATTTCATACAAATTATTTCCAACGTTTTAGTTAGTAACAGATAATGAATTACTATAATTTTGTCGTATTTATTGAAATTTACGTTTAGAGTATCTTTACGAAGTTTTGTCAATTTATTCTATCAATGAGATGGCAGTGCAGTTTCTTAAAACTACATTGGAAAAGGAGTTCGAGGTGGAATGTTTGCACAGAAAAGTAGGTTTTCTTGTATCGGTTTTATTAGAAGTCTTCGAGGTATCGTAAAAGTACATTAAAAAATTCTTAATACATTCAAATTATAACTATAATTGTTAGTGTACGGATGCAAATTAACAGGAATTGTTAAGATAAAAACAGTATAAGAGCGATTCACACAACTAAAATAAATCGAATCATTTTGTTGATTGAAATCAGGAAAAATGTTATAGGAAGAAGATGAATGATTCAAGGTTGGTCCTGTTTTACCATACAACAAATCTTGTCACTTTACGTCGAAAAGTATTATAATAAAATATCAAGGATTATGAGAAATTATTACACAATTCAAAATCGTACATGCGATATTATTACATGATTCAAAAATGCAATATTTCATACAAAAATTTTAAATTTTAATTGTTTAGTTCCTTGATATTGTACTTTAACAGAATGTTCTACAGAATTCAGTCGTGTAAAAGCAAATACGCAGTTCGATAAAAAAAAGCGAAATGTATATACACTTTTTTTAAAAATGTAACAGTATTTGTTTTTGCACGGAACATTCTGGGGAAAAAAATATTGAAGTACGATGTTAAAAAATCAATAGTTATATCAGATATTTTAAACTCACATATGAAATACCAGATTTTTAAATTTGAAACATTTTACGAACAGTTGATTTCTTTGACGTTCAGTCGTGATACTTTTTACGTAGAACGACGAAAAGATTTCATGTAGGCAAAAAATAGGAAGATTCTCATATAAAGGTATCCAATATTCTTTTGTGTAGAATAACGAGACGATTCGATGTAAAGAGGAAGGTTTCGAATTCAAAATAATACTTGTGCACTTTGCAATCACAAATAAATTTTAGGATGAAATTATAGTTCAGTTTGTACCATTGTATATCTTTTCTTTAATATTGTTTTATAATTTCAATGAAAACGGTACAGCATATTATAGGTGTTTGAATCACCTTGAATGGATCTTTGCATTTAATATATGACGTACGACATTTATTACAATACATTTGCAATAATATAAAGGGTGACATGTAGCTTATAATATAATTGTGGAAGGGTTGACTCTGTATAAAGAAGACAATATACAAGTCCACTATAAAATTTAAAACTAATTTAAAACTAATATTTTATATCATTTTTTTTAACTTAAAAATTCATTATGTCATTGTCAATACGAAAAATATTTTGCTGAAAATTTGATAGGTACTTATATATACATAATTAATAATATCATAAAGAATACTAATTAATAAAATATAGATATACAAAGTATCTTGTCACTGGTGTAACTAAAAAATAAGGTGACTCTGCGTGCAAAAATAAATCGAAAAAGTGAAATAAAATTTTGTCGCATTTACCTTCATTGCCGAGAGGATTAAATTTGAAAATTTATTTTATTGTCTAAAAATGAACACTGTCTTCTGTATTGCAAAAAAATGACAATTTAAACTATTCCTTCATTAAATTCAACAGTGAGTGGATGTTATAAGTTAATAAATTCAATCATTACCTGATAGTACACTTTAGCGATATTAATAATTACATACAGTTAATATCTTCTGCATTGTTCTTACTGACGCTATCTTCACATTGTCTCTACGAATGTGTTTATGCTTATGCATTCATTCTTGTTACGCCTATGTTTTCTAAATCGAAATCACTCATACGTGTGATGTATGTAATGTGATACGACGCGTGGCTCTTTTGATGAGACTTTCCGGCTTAACAATTTAGAATGCAATATTTGAACTTTATTAAACTTTTTTTAACAATAAACTTTTCTATCGTATTTGTGAGGTTCTTCCGATTAAAATGATACCAAACATGACATAATTTAAGCAACATTTACTAATTTATTATTTATTGCATAAATCATTTTACGTAAATAACGATACGCAGTTTTCCATATTCTCCGTAAAACATACACCGATTCCCACATTGTCCGTAAAATGTAGTCTCGTACCCTCACATTGTCCATAAAAGGCAGTCTAGTACCTTCACATTGTCTGTGAAATGTAGTCTTGTACCCTGACATTGTCCGTCGAATATAATCTTGAACATTCACATCTACCGGATGCAGTCTAGTACTGTGACATCGTCCGTAAAACAGACCGTTTTTTGACATCGTCCAGACACTATTTTATGCATTAAACATGTAATGTGCACAAATATTTCATATATTTTTACAGCAATGTGTTTTATTAATTAATTTAAAACGATTAATAACATAAAATGAATTACAGACTCAGTAAGTATTAATAAGTAAATAAGGTCCAAATTATATTATGTTCGGTCCCATTTTCATCGGAATAATCTCACTAATATGTTAAAAACATTTTCATCTGGAAAAACTTAATTATAAAAAAGTTTAAAAATTGTCATTTGATACGCGGAGATTTAAATACTCGGCTGCCTCGACTCACTCTCCGTCCTTGTCTTTTTATTCTCGATTTTTTTCTCTATTCGGCAAAATACAAAGGCGATCTACGAGGCTCGAATTTCAATTCTGGTACCATAGATTGTCCCATTCCGATTCCGAGCGAAGGGACAATGTAGGAGATATTACTGAACATACATATGTAAATTTTGTATATCTCTCCTAAACCTAAAGTTGTTGAAAAATACAATTTTCTTCGCTGCAAACAAATTCTAATAACACATGTCTTTAACAATCTTTAAATGCAATCTTCTGGAAAACGAAACTGTGTACGAAAATATTTTATCGTGTTACACAGCACGATGTAAATACAAAAGATAGAAAAAGTAGTTAAAATACAGTAGTTATGAAATAATGATCCTTTATTATAGTTTTTGTAAAATTACTAGAAAAGTACATATATTATGACGATTACCTCTTACTTATTTGTAAATACGTTTTATAAAATTCTTTTATAAAACTATACTCCTTATTTTAACAAGAAGACATCACAGTCATTGGCGATCCGTAGTTGTTCGTTTTTGCGAATACTCATTATTTGGAGATCAATTTAAAATTTAATTTTTTTATTTCCGAAAATAATAAGTTATGTAATTAAATTGGCTGTTTTAATTAACTCTACTGCCGTTTCAGATCTCTCTTCATGTTTAATAATCTTTTCACATATTCCTTTCTTTTTTATGAGTCATTTATCATGTATATTCGTTACATTTTAATATTAGTGTTTATTTTTTATTTTTATATAATGTATATACCACTATATACATTATAAATAATATAACACAATTACAGTAAATTAAGAAAAATAAAGAGCAATGTTAAGAAGTAAAAAATATAAGAAGATACATGCGTTAATATATCCATAATATGTATGAAGAAAGAAAAGAATATGTATAAATTGAAAAAAATATGTTGATTTGAAGTGGCGATAAAATAATTCAAGAACTTACCACCTCTTTACCATCGTTACAGCAGCTGCTCCAATACAGTGAAATAATTTAATATTATTATAAATTAAAGAATTAAATGTTAAATATATTCCCAAATAATGAGTATTGATTAAAATGTCCACAATATGAGTTGGCTTATTATTGCTTTAAATTCATCAGAAAGAGTTTAACGTCGAGTTTAACAAAAGAGTAACATCTCCATGTTAATTCTAAACTTTACATAATAGATACAATTTTGGCTGCAATAGAATTATTTTGTTCCGGAAAATCAACATGTTGAGTAAATGATTACTTCTATACTTCGCAATTGGTCATATTTTCGTTTAACAGTGTATGATTATTGTAATATAAAAATGTTTATAGTTGCTATGAATATTCTATCGGAAATTTTACGACGAAATTACTGGTGACGAAATAGTTAAGATCGAATTCCTTTAAAAGATTTGTAAAATGCCTGGTATAACCTATATAAATCCACCCTTGTGACAGTGCCGCCAAACAAGCCAGTGATTTACACCGGAGAGAACTCTGGTAGAACTTTGGCCAATATGCAGCAACCCTTCAATGAGGGTAGTGACTTGTCCTTACTGTGCGAAGTAATCGGAGGTTTTCCGCCGCCGAAGGTCACATGGCATTTTCAGGACCAAATAATGGACGATACGTATGCACTAGAACATGGTGGCATCACTATAAATCATCTTTTCATCCCGAAAGTAACAAGAAACTTCCTAAGAGCTAAACTAACCTGCCAAGCGAACAACACGCATCTAGTACCATCATTGACGTCAGAGATTATTTTAGATATCAACTGTAAGTACGAAACTTCTTCAAATTTGCTTATAGTCTTTAAATGCTTGCTTCAAAATATCTAGTATATTTTGTTTTACAACATCGAGTATTATACATCTGGATTGTATAATCTTAAAATTTTTTAATATTAGAAACACCAAAACAGTGTGTGTTATTTTCAATTCGTTTCAAATGAATAGTAACTAATAGAGTTATTTGAAATCAGTACAATAATTGAGATTTAAACTGAGTTTCACAGCGATTAAGTCTACATAAGCGCTGCTTATTTCTGTTTTCTTGTGTTTTGTTTGTAAGGTCGCACCTATTATGGAACACTTGATTATGAACGTTTGCCTGAGTACATCCTTTTTTAATTAGACATATGCGAAAATACGTCACAATTAATGAATATTTACAAGCTATTACATAAATATGCAAAAATTTAAGTTTCTCGAAATTATTGTAAAAAATGTGAAAAATGCAAACGCGGCGAAATGAATAAAGGGTACCTAATATGGGGCATCTAAGAAATTTATAAATAAATCTCAAAATACTTTATTGTTACGATGGAAAATAAATATTTATTTCCATGAAATGGACAAATAAATAAATATCTTACATTTTCCAAAATTTATATTATATTATATTAATTCTCTTCATCTATACGTTGAGTATGTGAATGGCGCACCTGAAGCACCACATCGTTTATGACCCCAATGAAAGTAGTGAATAAATTGAAACTTTTCACCATTAGTGCCACTTTCATAATTACCACCACAAGATAAGCATTCTGTATCGCGTTCATCATTAGCAGCATCATTAACATCATCGTCTGGTGATTCTTCATGCTTCACTTTGAAGTCTACGAATCTACCATTTGAAACTATATTTTCCAGTACTAACTCTATTATTACAACTTTTCTTTCTCCTATTGATTCAATGTAACATTTCTTCAGGCGATGTGAATAATGAATTCAGAACACAAGCTAAATCTGATTCACCTTCTATCCATGATATGTACAATAACCACATTTATATAATACTATGTAACATGCTGTAGTATAATAATATAATGTATTCGTGATAGTAAAAATATCGAACATACCACATAGTAATACTACATAGAATTAACATGAACGTGCACCCAACACATGAATGTTGCGGATGTGGAACATGTTCCATATTACGTACATCCAACGTGTTCCATATTGGGTACATAAGTATTTCGACAAGTAAATACGAATTAATTTCACCAAAAATTTTAAATATATAATTCTCTTACCAAAAGCTTTTATATGCTTTGAAATAACCATCAGTTTCGCATTTAACAGCGGACTTCCAACTGATGTCGATCTGTGAATATGATCGCTTTTGGTTTAGTTTCCGAAATATTCCGGTGTTCCATATTACATGTACTCACTCTAATCAAATACTGTGACATTAAAATTACAAAAAATATCATATAGTAGACTTAGTCACTTTGATCTGAAAATCTCATGTTCCTTAACTTAATTTAATTTGGATTTGGATTTTGGAAATTCTTGATATTCGCGATATTTCAATAGAATTTTCAGGAATCTCGTTCATGCAAGCTGAATAAAATATACCCTCTGTACATCGGATATTTTTATACTTATTTATCTGTTCATTTTTTAATTACAGTAAAACCATTGATAGTGAACATCACAAACAAACGAGTACATTTATCAGCATTAAGAACATACGAAATCGAATGTATTAGTTCGGGTTCTAGACCGGAAGCCGTGATCACGTGGTGGAAAGGAAACCACCAAGTGAAACATATGGCTAGAAATGTGAGTATAACATTTTTGTACCTTCACCAGTGGTGTTCAATTATTAAAAACCTGCGCCGTGTACACGGCGATTCTGAGTTCTTCGTAGTTTGCAGATAGTCCGAACATTACGAGAAGTATTTTAAGTTACGTACCGACCATGGAGGATGATGGAAAGTATTTGACTTGTCGAGCTGAGAATCCAGTTGTACCTGAGAGCGCGTTAGAAGACAAATGGCGGCTATTGGTTTACTGTAAGTGAATAGAATTTTATTTTGTTTTAATTTTACTTAACTGTATCTTTATTGGAATAGAATCCCGTTGCAAATGTTTCTTAATCAAAGTTCTTACGATGTTATATATTGAATGAAACTGAGGATATAATTCGATCCAGAGATAAAAAAAGTAATCGATAGTACAAATAAAACAATAAAAACTGAAAAGTCATTTTCTGTTTTCATGTCTTCTCAATCTGTCATTTTGTACCAACTAGTTTCACGTTTCGTATTCTGAAAGGGATTGAATGAAAAATTTATAATAATATAATGAATATTTTGAAAATTTTATATGTATATATAATGTAAAATTTTAATGACCAGTATGTCAAATTTAAAGTTTGAATTAATCAATAAAAGAGAAAAGGGTATCGATTATAATATTTATCATATTTTTGTTTTACTATTACTTATAATATTAACTCTTCGCACTCGAAATGTGACTCGCCATTTGATACAATGCAATTTAAAATAAATATTTCTTAACTAATTCTATGAAGTTATCCATGTGACGTATTAATACAGCAAAACAAACAGTAGTAACAATTAATATTACTTAGAAAGTTTTAGAGTTTTAATATGCAAAAAGCAAAAAGAAACCTCGAGTGCAAAAAATTAATATATGCATTATGCTTGTATTATTTTAAGTAAAATCAGCATCAAAATAGTATGATTCGAAAATAAGTAAATATTTGAATAAATATTTGTTGAATATAATGCTAGCGGACCAATTTCTTTAAATCCATTTAGTATCCTAAATGAAATGGAAATGCTTCTCGAACTTCAAGTGCATTCTGAAGTATTAAGATTTAAAAGTTTATGATTGCCGTACAATTTTACGGCGAATATATTGATTTATATTCAGAAACTTCTTTATTCGCGTTTCGCTATTAATCCTTTGTATATTAAATTCGACGCTAATATTATATATTTTGCAAGTTATTTAGTAAATGATAAAAATATACTGTTAGAAATTTTACTTTGTACCTCATAAACAATTTCAGTAAATGAAAACAAATTTTTAAAAATCAACTTCAGTAAAGTACAAATTTGAAAGTCTGAGAAGTTGAAGATTTGGGAATTTGATAACATAAGAATTTCGAGTATTTCTAAAATTTTTGAAATTTCACAGTTATAAAACTTGAATAATTAGAAATTTAAAAATTGAATATTGAAAGATTTGACAATTTTGGAATTCTGACAATTTGGATATTGGGGGATTTTAAGATCTTGGAATTTGAAGATTGAGAATTTCAAATTTGAGAATCTGGGAATTCGAAAATTTATGAATTTTGAGAGTTTAGAGACTTGGGAATTTGGGATTTTTGATATTTTGGAGAATTTGAAGATTTGCATATATGTAAATTTGAAAATTTATGAAGTTTGAAATCTGGATATTTTGGAAGATTTGAGACTGAAAATTTGAGAATTTGAGAATTCGAGAATTTAAGAGCTTGGAAATCTTTTGAATTAAAAAATTTGGATATTAGAAAATTAGAAAATTCGAATATTGAAAAATTTGAAGATTTGTAAATATAGGAACTCCACATTTAGATATTTTAAAACTTTGAAAATCTGACAATTTCAAAAATTAAAAATGAGGGAATTTCAAAAAAGTAGCATAGAACAAGTTGCAATCAAGAAGATTGATTTACTATTTATATACTAAGGGTTAATTGTAATAACATTGATTTTGTTAGATACGTTTATATCTACTTATTATTTCCATTGTATTTATTATTCCCAGATGCTCCAATAGTGACAATCAAACTAGGTTCAAGCTTAAAAGCGAACGATATAAATGAAGGTGACGACGTTTACTTCGAATGCAACATACAAGCGAACCCGGAGGCGTACAAGTTGGTCTGGTACAAAGACAATAAGGAGTTACATCAAAATGCAACTGCTGGAATTTTTCTTCCCAGCGGGCAATCTCTAGTTTTACAAAGCGTGACTAGAAATTCTGCTGGTGAATATTCCTGTATGGCAGCCAATGTTGAAGGGAAATCTACTAGCAGGCCAGTGACACTCGAGGTATTATGTAAGTATGAAGTACTAAACATTTTCTTGTTTAAATCTGAACTGGAAATGTATTATAATTAAAATAAATTCTACTCAGTCAATTTGAAAAAATAGACCATCTTTTTGTCGTTTTTGTCAATACTTATTATCTGGAAAGATATTTAATACTCAATTCTTTGATATTAAAAGATCTGCGTTTCTAAATGATATTGCAACAACTAACGAAGGTGGTAGAATAATAAGCGACAATTCAAAAAAGTGGTGGATCACAGATGGGTCAGATTACTTTTGCTATAAACTTATTAGAATAAATTATTTTTAGTTTTACTAAAATCAATAATACAACAACTATGTTTCCTTGGTAGAAATCTAAACATTTTCAAATATAAAAAGTTATCAATTTTCGCAATTACAAATTCTCATATTCATAGATCCAGAAATTTTTGATATTTCACACTTTGAAGTTTATAAATTTATAAAATTACTAAGTTTTAAATTTTCAAAATTCTGATATAAGAAACTCTGAAGTTCATAAATTTATAAAATCACTAAGTTTTAAGTGTTCAAATTTTGATGTTTCCATGTTTTCATGTTTACAAAATTTAAAAATATTAAATTTATGAATTTATAGATTTACGAAATAACGAATTTATAAAAACTTATAAATTTATGAATTTACAAATTTACACATTTTCAAACCTACAAATTTGCAAATTGATAAATATTTAATTTTGTTGATTTACAAATTTTCAACATTACATGTTCTGAAAGTTGAATACTCAGAAATTTTCGAACTAACATATAACACATTCTTAATGATATACAAAATAGATCAACTAACATCGTTAATACAATCATTGTTATTAACATTACTGAGTAAGCTTTCACGATCCCCAGTCCGTAGCGCACACGTTATCCATAAAAAAAGCTGTCGCGACGGAATTCATTGAAAATTGAAGGAGAGAAGATATCGCCCCAGTTCGACATCTGAGATCGTGACTTGTCGCATTTTCAGATGTACCGATCTGCAAGGACGGTTCTTCGACTCAAGTGGTTGGTGCTTTGAAGCACGAGACGATCTCGTTGGTATGTGCTGTTCAGTCGAAACCGCCACCCACAACTTTCCACTGGACCTTCAATAATTCCGGAGAGCTGATGAATGTGCCTGCCAATAAATTTACACATGTCAAACCTCTGAGTCTGATCACTAGCCACTGGCACGGCTCCAGGCTGAATTACACGCCAGCAAACGACATGGACTACGGCACGGTTGCTTGCTGGGCCAAAAACCGGATCGGGGTGCAAAAGACCCCGTGTGTTTTTCAGATCATCGTGGCCGGAAAACCTTACCCCCTGCAAAATTGCACAGCCCTTCAGTCGACTGGACCCTACGCGTATCGAATGGGTAAGTAACACTCGATCCATGCTGTTTGAACCCTTCTTCTGACCTAAATGGTGTCAACTATGCCATTACCCATCGTACAAAATGACGGTTTACGATCGATAACCCTGTATTGTGTTCAACAGCCTGTTTTCTGCTGTATCCTCGGAAAGACAAGGTGACCAGTCGTGCGAGAAAATTCGTGAAATTAGGCGGGCTTTGGGGATCGATTGAAGGGGTCTGGGGTTTCTTGTTACAGTAGACCGATACCGGAGATGGAGATCCTGCCGCTTAGGGTGCTTGATGCTCTTTGGGGTCGCTTTAGGCAACCTTTTTTTTGTCCTCGAGACTTTTTATCCTAATAAATTCCTCACTAAACTGACCCCAAACGTCTTCGGCATTCTGCAAGGACATTTAATCCTTTTATATACAATTGTTAAATACAACTGAAATTTGTAACAATTGTTTTACAAAGCGAGAGACTTAACATCTTCAGAGACGATATTCTAATTTCAATTACAACAAAGGAAATTGACTTTATTTTAGTTTATTTTTACTGAACAAGGAAAATGTAATATAAAAAAATATAAAATTATGAAAGCAGAACGGAACAATATAGATGTCTAAATTTGTGAAGTTGAGATTTAAAATTTTCAAGAATTCTAAATCTCAAGAGTTTTATATGCCTAAATGCGAAAATTTTTGTTTATAAGTTTTTTAAATTTTAAATACAATAATTTGAAAATATGAACATTTCTAAATCTAAAAATTTGATACTGTGAAAAAACATAAACTTCCTAATTCAAAAACATAGATTAAAACTTATATTAGACACGTAGATTTGATGATATAGAAAAGTGAAAATTTAAACTACCTCCATGCTAACAACAACACTTTGTGTTATACGTATGGTTTGTAGTTATACATACATGCATATATACATATATTTATTTATTTATTTAGTTTCACCTTTTCATTGAATTTGACAAATATAAATTACCTAAAAGCAGTACATCATCGTTATAACTGCTCTAAAATTCATAATTAATCATAATTAGAAATGTAATCGTTTCATGATTAATGATTGTAGAGTTAATCGTGTCTGTGAATTATATTTATTATGCATTGATCATGGTCGATGGATTATTTAGACGGCACAATCATTAATCATGAATATGACTTCACATTAGTTATAAATGTTAATCATCCAACAGGTTACTGTATGCGTAGCTCTGCATGTGTACTTTATGGTTCATAAATAATTTCCAAGAAATCCTTTTATTTAATCAATTTTTATCTAAATAGAAGATAGTTCATCTTTTGTTTAGACTTTATTTTCTTTGCAACTTTATTTGAAATTTTTCACTATTATAGGAATACATACGTTAGGTTTCTCATCTAACGACATTTTTTACGAAAGAAAACAGTATCAAATTCCTTCGCTTTAAGTAAGAATTATATTAGAGACATGAAAAACAGAATATATAATGTAATTGTTATGAAACATATTAGACAATTTTATAAACTATTTAGTCAATTTCTTAAACTATTTTTCATAATAATTCGTTTTTAAAAGACCAGTCATTTGATAAAAATAATTTTCTGCGATACATCATTATTCGTGATTAGAATCATTCTATTAAAAGATAAGTAAGAAATATTATTTAACTCAGTAAAGAAAAGGCGATTGTTCTCTATACCATTACTCTCCAAAAAGCTTTTCATGTTACATTAGGTTCTCCATACAGTACAACGGCATACTTCTGAAGTACATATTTCTTTTATCACGAAAACCGAAGGAGTTATTTAAGTGACCTATTAGGAACATGCAAAAATTTCCATTCTATGTATAATTAACAATAATTAATTTGTAACCTATTTTTTTATCGTATTGATTCTGTTCACATTAAATATAAAGGTATGAGATATAATTGCATGTATGTTAATTTGTGCAAAACCAGAAATCAAGACATGATATGTACTCGATAATATTTTATATATCTTCTTTATTTAACTATAACATAGTAGCTGTTAATTTTACGGCAAATAATTTCACAAAACTGATAATAATTATTATTTATTTATTGAAAATTCTGCCGTAGTTGTATTTCATAGTCTTCCTTTATAAACCCGACAGAATACTTAGAAACGTTCTCCATACTTAAGAATAAACATTTTTATTTTTTACATTCACGTTAATAATCAAAATTGTCGTAAAAGCAATGGAAACTTGCACTTTTCTACTAGTTTAAACGCTTTGTCCTATGAACATTAGAATCCAAATTTAAATTTTTACAAAGATTTCAACGTCAGCTGCAATTTACATGATTTGTTTAATTTTGGTTCCTGATACCTTGCTAAAATTCATTACGTTCTCACATTTTCAATATCTCTGTATAATTAACTAGCGACACGACCCGAACAAATGTAGGTGGCTAAGTAATTAATTGAAGTTAATAAATTATTCAGTTTGCTCATTAACCACTTCAAACTGTATATACTATAAAAGTATTATAATAAAGTATGGTAATAATACCCTGCATAACAATTATTCACGGTCAACGATTGTGCACACGATTTCAATTTATGATCATTTAAAAAATATTAAAGACAAACATTTCTCTTAAAGATACATTTTTGTTAAAAGAAATATTTGTAATAATTTAACAGATATTTCCTTATTAACTTTTTGCACTCGGTTGTCCTTTCTGAAGGGACACTTTAAATATCAAAATAAGATCTCCAAGTGCAAAAGGTTAAATTATACACACCTGACGTCGTCAGCATTACCGTGCAGCAATACTCATTTGTATACATTATGCGTATATTGTTGCCATACTCGCTTCATGGGTACCGCCATATTGTGACACAAGCTATGGATGTTTGTGTATTATATTTATAGTACACCAAAGTTTGCAAAATGAACATAAATTATGCAATCCATAGACTGTAAATCTCATAGATTTCATAATTTTATTATACTTCGTAGAGTTCAACGTATCATAAATGCATAAGCTTCTACAATGTACTTGTTTCATCTACTTTTACTTAACCTAGAACTTTTTAGAGAGTTACAGTATTCACGTCAGTACATTACATTATGATTATGCATCATTCATAACTTATTGCTACTACAATATTCAGACATAAAGAAAGTTAAATTCTTAAGTATGTTATGCATTTAGCAGTCTTTGATTATACAGATTATAAATTAGAATTGAACCCAATACTGAGAGTGTGTTAAAATCGGTAAAAAATGTAATAGGTTTGCAAGGTCAAAACATTCTTATTTTTGTTATGTTGGTACTATGAATGAATGTCAATCTGTATGCAAGTGTAAGAAAAAATACATTAGTATGCAATATGGCCTACATCTGAGTACTGCATTCATCAAAATTCTATATCTTCTAAATTTGATTCAAATAAAACTTAAATATAATCAAAACCTTGACACAAAATTATAACGAATGTAGCGATATTATATGGCAGTGAGAATACTAAACACATTTAACACTAAACCAGTGTCTAATACACATGATCTGGAATTAAAAATAAAGTAAAAAAATAGACAATGAAACATGATCCTTACAAACTTTATAATTTAAAATACAAATTCACAATAATCTTTATAAATTTTATAATTTAAAATGCAAATTCATAATAATCTTTATTTTTATAATTTCAAATACAAATGCACAATAATCTTCAGAAACTTTGTAAGTAAAAAGCAGTCATTTGACTGTTTTATATGTTAAAGATATAAAAAAGTACTAATGGAGTAAAAAGTATTTCCATTATGTCATGTATCTTTTCAAATCAATTAACGAAATAACTGAGTTCTCATTTACATCCTTCTTTTCTCTAAATCTTCCATTTCTTCGTTTGAAACAGGTCACGAGGACTTTAAAGCCACCGACTCGAGAGACGCTGACTGGTTGATTGTCAGATGCTCGGAGGGATTTGATGGCGGTTTGCCCTTGACTAATTACGAACTCGAGGTCTATAGCGAAGAGAACGTTAATCATGTCAATACCATCTACTTGAACCGCACAGAGAGATCCAGTTCATCCGGTCCGGTTTTCGAAGTTCCTGGTTTAGAACCTGGTCGTAACTACAGGTTACATCTCTACGCAGTCAACGCTAAAGGACGTAGTGATCCTGTTGTCCTTGAACCAGTCACGCTGAAAGGAGTCGCTATGTATACCACTGGTGAGTTCTCGGAACGTTGATACGAAATGATAATCCTTATAAGACTATATTAAATCTAAAACCTAGTTCAGACCTACGGACTTCCGTTCGCAGACACGCTAACAAATTTTTTAATACTATTTGCAGTAGGTAGGTCCGAACTATGCCAATAAATGCTTGCAGTCAGTTTTTATATCCTGTATTCGATAATCAAACTTTATAGTTAACAGTTTAACTGTGTTTCAAACTTTGTTTCGGTATGGTTGACGTTCACTTTTTAACGTTAAAATTAATGAATTATAGAATAAAAATGAACAAATTATTCATTCTTTATTGTATAAAAATGTGATTCTTTTTCATTCTCTTTATGATTTCATGAATTTAATAATAAGAGCATTTGCCTTGTGATCGACGTGTGTACTCGTCCTTGCTCGATTTTAATTACGGACGAGGAATTTTCAAAATTAAATTTTTCAGTTGGCGGTTAAACAGTTCTTCAACTTTTGTTTTTGTGTTTTGCTGCAGAAAGTAGATGTAGACACAACATATTACAGGCATGCTCAAATAACACGATTAATTGGCTCCGTGTTATTCGAAATCAGGTTCTACGTGTGACCAGATTCTTCTTTATTGAATTTACCCATATATATCGTTTTTTTCTTCAATAAACTTAACTATATGGGGCATTGCTCACTCAATGTTCATTGTAAAAAATCATATAAACCTGTGTTGTATGGTGAAATTATTTCTTTTTGTATAAAAACGTTTGCGTCAAGAAATTTTATTTTAGCAGTAGTCTTTTATCATGGTAGCATTTATAAATATAAAAATGTTATATAACTATATAGGAGTGAAACTATCCGCGAAAAAAACTGAGACATTTTCCTTAAAAAATTAACAGAAAAACGATATTTTATATTGCATAACATCTAACATTTATTTTGGAAGAAAATATAATTTTATAATTATATTTTATTTTCAACATTTAACTGATCCACACAATTACATTATTTTTCTGTAGAATATAGTTATTTCAATTTTAAATGCAAATTGTGCATTTTTCTAGTATCGGAATAAGTTGTTTCTATGTGTGCAATGTGAACGCTGCAATTAGCGTGTCAAAAATAATGTCGTGCTTAGATATATAAACTTGAGAATTTTAAAATTTTCGAACTTTTTTATTTTCGAATTTCCAAATATTTAGGTTATTGAATTTTCAAATTTTCCAAATTTCTAAATTTTCAAATTCCAAAATTTCTTAGTTTCTGTATTTTTAAGTTCCTACATCCTTAAGATATGCAATTTTCAATTTTCAGATTCCCAAATTTTGCAAAAATCCAAATTCCAAATTATTAAATTTCCAAAAATCTATTATACCAAATTTTTAAATTACCAAATTTCCAAGCTCCAAATTTTGTTAAACCCATTAATTATAAAATTCCATGGTGTTGTGTAAAATTCTAAATCGGAAATTTTAGAGTTCTACAATTTAGTAGTCTTTTAATTAGAAATTTGATAATTTCTAAATTTAAAAAGTTACCAAAAACCAACTTGGAATAGGATGTTTCTCTACATCACCATTTTCCTAAAAAAGCTTATTTGCTCACGAGTGTGTGTAAAGTTGCAATTAATTTAATAACTAGCGTCATTACAACATAACTTTATTAGTTCATACAGTAATACGTTTATAAAATACTATTAAATGAATAAAAGCACGAATATTGAACCTATACTACTTGAATCTTGCTCCTGCTGTAATATCTGTTAGTAATATCATTGTTAGCATAACATTAATGAATAGTAATATTCCGTTAATATCAACGCATTGAAAAAGAAAAAGACTTGAGAATATTCGTCAGTACCTCAATTTGCCTAAATTATACGACAGGGTGAACGATTCATATCGCCACGTGCAAACGCCTTTGCCCGATATTCAGAGACGCAATTATATTCACATCCGCGTTAATTTTAAGACCTCTTTTCCTCGACAACCTCCTTCCATACGATACGTTTCTTTGTATTTTCCTTTCCGCGGACCCTGAATTAAAATCCCATAAAGACCGGGTCCCCTTTCTTCGCTGCTGTCTCATTCGAGGCGCATTTATCGCCTTTAATTTCCATCCTCATGGTTTATTCATGTCGGACCGTGGACGATTCCGCTATGTGTTGGTACGCTTGCTATCTAGGTGTCTGTGTGTACGACTTCGAACACGTTTGCGACACGGACTCATCTTGGATTGGTAACTGTGTTCGTTCTACTGATAATACGGGGTATTTTAGACCACCTCTAACCCCGTCTTAACCTTTGCGCACCTCTTCGAACTATTCCAACCGGTTCCAACCCAACCCTGTCATTTCTTGCTAACACGTACACGTACCAAATGTGTATCAGCAGCTTTTGCAAATACAAACAGATACGTCGAACAGAATGTTAGCTTCCTGCAAACAAAATGGCAGATTTTTGTTCATGGAAAGTCTGATATGATTTTTGTTCTGTCGAACTCTTCTCGTTTCCTCTCGAAGACAGCACGACAGTTTACACCCAATATGTGCAGGTGAAATCGATTATGTATATGATAGATTAAATGACTACATAAGGTAAATAGGTTGCTGATTAACTTTATTCAGCGTTAGGTTCGTAATAAGTTGAAAGGTTACTTGTTTGAATGCTGAAGCGTTTCTGATCTTTTTGTATTTTTGTACACACGAAGTAGACAATTCTTTAGTTACGCAATAGTGGTTGTACCAATCCGCTGTTAGATATAGAGGGAGGAAGACTGGACTAACGGTTCGCCTCTACAGATAGTTTAACAAAATTTCCGATTTTTAGCGACAAGTTTACAACGTACCAATAATTATGTTGCTATGGTTCAAATTTTCAAAATCTTAAACTCAGAGGTTTATTAGTTCGGAAATGTTATGCTTCCAAATTTCCGAAATGAAAAATTGAGAAATTGAAAAGTTGACTAATCTCGAGCATTCGATTATACATATCTATTCAAATTACTTTACTTAAGAAAACCTTCGATAAAACACTTTTTGGAAAATACCATAAATAGTACTGCATAGTTATCGAGTACAAATACTTTTCCCATAATAATTTTGTAAAAGTTACTAATATTAGATTTCTATCAAATATTGTATTGTATTTATTTCTCTCTTAAATGAGAGGGCGCTTGGGAGGGTTCCTCCCATTTTGCCCATTTCTATCAAGTCAAACTGATTATTGTCAGTACAATTTATGCTGAACAAAAGTTTAGTTGACCCAATATCTGTTCCTATTAATTGACATCTCATAATATTTACTCGGTCCATTGAAAAAGTTCACTAATTGATACTTTTTTTAGTCATATTAAGAGTATTAGAGACCTAATCAGAGTTCATGAAAACTACATATATACTACATATAGGAATAGTTATCTGACTCGCAACGAGATGTTCCAATAGTAATCTTGTTTCGGAAATGGCCGTCTGTATTGTACGATAAAACTCTGACGAATCTTTATTGGTTGTCAGTAGATTTTTAAGTCTAAAACGGGTTATCTTATTCAAACATTCATTTTATTTGCTGGCTGCTGCATCTCCTTGCTGTTTCCTGTTTCTAAAGTTCGGAATGGCCATCAAACGAATTCGTTTTAATGACTTGGAAGCAATTCAAGAAAGAATAGCAGCGGTTTTAAACACGGTCGTAAAGAACACTTTCCCACGTTTTTTCGATGTCCGAACGATCGGTGCCAGGTGTGTCGTAAATACAGCGAGTGATTACATTATTTTAATACAAACAAAAGGTTCCGTATTTTATAACATTGACTGATGGAATAGAGTACGTATTTTTATTTTAATGTTACAATATATTACTTTTTCGATATTTACAATATATGTACAGTCTCTGGTCATAGAATTTGGACCACGTACAAAAATCTCGCTTTTATGGCTATAATATTATGTCATATATGGAAAATTGTTTTAGGTCATGCAAAATTATTATTATCTCGTTACAGTGAATTATTTTTTCATTCATTCTAGATTAGAAACTATTCATTCTAAAATATATCAAGTATTGATATCAGTGTTAAATTGATTAAAGTCACGTCTGTCACATATTTTTAACAAGATACCTTTTCAGTATAATAATTTGGTCATTCACTGTAAATTAGGCATTCACGTTGAAAAGTAAAAAATGATCTTGAACCAAATTTATTTTGTAATATACCGTTTGATATTTTACCAAAAATCGACATCGTGTGCAAGTTTCAACCCCGTAAGGGTGAGCGGAGACAGAATTAACAATTCTTATATTACGCCTTTATTGTCAATCAGCTTCTAAAAATATAGAAATCAGAATTATGTAATAAGAAAGTATGTTTATTCGTCTATAATTTTATCCGAAAGCTTCTTCGCGATAAGTAGTCAAGAAGCTATGATATTTTTCCGTACTTATTGTTACTTTCGACTTGACCCAACAGGGCAAAAGCAACATAAATCATTTTGTAGAGAGTCAAGTAAAAATACTTGTTCCAATGCAGAATAGGATTTTTATTATAAAAAACAATAAAAGGAAACGCTTAAATAAACATATTACATTTTAAGCAACGATTGAAACAATATTGGTAAATTTGAATAACGAAAAATAGAACATATAACTAGCTTCTAACATTTCTTTGATATTGTATCAATTTGTTCTATTTATCCATTTTCAATTACAGTTATGACATGCATAATATATAATCCTTGTAACAGTTTTTACAATTGCTTTTGTGCCCATAACATATCACTTTTATCCTCAACCGAGTTTTCCAAAAGAGAAGAAACCTACAAAATATACATGATTCATTAAAATTAACTGTAGAAGCTTGTAAAGATTTTATCGTAAGAACGCTCTAAGAAGTGATCGGCATATTATGAGTAGTTCAACTATGAATATTAACAAGAAAGTTGAAGTGGTAGAAAATTCGAATGATCTGAATAATCAATTCAGTTTAACCACCGCATGAGATTCATATCGTGGCTCAGTGTCAATCAACAGAACAAAACAGATATGCACATGCAACTATGAAAAATAAATTGTCTGCGAACGTTTGTGGAAATGAGGAGAAGGCGTGTTACTTTTATCTCTCAGTTACTCTTCTCCTCGCTCTTATCTACATCTCAAGCGCAGGGGTAGTTACAAGCAAAATCTAGATTATCGAGTTTCACCCTGTTTCCCTTATTTAGTGAGATACAAAACTTCTACAAAAATGCGAGGATATTTTCAACATGACAAAGTATGTTAGACTATTTTTTAACATTTTTTCGTTGCAAATTCAAGGTGCAGAAAATAAAACTGCAAAACTGTCTATAAAAATGCAGATTTCACACTTAAATTTAATAGCGATCACTTCCTTTTTTTTTAATTCATTGATAAAGTATGCAATAGGAAGTTCATTAAAAAACTGACTTTTTTGACGTATTTTGAGCAACAACGTGGCTTAATAACCGCAAGTTTTTAATTTTCTTTAGGAAATAAGTTTATTATGTGATTTTTAATATTTTTGTTTTAGGTAGGATAAAATATAAATTAAAGATATTAAATTATTTTAGAAAATTGACGTTTATGTTTGGTAATCTGTAAAGTAATTCTAAACTTTTTTTTACCTTAATTTTATCAATTATTTTTTTATTGATATAACCCTGCTAACTGGTTGGTGTATGAATTTTATTAATCATTTATAACAATGTCCTTCCTTATCTTATTTTTTAAAATTAATTAACTCCTTTAATTTATATCTTGTTATGTCTAAAACAGAAATATTAAAAATCACTTAACAGACTCATTTTATAAAGAAAACAGCTTGCAGTTGTCAACCTGCGTTCTTGTTCGAAATACGTCGAAGTAATCAGTTTTTTATTTTCTTTTATTATAACACGCCTTACGAAAGTATCTGAAAAAAATATAGTCACAAAATAATAGACATGTCAATATCTTTCTATTGTAAAACGAAGAAAACGATTACTCTCAAACTTCGATACGATATCTGTATTTTTCAAGATTTTTTTATTGTTTATTATTTCTTACACCTTGAATATGCGACGAAAAAATTAAAAAAAATTATCTAACATATTTTGTCATATCAGCGATATTTTTGAATTTTTTGGGAATTTATAAATGTCACTAAATAGGGGAAACAGATTGGCACTCGATAATTCGAATTTCGCTTGTAACTATCCTTGCGGTTAAGATACAGAGTTGAAACTTGGTACACGATATGCTGTTTAGTGAGCTATGAAACGGTACATTACAAGGTAAAGTCGATTCAAGGGCACTTTTGTCCACCTCATCTTGCTGTGACCTTTTGTTTAAAAGCAACATTCTATTTTCAACCCCCTACCATACAATTAACTTGTGAGTTAACACTAACTATTCACTGCTACACCACCAAAACAAATAAAGAAAGTTAGAATGTTCTATCAATTTCGTATTCAACGATCCTTGACTATGCAAATTATAATTGGATGGAAACTCCAAATGGAAACTATTAAAAATTCCGGTAGGATTTATGACATTTGAATTATCAGTGCGTCGCGAATTAACTCTTAACAGTCATATTGGAGTATGAAACGATCCGAGCCAAATTAACGCCAATTTTAGCCATTTTATATTCTGACAATCTGAATAAATACCTTTTTTGAAACACTAGTTTTCATTACTTTTTCCCTCAAACTTTTATATCTCAGGAGTGTTCAGCTAAAATTTTAGCTCTTTATATGAAAAATGAAAAAAGTTTTGAATTTTTCTGTGAAAACATTTTTTCAACTTTGTTTCGTTTCTGAATTTTTTTCATATTCAACGTTTAAATTTACTGAAATCAGCTGTGAAAAATGTTCAAACAGCTTTCATAGATTATTTATCATCTTTCTCAAGTTAATGGCTTCCTTGTAAGAAGCATTTTTAGTGGCTGGGGTCTTAAATGTTTCAGTGTGCCAGGTATGTTGTTCTGATGAAGTGTAACTATTAAGGGTCGTCAAAATATAGCAAAGGATTAATATTGTTTCTTCCCGATTTGAATGTACTGTATTTCAATTACTAACTGAAGAAGCACAAATACACAATTAAAGAGGAGGTACCAGTAGCTGACACTTTAAGGAATTTTTTGTCTATTTCTTCACATACCTCAGGCTAAGTTCACTTTATGAAAAATTTATGATTAGCAGTCGCTGCACAAACTATTTTTCTATTATATTACAACAAGTATTAATTCCCGATAGCGAATTTTTTTCTTTTTTTTTCTAAACATAAAATTTGATTCAATAGTTAACACCCAGCGAAAACAAAAAATTTAGTAGTTGACATCCTTTTGTGTCAGTAGTTGACATAGGGAGAAAATCCAATTAATGAACTAGTCATGATAATGTATGAATACAGAATTTTATTGAACGTTTAAAAAATGTTATTCTTGAGTAAGTTTCCAAAAATATATTCAATAATTAGAAGTTACTTTCACAAAAAATCTAACTTAGTTTGGTAAATGAATACACATTTCTGGTTCTATTCATTTTAATGGGTTCGTTGATACGAAACAGCACTGCTTCCTATTCATAATCTAGCTTATCCATTCTTTCTGGCCACTTTCACAGTCTACCACACTTTGCCATTGCTGAAATGGTTGCAGTTGTTTCAGACACGGCAATTATAACTCCAAGGAACAACTCTTTTTCGTAGGAAAATACAAAAATATAGTCACTTCTGTATAATTTATGAAGTTATCCTTCGTAGAAGGCATCTCAAAAATGACAGAGGAACAAAGTCATTAATTGACACGTAGTAATTTAATAGTTGACACCCCATGTCAACTACTGAATAATAGACGATTACAAGTTTCAATAGTTGACACCGAATAAATTTAAACAATTTAGCATTGTTTGTTGCCAATTTTAATGAATAAACCTCTTTTTGAGTTTCAAACAACATAAACGAATGTCTTTTTTATTCACAATGATTAAATAATACAAACTTGCAATACTTACATTTTAACCAAACCTTAGCGATTTATATAAGAAAACACTGAAAAATCGTAAGAGCCGGGCGCAAGTTCGATTAATCGTTTGATATGACACTTTTGAATGGCTGATATGTGCTGTAGTTCGCAATTAAGCAGCTGAAGTGCGACAGTATACAGATTAATAAGGTTTGATGTATTCCAACTTGTGGTTTCCTTATTTATTTACTTTTTTTGAAAAAGTGTCAAGTACTGGTACAGTGTCAACTACTGGTGCACTTAACTGTTGTTTACTGTAGCTTTCAAATGATCTCATTTTCGTTGAAATTACTGTTTTTTCGCTAACGTTATTTAAAGTAAAACTAGTCTATTCGGAGCAATGTATTTACTCAGGTTACAAATTGTCAGTAAAGGTTCCTGCGTACATAAATCAAATTAACTCGATATATGTTTGCCTTGGAATACGTGCGTGTGTACATGAACAAAGATACACGTACACAAAGAAAAGCGTGTACATGCGAAACGTTCGTTGCCTAACGAACCAAAGCGTTTTCTGAATGCCAAAGAGCTCGGCTATCGTCGTCAGTGGTCCAGTCTCTTCTTCTATTCTTAATCTTTGCTGTCGGAAGTTCTTTACGTTTCCTCCGTGATCCAATAAATAGCGGAAAAGGCGAATCTCGTTTACCAGACACGTCTGAATCGTTCTTTTTTTTACGAATGATGTTGTACATTCGAATGTCCATTCTGGCGAAAACAAAATTTGGTCTTGTAGTCACCCTTCTAAATAATTTCAAATAAATTTGGAAGCGTGATCTCTCAGTTACGAATTTATCTTTAACCGATGACGTCCTATCAAATGACAGAAGATTTGACTTTCCGAAAATATTTAGTAAGGTGGATCGAGGTCAAAAATAACAGTTTTGTTTTGGAATGCGATTTTAAAACTGTTGCAGTTATATTGAGCTCACATATTTGGTATTGAAGAAATTATAACATGCTAGATTTGTCTCAAATGGAGCTAAAATTAACATTCAATAATGGAAACGATGATGTTGCAAGTAGCATGATTAACCATAATTCTAGGGGAAAAATTGTCACTTTTGTGAATTTTAATTGACTTCTAAGTGCATTAAGCGATTTCGATGAAATTTTTTTTTATACGCGTAACTTACGTAAATCTGCAAAATGTTTGTTTCTCACATTTTCATGAAAAAGTTTCAAAAAGTGCCTATCACTTTTTTCCTTCGCTACTTACATAAAATGCAATTTCTTAGAAGCAAATACATCACACGTAGGAAATTTCCCTGGATATTAAAAAAGTTTAAGTCATTTACTGTAATTTTACTCCAGTTTTAAAAAAAGTTACGCTGTTTTAGAAATGTCTGAGTATTTCTACTAATTATTGTATGTACTCTTTTAACAAATATTGAAATAGAACATTTTGTAATAATGACGGAAAACTTTTTCAATTTCAAAATTCCTTGCAGTGAAATGTAGTACAGATTGGATTAAACAAGTAAAAAAAGAAGTTCAATGTAGCTTTAATATCTGATATTTAACTGAAAGTTCACTGCAATCAACCTAATATACTTTAATTACGTTTTTAATTGTTAAAACGTCGCCATTGACAATGGATGTATTAAAGTGAAATTACGAAACTGACTGTGGCTCCATTCTGAAAGGTTACCTATGTTAGGATTCATTGACCAACTTATATTAGAATCCACTTCGAAAAATTTCGACTTCAACTATTTTATGAGAATTGTCAGTTGGTGAAACATACCCTAAAAATGGATACATTTAAATTTGTAAACATTTATAAAATTTTGTAACAATTTTTACAAATTGTTACAGATTTTGAAATTTTGAAAAATTGTTACATTTAAAGTTGCAAAAATTTGTAAAATTTTTTAACAATTTGTAAAAATTGTTACAAATTGTTAGGATTTTTTTAATTTTGAGATTGTATAATGAGATTTGTATAATTTAGAGATTGAGGAATTTTTGAAATTTGAAAATTTAGAAGTTTAGAAATTAATAACGTTAAAAATGTGAAAAATTAGGAATATGAATATTCACAAAGTCAGAAATTTGGTAATTTTTAAAGTTCCTAATTTGGAGTTATATTTGTAAATCTGTAAATTTACTAACTTGGAAATATGGAAATTTACAAATTTGTGTATTTGGTAATTTACACATTTAAAAATAAGAAAATTTAAGATCTTATTTTGGAGATATAAGAATTTGTGAACTTGGACATTTAAAAATGAAAAAGTTAATTAAAAAGTTAATATATTGAAAAGTTAAAATAACAAACAATAAAGTATATATTAATATACACATTCTTTGTCTTGAAAATCAATATAGATTTCAAGAAAACCACTTTAATAAATTTTGTAACATAAAATGAGAAAATGTAAGTCATTTGAGCACTTTAGTAGTTTTAATGTTAAGAATTAAGAAATATCATTACATAAATAAATCTAATCATTAATACAACTAAAGTTTATTATGAATCATTCTTCATAACACTATTGATATAGGCAGTAATCTATAATGCGATGAATTTAATCGATAGTAAAAATACACATTTTTTACTAATTTTAATCATCACATTTACTGATTTATTATATTTGCTGCCTAAATTAATAAGCAATTTGTTGATCCTATCATTTTCTATTTTGTAAACAAATTTTCTCTACAGTCATCAGAAACGTTTAAATGCACGTTTTTTAAAAAATGATGTCACATAGGAACAAATTTCATCCCACATTTTTTACTCCTCTTTTTACATAAGTTGATGCCTTTGCTAATTATATCATTACATCAAAAACCCTGTATAAAAGAATGGATAACCGTAACAGATTTGCAAGGTGTTAATTCGTAACTGACAGTTTCAAAACAGTTACAATGTTAGTTACAAAAATGGTAAAGCAAGGGATTAGACAGTTCGTTACTGATACCACAACAAGCCAAAACCAAACCTCAAACTCCGGAGCCCTGTAACGATCCTGTTTACGTGAGTCACGTTTTCCTCTGTTCCCAGGACGTGAAACTTCGAACGAGAGCACGGACTATAGCTTGCTGGTGGCTTGTTTCGCTGGTGGGATAACGGCCTTGTGCATTTTGATCGTCGGGATAACTCTGACCTTGTATCGTCGCAGTCGTCCCATGCAAACGATGAAAACTCACACCGAAGTAGTGCAATACGGGAACAAAGAGGACAGTGTGGTGATAACGCCTTTGAATAAAGAATCCAGGGACAAGACCAAGGGACAAATGTCTGCTGATATGGCTGACGATGATCCCGACGTGATTCCAAACAAGGTGGACAAGAGACCGGACATTTTCGAGGCAAATTTCGGGACCACGAAGCCGGAAAGAACGAAAGACTTCAGCCATTTGGAGAATCTTGATTATCCGTCACCGTCATCGGTGCTGCACAACAAGAACTCGTGGGTTTATCCAAACGGATACACGGAGAAAGTGGAAAAAGGTCTGAGCCCATTGCGACCCAGCACACTTCCGGTCCATCGTAGTCACGATATCTACACGAGAAGTTCGCGCGTTCAAGAAAGTTGTATATAAGCAGTTTTTCGTTCAGAATCGCGACGTCATGACTGAAACTCGGCAAATTAACGAGTTGCGTTCCGCTTCATTGCTCACTTCGAATTGTGCTATGGCAAATGTGTTGTGAAAAAGAATGTAAGGAGTGCTTCGTCCGGGACTTGCTGATGGATTCTTTAGTGAGACTATCTAGCAAAACCATGCCTTAGACGGCGAGATAGTCACGTCGGAAATATACGTGGTTTACTCCAAAAGACTATAATTTGTTAAATTTGTTCTGTATAACGTTTTTCCTGAACTTTTCGTTTAAAGAACCAGTGATCACTCTTAGAGTATCCTCCTCGTCACAAGAGATGAGTTGTGGAATAGATATGGGTCTTATTAGTTGGGTAACTGCAAAATACACTTTTGAAAATATAATCACAAAAATAGTGGTTACGTATTTTCGTTACAGCTACGAATAAACTTGCATAATTCGTAAGACTCTAGTTTGTGTGACCAGAGCGGTAGTTCCCTTAGGAGGCGACACTCTGATGGAAATATTTTTCTCCATTTCTTGATGCGATGTTGAAAGTCCTCGTTATTTGGTACATGAGTCGGTAAACTTATTTTGTACAGGGTCAGATACGAGGTATTTTCAGGGTTTGTGCTGACCGGAAGCAGTGTTGATATTATCATTCAGGTAGGTACTCATCGAATATTATAAAATATTTCTCCTGCAAGCTTTTATGAACATAAACTGGAATGTCTTATGATGTAAATATTTTGTAATGTATTTTTTCAATTTTGACGGCACATGAAGTATATGAGAGTAGAAAGTCGAGTAGATTTGGTTCACTGCTTTAATTGCAGATAATATTAACTATTTAATGTTTAATATTTAATATAAAAATATAAATTCAGGAAATTCGGAAATCTAGAGGCTTAGAAATTTGTGAATGCAGATTTGGAAATATGAAGATTCGAAATTTAAGAATTTGGATATTTTAAAATCTAGAAGTTTAAAATTTGTGAATGGAGATTCGAAAACGTGGATTTCGAAATTTAAGAATTTGTAAATTTGGAGACTTGCAATATTTTGAAACTTGAAAGTTTATAAATTAGAAGACTAGGAACTTTGAAGATTAAGAAATGTACAAACTTGGTAACTAACAATTTTGGAATTTTAAAGCTTGGAAATTTTGAAATTTAAAAACTTCAGAAATTAGAGAATTTAAAAATTCAGGTTTTGGCAATTTTCAATTGCATATTTGCTCCATAAAACGAAGTTACAGTTTTGTTGTAAACAACGTTAATATTAAACAACAAATGTAACAGTAAAATTTTTAAAAGTAAATGAAATGAAATTCAGTGTATAAATTTTGTATGAATTTCTTAAAAGTCTCTAAAATTTTTGTTAACTTTTTTAAATACTTAATTTAAGCACAAGTAAACATCCTATAACACAATTTTCATTATAAGTTATCACCAAGGTTATTAACCCTTATCGGTCATTAGTTTTTTATACGTGATTCTTAGTAGGTTGTAACCGGTTTCGGTAAATATGCGAAAAATCTTCAGTATTATAAGAATAACATTTTTGTTTGGAAGGTATATTACAAATATATGAGTTTCAAATAATTATTTATAAGTTTTTAATGTATGATATTTGTTGAAACAATCTCCAACATGAAGGAATGGTTTTCTGTTGCACGTTTCACAGAAGTATAGTGTTGCTTTTCTTTCTCCAGGCAACTTACAATTAGAACATACTAAGCAATCGTTATGTTTTCCTTTAGCATCAAGTTGCAAGATATGTTGTTTTCCATGTAATCTATCCTCATAGTCTGTTGTTAACGGCGTTCCATATCCCGTAGTTTCACTTTCTCGAAAATTAGAATTTCGAGAGGTTCCATCATTGTCACCTCCCACGTGACGTGCGACTGCAGCGCCAAAGTAGTGTTGTCACGTGAGAGGTGACTTACGACCGATAAGGGTTAATAATAACAAGGATTATAATTGTTAACATTAGAAAAACTATTGTCATTACATACTCTTAGCTATGCCGTTACTATAATATTGATAATTAATAATAACAAGGATTATTATTGTTAACATTAAAAGAACTAAATTCCTGAAAATGATTGATTTCAGATTTCTTATTTTAAATTACGAAAATTATTATTATTAGCACTAGAACTACCAACCAGTCTAAATGATTGATTTCAAGTTTCATATTTTATATTACAAGATATTGTTGTTGTGCTTTTATCAAAATGTAATATTTCGTTCAATTAAAGGATATTCGTACATATTAGATGATGCTTCAATATTTACTTATTTATTTTTCTACTTGATTTTTAATTTAAATGTGAGCGTGCATTTAACATCGTTAATTCTGGCGTGTAAAACACGAATTATTTTAGGCACGCAAGCAAATTTCCTTCTTCTTGAAGCTTATCAAAATTGCAAAACAAATAAGTATTTTATATATACAAACACACAAACTATTTTCAATCTTCTAGGCATCCATCTTGGCCTTACATCATTGTATATAATTGTCTCCAGCAAGCTTCCACAGAGAAGTAAGCTTATGCTCCAATTCAACAATTGAAGAACGAACTTCGCAGAAATGGTCTGCGAAATCTTAAATGGATATCAAAGCGTTTAAATGAATACAGTACCACGAGAAAACTTCTATGTCCCGTCAGTAAACAGAGGGTTAAAGATGAGTGACTTTAGCAAATAGGGAACGCGTATAAAGTTTTGTTTTAATCTTAAGAAAACAGTATCTGAAACAGTGGGGTTGCTTGAAATTGCTTTCAGTGATAAAAGTCGCCAGCAGATTTTTTTCTCTTCCCTCGCATAAACCGAGCACTGAAAAGACATTTCGATACTTCAGAAAACATAATTACAAAATCTCAGGATAAATTGAAGCGAATTCCGAAACTGGCTTATTAGAAAGCATTCGGAATTTGGAAAAAAAGATTTTATAAATGCATATGTGTAGGAGAGTATTTCAATGCGATATATTGCAAATTCTATTAAACCTCCGAATAAACAATATATAACAGATTTCCCAAACTTTTTGAACACACCTTGAAGTTTATTTAGCGATACTGGAATTTTTTAATTAAAATGTTGGTGGTACGCAAGCTCAAAAGGTCGAGATCCATTGATTATAGGAAACAATCGTTCGAAACGAAATGTATAATTTGAACATATTTAAACTCGTTAACTTAATTACACATTCTGGTTATTGCATTTTATTTCTGTTACGATAGTGCATACTGTTTTCATTTTGCTGGTATTTCTATGCTTATGTAGAAAATAAGTGGCGTCTGACACGGTAATGTGTGTTTTAATTCGTATGGTTGAATGTGTGCTTTAATGGTGGCTACATTTTCAGGGATTGCATTTCCCTGTTCAGTTCAAGAGTTATTGTGCTATTTTCTTAATGTGTACATAGGGAAAACGTAGGAAATACGAGGAAATCGAACAGAGACATATTCCCGCTTGAAAGTAACTTTTTACTATAGTGGTTGAACATTTGTTTGTTCACTTGTCACATTTACAACAAGAATCGTTCCTTCTATTATTTTTCAAAAATTTGTATTACAGTTATAAGTCCTTTATTTATTTATACATTCTACGAATTTTGTGTATATTCAACACGTTATTCCGTTTCCTATTTTCTTATTTTTATCAGAATGATCAAACAGTTATGAGGGCAATGAGAGTCAATTGGCTTCGTTGAATTTGGAACAAAGCTTTTGATTACGATATTTTATAAACAAAAAAAAATAAAAGTACTAAACGTTTTGGAAAGAGACTGCTAACAAAAGTAACTGAATGGCGGAATAATACGACTGATTTAATTCATTTAAAGATTACGAGAAGAAACTTAATATGTGATGTTTTTAATGCAGTTTAATTTGAATTTGTTTTCTTTTTAATTTTTGTAGGTTTATAGTATTTAAACTTTCTAGTAGTCTTTTATGGATTCATTTAGTACTTAACATAATGTTTAATACTTTTCAGAATATTTAATATTTAACGGAACGCTTAGTACGTTACAGAACGTTTAATATTTAACAGAACATTTAATACTTATATTATAGAAGGTTTCAATTTTGTTTCTGACTAAGGAATTTAAATATTCTGTTAAAAGCTTGCCTTATTTGTATTATCTCTATAGGTAGATCTAAATCCCAGCAATTGTAGACGCTTTTGAGAGAATATGTTCTCTTTTTCACCGCAGTTCCTTTGTTCTCAACCTATTTTTACATGCAAGGTGGTCCATTTAAATACAGCTATTGAAATATTTCCTTCAGTTTCGGTGGTACAAAAGATTATGTAATATTTAAATTCAAAGACCTAATTAGTTACAAGAACATTTTTTTCAAGCTTATTTTATTTTTAGTTCTCAAGGTCGTCGATTGTATACAGCTATGTATATTGTTTTATTCCATCGTGTAGCTAATCACAAAACACATTCAGATATGCACATAACATAGCTTTGAAATGATCGTGAGTTTCAAAAATCGAAATTTCACATGAAACTCATTTCTTCGAATTGCTGCAGGGTCCACTAAGAAAACTATACGATTTACAAAACCTGTTCCGTGTATATTGACACTGATTATGTTTTTCATGAATCATATCGACATTCATATACGTTGAATAATTAATTGCGGCAATTATGTCCCTATGTATACATATACGTAATACTGAATGAAGCAGTTTATTAGAAACGATAACTGCATTAGAAGGTATTAAAAATAGAAAAATGTCGTGAACAAGAAAGTGTGAGAAATCAAATAATTAGGAATTATGTACCAAATATTTACGAAGTGCAGATATTAAATCTGCCATTTTTCGTTGCAGATAATGTGTTATCGTAAGAGACATCATTTTGAACATTAATGGAGATTGTAGCTTCGAAGAAAGTGTCTCTTTACACTTTTCATGGTGAAGTCTTAGTGTAATAAAATATTTGTTATATTCACAGCTTTAGTTCTCCAAAGGCACAATATTTACGTACATAAGTTTTACGTATAATTTTAATTTTGAGAGTTCAAGGTCATTTCAAGGTCACATTATTATACATGTCTAAACATACTATATTTTTGGATTAGTGACATGATGCAATTAAAAAAAATATATAATTGTATGCAAAAAAGCATCGATGTTCATGAAAGAATAAGAAAAAATGAACTTGCAGAAAAAATATTCTTCTAACACATTAGCCCTTATTTAAATACCCAGAATACTCAGATTGTTTTCTTGTTCGACACCATCAAGTTTCAGTCATGTTAAATTTAATTTATTCATATTCAATTTTAAATTTAAATTCAAGTCAAATTTAATTTTGAAACGAAAACTGAAAAAACTGCATAAAATACAATAGACAATATAAATAATGTCATTGTCTTTTATGATTTACGATATTTTGATCACTGACAATGAGCACTTCCTTTTGATCCACACATTTTCTCTTTGTATATTTATGATTAAGTATTTAATAAAGTGTCCATTTTTATTACAACTTTCAGCAGTTGCAAATTCTATCGCTAGGTGATACTTTTGCTTAGATCGTTCTCATTATTTTAATTCCAGCACAGATTGATTCAAAACTATTTTATTGGATAATTGTTGTAGTTTAATTTGAGTTGATGATGCATAAAGAAAGCTAATGTTACTTAATTGTGTAATACTTGTTTAGAAGTCTTTACCTTTATAATATATCCAAAGATTCTGATAAGTATTTAAACTTTAAATTTTAAAGTGACATTAAATATTTTCATTCTTGTTATTTGATATATTTATATTAGGGCGCAAAATCGTTTTTTGCTCCACCTATATCATATAGGTACAAAATATACGGTGTATGTGGTTTAATCTGTGTATTATACTATATTTTATTACTTGTGTAGTTGTCATTCAGCTCGTCACAAAACGTACATATAAAAATCTTATTCAGAAATACTTGTAATATGATTGAATCTGATACTTTTATATAAAGCTGTTATTTGCGGATAATATTAATCAGCATTTTACTAATATGTATTGTATTTGGTTCAGTAGGTACATAATAGTATACTTACTTCCTTAAATATGAGTTCATCTACATATTAGCACTCTAAAAAATCATACTAAACATTTGTGAGTTTGATATTTAATCTTTTTTGCCATAGGTCATCCTATGTTTATTCATTGTAGCGAATGTAAATTATGCTTTAAGAATTAACACTTGTGCAAATATAGCTTAAATGTAATTTCCAAATATAATAACCGGCTCGTTGTGTAAGTATCAAGATGTTAATTTGGAGCTTAAATGTAGTTCTTGATATTTGACAGTAGTTGCCACGTGTGATTTTTCTGTTGCAAATTGTATCCAAATACAAAACCAGTAACTATTTTTCTTTGTACTAAACATTATTTCATTTTTTTTTTCTAAGAAATGTTGACTGTTATTTTAATACTTCTTATAAGTTATGTGAGATATAAAGTAAGTAATCGATTTTGGAGCAAACCACGATGACCGAATGAAATCTAGTGACTTTGCGGATGTCTCCCTAACGGTAAATGCGAGGACCTGTTACAGTGCAATTAGTCAAGTAATAGTTACTTGGGTTCTAATCGTTCAAGTAATTTCTCGCCTAAAATATCTTTAAGAAAAAGTGGAAGTATAGGTTCTAGAAAAACGAGTACAACTAAATCTGAAAAACTATGCGAACAATGCTGAATTTGATTAGATCTCCAAGTAAACGAAAATGATGGAAGAACGAATGCAGCTCACTTCATTCCCTTATCGTGAAAATACGATTGATTCATGCCAAAATCGTCAAACACGATTGAAGATGTTTGTATATAGACAATAAGTATCATTAAGATTCCATGCTGAGCTATCAAAGTTTCGATCTTATTTTTCACCTGGAGTAAATAATCGTAAGTAGATCTAAGGAAAGAAAGGAGGTGTGTCAGATTCATCGCCACGAACGACTCGATTTACGACGTTTGTACATAGACAATAAAATTTCCTTCCTTAAATGTTCGTCTCCTTGTCAGAATCTTCCCGTACTTCCAGCCTCACTGTGGTTTCGTGTTGAAATTTCTTTTACGAGGATACTTGATGTATTATAAGAATGTGCGTGTTTTATTTGCGGATGCGTCACCACGCTTCGTAATCGGTCGAATCTCTTAATGAGCATGTAAACGTTTGTATATATGAATAATAAACCTTGTTGTTTAATAACATGCCACTGTATTCCTTACATTTTCTTTTCATTCTTTGCAATCGAGGTAATACGATACAGGTAAGAAATTTAGTAGCTTGATAAATTATTTAACAAGTTAGGGTTGTTTTATCCAGTTAGCGTACTTAACTTTGGGTCGATGTTACAAATTCTAATTTTTGGTTCTATTTTTCCGTATATTGTTAAGTACAAGGTAAGTGACAATGTCAAAAGTCAAGTTATGTTAAATAAGACAATATTAACACAACTTATGAAACTAACTAAAAAGTGATGATTTATATTTGTATCGCAGCTGCTTTTGCTGATGTAGCACTTGAGTTAGGAAATGGCGAAATCAGAAGAAAGAGGAAAGAAAGCTTCGTTTGAAGCTTTTAGGCTGTGTTTATGTTGTCGTGAAAGCCAAATTAACGTTGTTGTCACGATATAGAGAATGATGATTCAGCGCTTAGAACCACATACTGCGTTTATATTAGAGTTCCATCCCATGTATTGACATTCTACAAAATTATGTGTCAAATATTGCTTTATGTAGACTTTGGTCAAGGTTTTAAACTTTCATTTGTACTAAACTATTACTTTCACGTTCGTATTTTTGTTAGTTCCTATATAAAAAGGAATTATTTGATAACAGACATTTATTTTAGAAATTTATTAATACAGCGAATTCGCATTAGATGATCGTTAAAATCCCTCAGTAAACGACCGCAAGCTACACCTACTAATACGTACAATTATTTTCGAGGAGCGAACCGTCGACGAAAACAAAGAAACATTGTGAAGCGATTCTGATTAATGTAGTTGCGCCTCAAAATTGTTTACATGTTTATAGTGTAACAAAAAACTGAATGCACATAAGCAGTTGTGGTTACATCGATCATAAGTATTTTTCTTAAAATTTTAATTTTCTTTTGTTATAAATAAAAATCTCTGTTCTTTACAAAAATCGTGTATTACAGAATACTTTGTAATTATTTTATATATGTATAATTGCCACTTTAGGTTTACAATTAACCCCTTGACCTATGATTTATTTGTCAGGTGTGTCAGTCAGAACAAACCAATTACAGCTATAATATTAAAACAGGCAAATAAAGTTAAAATGTTATGTCAATTTGGTATTGTACAATCGTTGACTATGCAAATTATAATTAGACTCTAATTCCAAATTAAAGCGTATTAAAAATTCGAGTAAAATTGATCACAGTTGCAGTACAAGTGCGTCACGAGTTAGACTCTTGAAAATAGTGCAAGGGGTTAATTTTTGATACTCTATATACGATGAAATTATAAACAACGAGTTTAACTGAATATTATACAAATAGAATATTTTTAACTGGAAAATTAATTAACACATCATACACCAACTTCTTACAAGAAAATCTAAATGACTAAATTCAGCAAAATGGGAGGAGACCTCCCAAGCACCCTCTCATGAAGAGAGAAATAAACTACAATACAATAAATGACTAAATATTTACAGAAACGAAGTAATTTCGATTTTGTTAACTACTAAATATGCGGTAAAAGGCACTATTTTCATTACTCTTGTTTAACGTTAAAACTATCAAATGGATTATTTAACTCATTTACAGATTTTTTTTTAAATTATAGGATTTACTAAAAGATGCTTTTCTAGACATCTGAAATGTATTTTTTGAAAGATATTGATTTGTTTGATTATTTATATTTCTATTTTATTATTAATTTCAAGTTATATGTGCATTATACATCAGTAGGTTTATTGTTAATGAGGAAATCAGAAGGTAAATTGTAAGATATTTACAGATTTGTATGCGATCCAAATGTGATCACTTCAAACATTTTTTAGGAAGGCAGGCGAATTACCAGTATAGCATAAAAGACGACTATAATTCGGGAAGAAGGTTAAGTAGGACAAACGTTTATATGAACTTTTTATTATTTATATGTGCTGAATCCATTGCTGAAATTATGTACATATATTATGGAATCCCATATATTTCTCGTGAGTTTATTGCGGTGCCCGAAGGTAATGGAATCTCAATAATGCCAAAAGGATAGTTAAAGTAAGATTATAGGATATATAGGGATGGATATGAAAGGATTTGCTAGAAAGATGTAAAAATTCTTATGATAGTAAATGTGGGAATTCCATTTTTATAAAATAACAATCTTTCATTTCTGATTTAATAGAACACACGTTTCTGGCACATAGGTAGACAAATATAATTGTAAATACTGTATTTCGTGAATATTTTAGAAACATTATTTTGTAATACTGTTACGTATTTAAATTCGAAAATTTGGATTAATGAAGACCTGACTTCCTAAATTTTTGAATGAGTACATTTATTGATTTGAAAATTTGATGTTTGCATATACAGAATGTCAGAAAGAATGAGATGTAACCGTCTATTGGATTCTACATTAACAAGTAAATAAAAAAAATAACATTTTTTATATTCGACTGAAATTTCAAGAAAATGAAACTTGAGAATTCTTCAATATATTTAAAAGAAAAATTTGTTAACACTAGAAGAATGGTAATTTTACCAACATTTTCATTAATTTAATAATTGATTGATATCGTAAATTAATAATTGGCCATATTAAAACCGTTGAAATACGTTATTAGTTATTATTTTTTATTACATTGTTGATATATGAATAAATAACGTAATGAATTTAGTTATAAGTCTGATAAATACGCAGATAAGTAATCATATCAAATACAGCACTGATTAATAACAATATTCGTGGATTATTACATTAATTAATTTATAATACCTACTAATTATTTATTAACTATTTATCACCATTTAATAATTTATTACTTATTATTACTTGATTATCAATTATTTATTATTAATTTCCGAATTAATCGAATAATTACTGAAATTGTCATTTTCATTGTTGTAAACAAGTTCTTTTATAAACATTTTTAAGAATTTTTAAATTCAGTTCTGTCAAAAATAGAAGCTTTGAAATAGTATTATTGTTTCTTTTTTCAACTTATTTTTGCATGCAGAACCACCATCCAATGATACCTTATGTTTGAAAAATTCGAAGTATAAACATATTTTCATACTTCAGTTCTAAGTTTCTCTAACTATCTGAATATTCAATTGTCCAAAGTAAATTTGTAAATGTGATATTTCTAACAAGGATGAACTCTCTAAAGGCTACACTCACCTATTAATGAAACTTTGCTCCAGAGTTTGTCCATTTTGAGGGTAGACGGTTAATTGTTTCGGAGATGATAACAATTACCACCAGTTATTCCTTACATTCTAAAGTATAATACGCGCATTTAAACGTTTATCTCCGTGGTTAGACATGCGATTCCAGATTCAAATGTCCTTAGTTCAAATTCCCGATACCCTATCTTCTATTAATATTTAATTATTTCGGAATTTCTCTATATAATTCTCTTGGTTTCACTTTATTCTTATTATATTGCAATTACTCTAATAATTTAATTATTTTTATCACAAACTGTCCATATTTATGTATTTGAAGATTTTAACCCTTAACATGAACATAAAATGAAAAATCTTTATTTATTCCTCTAAATCAATCTCATCACTTTCAAAGTATTTCCCATCCGACACAATAATACATGCAAACATTCACATATTCACATACGTGTACACGTACTGATATACATACTTAAATACATGTGTGTACTTCAATAGTGAGACACAGCTATCTAAATTTAGAAACTCAGAAATTCGGAAATTCGAAAATTCGAAAGCTCTGAATTTCAGAAACACGGAAACTCAGAAATTCGGAAATCGTTAATCCACAATACGATAATTCAAAAATTCGGTATTTTAGAAACTCAGAATCCTAAGAAATGAGAAATTAGGAAATTAAGGAATTCGGGAATTCGGGAAATTTAGGAATTCAGAAACTTAGAGATTGGGATATTCAGAAATTCGGAAAGCTGAAAATTTGGAAATTTAGAAATTTGAAACATTGGAAGTTTGGAAATTTGGTAGGTTGGAACTTTGGAAATTTGGAAATTTGGAAACTTGAAAATTTGGAAATTTAGAAATTTAAAAATTTAGAAATTTAGGAATTCAGAAACTTAGAGATTGGGATATTCAGAAATTCGGAAAGCTGAAAATTTGGAAATTTAGAAATTTGAAACATTGGAAGTTTGGAAATTTGGTAGGTTGGAACTTTGGAAATTTGGAAATTTGGAAACTTGAAAATTTGGAAATTTAGAAATTTAAAAATTTAGAAATTTAGGAATTCAGAAACTTAGAGATTGGGATATTCAGAAATTCGGAAAGCTGAAAATTTGGAAATTTAGAAATTTGAAACATTGGAAGTTTGGAAATTTGGTAGGTTGGAACTTTGGAAATTTGGAAATTTGGAAATTTGGAAATTTAAAACTTTAGAAATTCAAAAATTCAGAAACTGGAAAACTCCGAAATGTTATATTAAAAATATAACAATATAAAAAATTTTTAATGTGAAGACTAAAATACCTGCGAATACAAGTCACTTGTACGTTCGTACACTGTACACTTCGCAGACGCATTTCCTCGTTCCTGATGTTGAATCACAGTGAATACAGTTTAACACGTGTTTTAACTTCAATTTCATTTCATCAAGAGACTGTTTCTCTTCCATTAACTGTTCGACGGTTGGAATATTGTTGACTGATTTCGAATGCATCGCTAGTGATTTGTTGGACCAACAGATATTTCAGTAAGCCGCTTATCCCCGGCCATGAGATCTGGAGATCTCTCACGGTATCTCGTTTAACGTCCAACATCGCGTACACAGTGGCTCGCAATTCTGCTGCACAGATTTCAGTCTGTGTATAGTTTGACGTTGCAACAGAGGTCTAGAAGGTGATGGGAAACTATAAATCACATCGTTAGGACAACGTTCACCAAGCGAATCTTGTTTCACGCCACGTGGAAATAAACTGCCCGCAATGCTCAGTGTCTGTAAGCGTTTATAGACTGATAATATGTATTTTACAGCTTATAGTTAGTGTTTATGTCAAGAAAGAGAGAAAACATAACGTATAAATTATTTGCAAAAACAGATTCAGTCATGAAAATATAATCAAATTTTGGGAATTCGAATTTCAAGAAGAAAGCAAAAAGATGAGTTGCGTAGATTTTATCTTAGCGAAGTTTTCGTTTTATCTCAGCGAAATATTTTCTAAACTGTGAAGATTTAAAGTCTTATGAATCCAAATTTTTAAAGCGATTTACTTATAAATAAACGAAGGAAACGAAATGTTGTTAACAACGAGAAGGTCATTCTTTATAACAGTAAGGTTTAAAAATAAGTACATGTGTCCATATTGTATTGTACAGAAAAGAAAAATGTGATACACACATCACGGAACCTAGGGCGTGTATCGACATCTCTGGATCGATGAAGATTTACAAAAATGAAAGTGACCACAAAATTGACCTCGACCTCCAAAGTTAAGGTTATATTTGTCATCGTGTAATGCTGTATTTGCAGACAGAATACAAAGTTTGAAAGGAACCATAAATTGCAAATCAGCTGTTCTCATTGTAAAGATGGCATCAAAGTTTCCTGATTAGTAAACCCTGATTGCCATGTTAGGGCAGTTAAGAATTTTATTAGCTATTATTTTAATTGTTCACAAATCTTACCAAATATTTTGTTATATTTGCTACTCATAATTCCTAGTAATTGAAAGTACTGATACAGAGTCAGATCCCCAAATTTCATTTTCTAACTTCAAATTACTGATTTCCTAAACATTCGAATCTTTAAATCCCTAAATTTTCAAATTTCCCATCTCTCAAATTCTGTAATCTTTTAATTTTTAAATTTCTAAATGTCCGAAGTTTCAGAGTCTTAAATACGCAAAAAAATAGATATCTGATTAGATACTATGCTACACACCAATAGATAATTGCGTAGACTGCGAAAAATTGTCACCATCTTAAAAAAACTCCTCTTTTCAATGTGATAAATTTTGTTTACTAGTAAGAATGTACAGTAAAATATATTCCAAATTTCAAAGAGTTTTATCGGACCATTTCTTTAAAAAAATTCTGAAGAATTTGCTAATTATTTATGGCTTCCTGCTTAACTGACGTTATATTTGCTGAATTTTTATGTATTTGGCATTGTAAATAAGAAAGGTGGAGTGACAAAATGTTAAATAAATGTATTTTCTTGTGCAATATAGTGTTCGACTTATATTTTAGATTACATGTATTAGTGTTAGAAAATATTACATTGCAACAAAATATGCAATATGTATATTTACAATTGTACAAAATATACAAAATATACAAAATGTACAATATATTATGTCGTAAAATATCCTATATTATATATTGTATATTATGTATTATAATATTATCTATTAAATATTGTATATATTATATATTAATGTATTATATTGTAGGAATAATATATTATAATATTACAATAAAAACATGTGTTGTATTCTATCGATTAATATTATAAAATACGGAATTTTTTGTTCGAGTATAATAATTTCACCATCCACTATAATCATAGATTTCTTCTACGATTATTTTATTTTTGTTTAAGGTATATTGATGATTTCAGTATACCCTTCAGCAGCTATCTCGTTACCCGTAGGTGACAGGGACAGATTCTCCGGTAACGTTCTCGGACGATAGTTTGGGGTAAACAAGCCACTATATCTCTCAAAGAGGGTCTTTCATCAGTAGACGAACATCAACGGGGACATCACAGGTGTTAGGGTAATTTGACACCGTTTATACATGGTTTACTACGCGATGTACAAACAGAAAGTAATTGTACAAAGTGTTCGAAACAGTATCTAATTCAAAATAAACGCGTATACTGTAGATCTATGCATGTATGGCGTATAAAAATAATAGAATGTCAGTTCATTATATACTCGTTTTTGCAAAATTTTTTTAAATAAGAAAATGATTTCTCGTTTTTAACAGTACAACGTATGCTTATTTATAATGCTAAATGAAGTCTTTGATAAAGAACAAAATTATACTGCAGAGTGATCAATTAACGTAAAATGTATTATTTTATTTTAATTAAGAACAAATTAAGCTCTTATGCAAGATTAAATAATTAATAAGAGTATTTATAAAATCATTGAATGTTACTAGAGTCCTTCTATAATATATTGCACAATAATTAATAAAGTTATTTGAATTTATTGCGTCAATATATTGAATCACTACAACGTTATGCAATAGATAATCAACTGAAAATAATAGAAAATAATTATTAGAAAATAATAGAAATTATTCAAACAAAAATGTCCGGCATGTTCATGATTAAATATGGTGCTAAATATGGTGTACATTTTCAATTTGAAAATTTGAAACTTTGTAATTTTGAAATTATTATATTTTCAAATTTATGCTTCCATATTTTTAAATTTCTAAATTTACATGTTCCTATTTCTAAACTTCTAAATTACTGTTTCTTCATTACTAAACTCCAAATTTATATTTCTCTATTTTTTAATTTCTAAATTCATATGTCTCCATTTCTGAATTGTCGAATTTAAAAATTTATTAATTGTTGGGTTTTCAAACACTAAACCTGAAAATTTATCAATGTGTAATATTATAAATTGAAGAATTTGATATTTTTAATATCTGCATTTCTGTATGTCTGAATTTGTAAATTTTTTAAATTCCAAATCTCTAATTTTCGAAATTTTTAAATCTCTAAATTTCCAAATTTCTAAATCTGTGTGTTTTCAAGTTTTAAAACAGTGGAGTTTTGCAGAAATTTGCAAATTTTTTATAGTTATTTTCATAACTTGATGTTTCAATGTTTCTAAATTTTCAAATTTCTAAATGTAAACACCAGCAATTTCTAATTAAATCTATTAAGTTTAAGATAATTATTTCTAATTAACTCTAAATGTTCTAATTAAGAAGTAAGTTAAATTTTAAAAATACAGTACAGGTCCAATCATTTCATTTTAATTATTGAAAAATGAAAATTAATTTTTTCAAATATCTTAAAATGTAATTTATAGCTTTGCACTGCTTTAAACTGATTTATTCATAATTTTTTATAAATTGCTAAAATTTATTTATAGATTCATTTTCTTCACAAATAATTCTAAGATCAGAGTTTTCTTTCTATTTCCTTACTCTTTTATAAGAAAAATTGTGGGTACCAGTAACTCCTTTTCTATAAGAATATTGTCCGATCTCTATGAGTCAACTATATTCTGGCGTCTTATCACTAACTCGCTGATATACCGTTTCGTGCTCGTTCCGAAATTTATGACGGGCGCCCTAACATTTCGGACTGTCGTAAATTTTTCTTCCTGGAACTGAGCACGAGACATGTGCTTTCCTTTCGAAAGGAACGAATTCCACGATTAGTCGCTGCGAACTTTGTAACTTCGCGAAACTTTCCATTCCTTGCTGAGGGCAATAATTATTTCTCTGTGCAGGGAGTCGTCCTTGCGAAACAGTTTTCGATCTTTTACATCTGTTCCTCGCAAGAATGCAACAAGAAAACGAGGAAAATTAAACTGAACATTCATTGTAATTAGTGGATCTACGGATCAGGTGTCTTACACGAATTTAATATGCGTTTAAAATTTAGGGCACTTATTGTAAACATAGAGGTAGAACACGAATGAGATGTAGAGATTTTAAAATCGTTCTAAATGACTAAATGTGACTGAAAGTATCGAAAACGATGTCAAGCAGGATTATTTTTTATTTGACGACGAGTGACATGAATGACGACGAAATATTGTCGTCGATGATGAGTTATAGAGCTTTTAACGAAGTTGCAGTCAATTCTGTCTGTCAAAAGTTATCGAGAACGATACCAAAACACTGTTTTCTATCGATACGACGACGATCGACGTCGATGATGACAGATACTTGTTTTAAATTTAGACAAAATCTATACAGTAAATTTAGGGGTGTCTGACGAGTCCACCCTCAAAATTTCAAAAAACTCAAAATTGTGGCATGTCGTGTGGTATAGACAAACGAACGAAAGCAGATCTCACTACGTTCGGCAATAAAATCTTTATGAATGTCAAATATCTCGAAAAGTAGAAGCAATTCGAAGATCTTGGGTTAGTACTTATATGCGTAGTATAATAAAAGGGTTCGACGGATTTAAGAACGAAACAAGTTATATTACAGAATATAGAGCATTTGCACTTGACGGATGCATCGGTGCATCCATATAAAGAATGAAGTCATAGGAAGTTCGGGCGTATTATATGATTTTTTCTATTGTCATTCAAAAAAGAGTAACCTGTTCCAGTTCCTAGAATCACTCTGTGTAAAAAAAAAGACATATGATAATTAAACAAAGAAAAAAGTAGACATGCATTAAAAGATTATCGAGTACCTCATTTATAAAGAATTATTTAACGAATATTGGGTGCAGTGCATAGAACACATATACTGAACATTGAATGTATAGATTACGAAAACATCAATCAATTTATTGGTAAAATTTGCAAACAAAAATTGAAATGCAAGTAATCTATTCTAACGTTGCAATATACGTGTTCTACCATTAATTACTTACACTTTAACCCCTTGCACTATGATTTATTTGTAAGGTGCGTCAGTCAGAACTAACCAATCGCAGCTACAATATTAAAACAGACAAAGTTGAAATGTTATGTCAGTGCTGTATTCAGCAATTCTTGACTATGCAAATTATAACTGGACTTGGACACCAGATTAAAGTGTATTCAAAATTCGAGTAAGATTTGTCACAATTGAAGTGCGAGTGCGTCACGAGTCAGACTCGTCAAAATAGTGCAAGGGGTTAAAATATACTAACTAAAGTGTCGAATCACAATTTTTCAAAACAGAAGGACAATTTTTTATTCGTTAGAAATTACATCATTTCCTTTCATCCTAATTACCGATTATCATTGTTAATTTTGAAACAATTTCTCTGCACGTATTAAGTTTCATTTCCATCATAAATCAGTTGCAATCAATTTGATTTTTATTGAAACTAACCCATGTTATATTAGTGAAACATAAAGTTTCACTCTTCTATATAGATTACTACAAATTAATGTTCTGTGTACATATTGGTGACTTTTTCCTGTATTAGTTTTTTCTATTTTTACTTAAAAGAGAGTAATATAACTTGTCCCAGTTTCCAGAATGACACTGCGTATATAAATAAACGAAATCTCCATTTCACATAAAATAAGAAATAACGATACTTGAAACTGTAGAAAAGTAACCTGAAAGAACGTTTTGAATAGGGTATCCATTTAGTTTTACGGTGAATTTAATACAAAAGTAAGCATTGGTTATAAAATGCTTCTAATAAATATATCTGTGTAACTCTTCAGTACAATAATAAAGGTATTTTAGTTTGCGTCATTAATATTTTATCGGCCATAATTTTAATTATTATCAATGCATTTTAGACAGAAATAATACATATAAAAGTAAATATGGAATTAGAGTAAGCTGCACTAATAATTGCATACACTCAATTACAGTGAGTTATTAAGGTTTCGTATGAATTATATTATATATTGCTTTTTTAAATATAAATTTTTTTTTTAATAAATGATATGTTAATAATAGTGATACGCTTATAAATTCAAACGTACGGTTAATTTTGTACAATGAGAAAAGTTGACAAAAATGTAATTGATCGTTAATAATTTATTAACGATACATTTTATTTATCACATTAATACACGATTTAATGTACGTCAACTTTTCTTTCTGAAATCAAGTTTTAGGTTAAGGTACTAACCATAGTATAATTTAACCTATATCAGAAATTACAGCGAAATTTTGTATGCAAAAATGATTTTTCTGATTGTACGTGAACATCTCAAATATTTATCTGCATGACTGCCATCAAGTAAAATTTGCAGAAATGCAAATAAGAAATTCAATTTTTTAAGTCCTTACGAATGATTTGATGCAATTTAGCGAAGTTTGAAAAAAAATAATAAAAAATGTACTGAGAATGATATTTAAAAAATTCAAAAAGAACATATTATAAAATAAAGGGGAAATAAATGGATGCTAATTATATTTTAATAATTGTTAAAAATCATATTAGCAATATTTACTCAAAAGCACTTCCCAAGCATTGCTAAGATCGACATATCATTGTTTGACACAAAAAGGGTTAAATACAAAATGTGCCTAAAATGTGACCTTATGGAATAAGGACAATCAGAGGGAATGTTCAAACAACTCTAAGTCTCTAACGTTAGTGTCTGCAGGTGCTTAATTAGGTCAGACCAGCGTGTTAATGATCAAAAGATCGTAGCAAATTACTAACTGAGTTTAATGTTAATAAAGATATAATTGAATTGATGTTGAAATGATTGGGATGTTGATAAATGAGATGAACGTGAATGTGTCGTAAGCGTAAATCGTTAACGAATTTTTGAAAGTATAGCTGGAATAATATCAGGCCCAAGGACGAAATATTTCGTGGTCGTTGATTTGGAAATTTAATAAGAAGCAAGGGAATAAGAAAAGCGCAAAGTCTCGAGACTGTTTCCTTCGTTTTATCTCACAGTTTCCATTTCGCTGCCTTTTCTTTCTTGCCAGATACGCTCCGGACATCCCGTGGATCCTGCGCATCGCTCATTGTAACGGAAGACTAATATACGAATTAAAAATTTAATTACAAACTCGTACGAAGTAATTTGTATCTGTCCTGCATTGGTGGTCGTATTAGGAATAACATCTTAATGACGGTCATTAGGTTACAACGAAAATGATTATTAGGTTTCGTCACGGGCCATGCTAATTTATACATTGAAAACATCATTAGCTTATATTTAGAATTAAATAAATACTCTGATAGTGAATGATATTGTATTAATTACTCTATGTCAATTTATGAATTTTGAAACGTAATCCAATTTGATTTAATCATATACAAGTATCCTAAAATAGTATTCATTACGTATTAATTAGAAGTTCAAGGTTAAATTACAACTATTTGAACACAGCGTTAGCATTAGCATTATCGATATTAATATTTTTTTAATATTTTGTTAACGAAATTAATAACGTAATAAGCAAAGTAAAATTTTTAACACGTTGCTGCATTACTTTTCCAATTTTAAAATAAGAAATATCTTTGGTCTGTCATGAAAAGTGAAAATATAATAGTAATATTAAGTGGATTATTTTTATTTATGAAACTTGTTTAAGAAAAAGTAATATTTTGTTAAGATCCAATAAAAATTTAAAATCAAGCAAAAGTGAGGAATATTTTCAATAATTTCATTAATCGCAAGATTTGCAATGATCATATCGTATTATTTTATATGGTATATTTCCGATACGGTGCATCGAGATTAATCAATTTACAGGTTATTGATACACTGTTTATTGACAAATATTGTATTTCAAATTGCTTATTCTTGTGAACAGAATGGAGCATAATTTCAAATAATCGTTCAACACAATTTTTACCTGGAATTAAATTATTTTAATTCAAATAAAGGTTATTAAAATTAAAATCAAAATTAAAATTAAAATTAAAAGAAAGATAAACATTGGAATATAAATTTCATATTACATTAATTATATAACAAATTTAAAAAATAAATAATTTATAACTCAAAAACATTTTTAGTTGAAATACGATTTTATTTCAAATAAAATTTGATTTCATGTATTATCTTCGAACATCTACTCGAATTTTTAATTATTCATGAATTTAATTATTGCAATAACTTTTTATTCAAGATAAAACTTTATTTGATCGTAAACAAGTGGAATAAATTAGTATTAGTTAGTAATTTGTTATTGTAGTAAATAGTTTGCAATACATTAGTCTTTAGGTATCACAAAATGCAATCATGCAGTTTATTCCATATTGTGAAAAGTATTAAGCGTAAGTAAGTATTGAGTAGACTTCTTTTATTCTGAACTTTCATATTAACAATGTTTCTATTATGTTACAAAAACATTTACATACAGAATTTATAGTAAATTTATAGTAAAATTTTATAGCGTTACAGATGGTACTGACTGACTTGGTAATTTATTGAACTCCCGTTTGGAGACTTCAATCGGTAGATCTATAGCAAAGAGCAGCAACATTGAAAAACAGCTGCAATCGAAGCCGTTCGAGGATTTCCGAGTTCGTAAATCTAGCGTGCAAGAATTTACAATGAGTGAAATATTACTGGAAAGGAAACAAGAATTGATTGCCTTGGATTGGTATGCTACGATTTCAAACTAGAATTTCCTGCATAATCGTATTCGATTAAACTATCCTTCAGTTATTTGCAAATTTATCAGCACTAAACTTAGAATTTTATATTAATTTCACATTGTACTTATTTTTAACGAATCCATATGTCCACAAGAGAAGATTTCCAATTGTTAATAGTCGATTTTAACGAAAATTACACAGTCCACAGTTTTTAAAGAAATACTTAACCTATAGTTTTTTATCGGCAACTATCCATATTTAAGAGGTGGAAGCAGCCCTTGAAGTTCGGGACGAAAATCTTGAAATCTTTTTGTGATATACAAAAATGTTACGTATGAAAATTTGTTGTTTTTTAGTAGTCAATTTTTCAGTTTGCAAAATATCTATTTATTTAAAAATTATAATAAAAGTTAACGTTTATTTTTAGTTTTCTTTAGGCCAAGCATGAGGCTGTTGTATTGAAAGTATTGATTACTTATTTTTGAACAAAATTTGTTCAATTTGTCAATGTTTCATTTTTCTTTTATATTAATACGAAACACAAACCTGTTTGTTTACGAGTATCTTTAGTTTCGAGAAATTTTCTTACAATAAAAGATTAACTTTTTTATTGATGTAATGTGATTGTATTTGAACAGTGATAGTTAACCATTTAATTCAATTTTATACCGAATTATTTTACAAACTCTCATAAATAAAATGATATAAATTACTACTACGTAGATTTTAATATGTTGAATCAATAATGAGAGTAAAAGAGATCGAAGTCGTGTCAACTTTTGTGGATATTCATGAATTTATTTGAATAATTAAGCACGTTGAAAGGAACTTAACTGCATTTGCAGCTATTTTTCCCTGAAAGTAGGAAATTGATCTGAATATCGCAAGTCTAAATAACATGAATGATCAATTTTGTGAAAAAATATAAAAAAATAAGAATAATCTAAAAGATCAGAATAATATAATTTAATATTACAAAGCAGATATACAATAATGATTGTTTTACATATTTACTGTATGCTGCAGCATGAATCAACAAGAATACACGGAAACATGGTGGAATAAATTACGCCATAATGAAACCGCAGTAAGCAATAAACATAACAAATATATGTAATAGACGCATTAATTTGTAACAATAGTACAACGAATTGTAACGCCTATGGGTCCCTTTAGTAATATTTATTTATGCTTCATAAATGTATGATCATTTGAATTAGCAAAATTTATGCCTTCATTTATTTGAGTACAAAGTTCGTAGTTTTGAACTTAGAATAACTTAGACATACTAAACAACTGAAACGAATTGTATTATTCGAGTGATCTTCAAATTAAAAATCTCGATAAAAGCGGAACATTTGAAAACAATGAATAATTTTTATTCGAATAGAAATATGTTTGGTAATTTTCGAAACAAAGTAAGAAATAAAACACAGCCATTCGAAAAGAAACAAATGTTTAAATCGCACAAAAACTTGTTCAAACAAAAAATTCTAGTAGAAGTGCATTGGAATATTAAATTATTTCTTGTTTAAAACTAATAACGTAAAAGAGTTTCTACTAACTGCAATCCGTACCAATGACTATGAAACCGAAACAGATTCAACAAAAGTCTCGAACAAATTTTGCATCAACGATATGTTCAAACCGAAAGCAGCGTGATATTGTTCCTGCTACGATCCTTGGATTTTTACGGTACGTTTTTACAGCAGAGGGTCGTGTTTGATACTGCACAGAACGATATGAAAAGTTTCATAAACACAGTTGGTTCTTCATTGCTATACACAGCAAAGTACCTCAACAACCTATCCATACAACCTCTCTATTTTTTGGAGATAGAAACGAATGTTTTAAATAAAAGTGCTTTCTATATGAAGAAAAATATGCGGAAATTATTTCTGGTTATTTGGAAGTACTAAAACTGTTTCAGAATACTGCTTATTTTTTTTGTATAGTATAGAATACTACTAATTTTTTTCAGTAAAACTATGTTTATATTCATATTTGCTTTTGCTAGACTATTATGGTGTTCATATTACATTCATATTTTCTATATGTCCAAATACGAAGGTCAATAAAATATAAATTGGTACTTTGCCAAATGTTGTATATTAATTAACGCGATGACTGTTATAGTGAAAAAGGCGATATGTACTAAAATTTATTAAAATTGCAACTGTTAGGGATATGAGAGTATAAGCATAGTTGATCAGAAATAATACATGATTATAGAAATGTCTTTATTAGTATATTGATAATATGTTGGTATTTTTGAAGTAAATTGCAATATAGCAACATTGCAATTTGCACTTATTTTTACGCATAGAGTAACAATATTGGAAGCCTTCATTTTATTACAACCAACAAATTATACAGCGTGTTAGCAAAAATCGTACATAAAAATACAAGCTATTATGTGGCTTTCTACAAAAGTAAGTCGATGAAAATCAGCATGTTTTAAGAAAATAATGAAAACGATTGGTTGTGTGTTGTTTTACACATATTTTTACAGCGAGAAAACCGATAATTTCTGTAAGTTTTATCAATTTAACAATTACTTAGTGGATGTTATAAATTATTAAATAAAAATATTAATGCTAGTAAAATATGTTACAAGTCATTATTTTTTATGATTACTGTTAACATTACAATATACAGCGTGATGGAGCTGAAAGTATAAGAAATATACACGCAAGTAACAATATTATAAAAGACAATATAAATAATAATTTTAGCAGTATTAATAATTACTTTTGTTAATTCATAATATGTATTAGCTCTTAAAATAATAATTTGTCAAAAATTTCTGTAAATATATCGAAGAATTTTTTAATAAAATTTTTTCAAATTTAATTTTGTCAAATGAAATGCCGAGTGATAAAATATTCTTTATTGTTAATTAATTTTTTTATGTGGAATTACAATCTTGTAGTTTTTATCATAATTTTTGGAACACTCTGTATAATTCGACCATTGTTTGTTTCCCTCTCACAACGTTGGATTTTCAGCAATTTTCAACAAATTACAGTACACTCTTTAAAACAGAATAACTTTTTTAAAATTTCATTAAATGACACGAATCTTGTTAGCAGTTAGTAGGATTAGTTTACTAAATAGCACGCTTCCTTTGTTGTGAAAAATAGCAATTGGTCCGAGAAATGGAAAGAATGTAGGTCGCTTGCTACAACTTTTTTATCTGAGTCGGTAGTAAAACTTTTAAATGTGTCTTTTTTAAATCGAAGTAAGTGAAAGTTTCATAAAAATCAACGTGTGAACTACAGACACTTAAATATCTGAGAGTTATGAAAAATTGTGATTTTCACAATTTATAATAATAATATACAATAATATACAATTAAGTACTGTGATTTAAACATGTAATTTCTCAAAATGTTTGTTGCATATTTTTAAATAATCTTTCGATTTTTGTTGTATTTTAGGAAGGAAGAAGGAATCTATTTATTATGAATCACGAAGGGAAATCTAATATGTGAGATCCTCGTATAACGCGGTTTTGCATAACTCTGTGAAAAAATTGTGACTAGTTCTCATACAACGCAAATAGTCTCATATTATGAGTAAAAAAAACTTAATATTATTGGAATAATAACGTTGTATAGTGTCTATATGTGTCGTGCCTTTCTCGTCGTTGATTGCTATGTTCAGGTTGCTTCACTTCGCTCATGTGTAGAAGCGTGGCAACGCGTGTTAGACTGGTTTGCATGTTAAGTATGTAATTCTTTGTTGAATATAATATATAAGTGAAATGTGCCTGTGCGGTCATAGTATAAAAAACCTATCAAATATTTTCACATAAACTATTTTATATTTCGAAAAGCAAATGTGTACTCTTACTTATTGTTTATATATGAAGAGTGAAGCTGACAATTTAAAAGAAGTAATTTATAAAAAAAATATTGTAAGACACATGCACATTTAAACATAACGAAAGGAAAATATTTTTATTACACTTTTAATTATGGTTTAAATAAAATATTGTCAAAAAGGTCTTTCGAATTACAAATTTCTCATTCAATATAACATATTTGCAAAAGATGCCAGGATCTTTTTTCTTCAATTCGTAATAACTTTTTTTAATTCACATTAAAGGAAAAAGCAAATCAATTTTCTAAATATTGTGTGACAATGTTTAGTTGAATATCCATAATATCTATAATAATGTGTGACAATGTTATTGCGTTACGTTATTCTGTTGTGAATTACTTTTGTCACAAGTGCCAAATGTATTCAAAATTGACCTCAGAAATGAAGCTTTAGATAAAAAAAATTGATATTGTATCTTTTATTTTTTTTCTTCCATAATAATATTATAGATCTGACAAAATCGGTTTATTTAAACTTTGTCTTAATTTTTGTCATCTTCTGAAAAGTGCTGGATAAATTTAACAATTATAAACAAGTTATTATACTCAATTATGACACTAGTAGTTCGTGTAATACTTTTCTTGAATATTACAATTTTTCTCCGTAAGTTTTCAAGTCCTAAAAGAATAGTTTTCACATGTAACAGACTCAAAGGCATTGATTTTAAGTTATCGTTATACAAAAAATACGTATACAGGCACTTACAAGCATATTATTTAAACATTATGCGTTTACGTTATTAATTCGTATGATTGAAATAAAAATGTAGATAAAATACGAAAAACTTATTTAACCGTACAAACCGTACCAAACCGGTAATTGGTTCACATGTTTCTTATTTTAAGTTACAAAATTTGTTAAGATATTTTTCTTGAAATCTGTGTCAGTTTTTATCAAGAGTAAGAATTAATGTATATATTTAATTATATTTTATCGCCTGCTTATTTATTCCTTTTTATTTTTAATTTCGAATTATGTGGACTTTATACGTTGGTACGCTTATTGTTAGTATTAAAACATTAATACTTTATTTAAACTATGATTGGATAAAACTTTCAATCGAAAAACAATACGTCACATATTTGCAATTTTAGAATCTTTAGTCACTTGTGTTTTTGATTATGTGTATGATCATGTTTATCTAATTATTTATTACAGTCCTGTAGATATCGACTTATATAAATTATAGAAATCGTTTACAAAACTTTATAACATTTTAATTTTTGTACAAATAGTGAAACTATTGACGCCAAGTTGATACAGTGAGATAGGTCGATTCGGTTATTGAACCGAAACGTTTTATCTGCATGCATAATTTTCACATGGGTAACTAATTCATAATGACGAGTTAATATTGAATTACGTGTACGGATCAAATACTGAATACTAGCATCAGTTGACCATGTAATGGAGAAATACGGGAATACGCGGTACGAACGAAATGTCCGCAAAGAATAATATTTACGTTGAATTCGTAACATTAAATAAACATGCTTTGTATACGTCGAATTTATTGTCAGTTTCATTTAATATTTCATATGTCTACACTCAGGATACTCGCATACCCATACGGTAATTCCATACATTGAACGTACTTTAAGACTTATAATTCTTATCTTTTGCAAATTTTGTGGATCGGAAATTTTAAACATACCACAAGTAGGAAAATTATTCAACAATTTTACAGACAAGTTGCTTAACCCTTTGACTTATAATATCGTGTTACATTCGTGACGCACATTACAGTTCAAGTACAATAAATAAAAATTATATTCGCAGCTCGACTGAGTTTGGGGTTTCATACCAATTATTATTTGCATAATCTAGGATCCCTAAATCCAAAATGTACCTAACATTTCATCTTCCTTATTTGTCTTAACATTGCAGTAATAATTAGTTAGCTCTGACTGACGTAATCGCCGAAAAAATCATAGGTCAACGGGTTAATATGGAGAGGGTTCTGAATATGTAGAGGTCTAAGATCTGAAAATATAAGAGCTGTACTCTTCCTATGAAAATTGTAATCAGTACAACTTCAATTCGTTATGGTTCTTTTACGCGAAGATTCGTTCCTATCGCTATTACCGAATTTTAACACAATTTGTTAAAACAGCCGTTCTGTTCTGTTTTATTATCTTTTTATTGTAAGTGACTGCATTTCATAATTTATATTTCTAAAATCACAATTTCATGAACTGTTACTGCTGTGGTAAAATCTTTGATGTATTACAAGAATATCAAAACATTCGTGCGAATTTTTGAAAAATAACCGATTGCTAATACGAGATTCTCCGTATCGAGAACATTCGTAATTTACAATAAATCTTTTTGAAACTTGGAAACTTGGTAAACAAAATTTGTCACGTTGCAAAATAGGCGTTTAATAAAGATTTATGATGACAGTTGTTCGCATCGGAGTTATCTATCGGTGTGCAGCATAACCCAAAAAATATTCACCTAATCGACTTATTGTTAGTCCGATTCATAAGTGTACATAAATACATTCTCCTCGCAATGACCCTATATATTAAACAATAATCATTATTTAAATTATCGTTAATGAACAATTAATAACAAAATTTAACAAATATCCAACTTCTTTCTTCAACATCCATATTTTGTTCAATCTTGCATTTTTCTGTAAGATAAGGGTTCCATTATGAATTATGAAGCTCCATTATGTATTCAGGAATAGCCACTCCGTGGGAGAAGCCGTGTCTACGAAGGTTTTTCCCTCTTTAAAAGAATTTCCTCTTCAAGTTCTGGAAGGTTTCCTGGTCCCTCGCGAAAACTCAATGGTCCCAAGATTGTTTTATGGTTTGACGTCCCAACGTGGGGCCCCATTATCATGGTGGTCGTCGCGTCGTAACCATGTGTCTCTTGTCCTTGATTTATTATAGTGTAATTTGAAATTTCTCAGCATTTCTTCCATCTGATAAGTTCATCCATAGCATAATTTTATAACAAAAGTAAAGCAACTTTCTCTTTAAACTACAGGCGAACACAGAAAGTATGATGCATATCCGATAACTCTGATGCGCCGGCTGCAAACTGTCATAAATCTTTCATAAACTTCTATTTTGTAACTTGACAAATTCTGTTTACTAGTAAAAATTTACAATAAACGTTCCAGGTTTGGACAAGTTTTATTGAACCGTTTCTTTAAAAAAATTCTAAAAAGAAGTTCGTAAGTTATTTTGGACTGCTCTTGTTAATTGAAGTCGACGTTTCGATGCAACTACTAGTAAAGACTCGAAATGTAGAACACTTAAACTTTTGTACAACACCTACTTTTATGCTCGAAATGAGATTTATGTGTAAACACATTACAGCTTTACATCACATCTCAATAACATTATAAAACTAATTTAAAATCGGGTCATTTTCAACACATTTTTTGAGCACAATAATTTCATCATCCACAAATACTCATTTATTATGTCAATGCCTAACTTTTTGTAAGAAATCCTTTTTTCTCGGTACATACTTATTCTTCGTCCTCGTTTAGAGTTCAGAAGTTGTCTGTAACTGGTCCCCTGGCGTGTAACAAGGTTCCGCCGATTCTCATCAAAATTTCAAGCAGGAAAATCTTTGAATTGTCACGGTCGTAAATTTCGCTCGTTGCGCGGTTGCACCACGCTCGAAAGAGATTTATCTGTTCATTGACGCGAACCGTTTGACTGTGCTTGCAAAAATTTGTATCGTTCCCGTGGAAAAAGGGCTGGGACGCACAGAGAAAAAGTCTCGTCGAACTCGATGTCGATACGCAAAAAAGTAAGAGCGTTGTCAAGCTCGAAAGCCCCGCGGGGATCGAAGTCGCGACGGGACTTTCGAAATCGGGGAATATCAGGGATATGGCGTGCACCACCGTGAAATTTTACGACATCAACCCCTCGTGTACCTTCCCAGCAATTTACCAAAAAACTTTCTCACAGCCACATCCCGGCAACCGTTCGAAACCAACTAATTGCATCCGATGAATGGACGTTTCTTGCGCTTGCTTGCCGCCAATTGCAATTCCGAATTTATCGCCGGAAGCATCGCCATGAGGACACGGATTTCCATTATTTTTCTCGGAAAATACCCCAGAGATGAAGTTCCATGGATCAAAAGAGGCTAATGCTTGAAGAACGTCGATGCTAACCCATGTTTCAGAGGGGAATTGACTGAACTCTTGATTGCAAGGAGAGTTATGAATATGACATGACCTTTTTAGTGATCGTATTTTAATGCTATTTAGTTCAATTTTCTATGACTATAAAAATAATAGTAATTTACTATTATAATAACTATATAATGGAACATGGGGAGATAATAATATTTAAAATAAAACTAAAACACAGTAACTTTTAAAACAATTAAATGAATTTATTATTTAAGAAAAACGACTTGGAAGGACCTCTTTAAAATATGTTAATTAAATTAATTTTTGAACCTTTAAATAGCGCAATATATTTTTATACGTGTGAAAAATTATATTGACCGGAAAACAACAACGAAGAAATATATAAATTTTATTTTTTTTATAACACACGAAAGTCTGATCAAAATCGAGCGGTATCACATAAGTAATTGATCGACGCTCGAATTCGATTATCGACTTTTCGATACAAACATTTATTTTTGCTGATTGAATTGAAATGAAAATTCAATACTATAATTCTGCTAATTAAATTTTTTACTCCTCGTTGTAAAAGTTTTATAGTTTTGGAACAAAATACATTTCTGAACTCAAACATGTAATAAGAATTACAAGATCATCAAATAACAGTGATAAGAAAATAAAGAAATATTTAATATCAAATTTCTTTTAAGAGAAATGATAGTGTTGTAGATGTGTAATAGTCTGAAACAGCACAATGAAAAATAGTAGTTAGAGAAAACAAAAAATATTGTCAGTTATTGTGTTTATTTAAAAATTTGTAATATTACTATATATAAAAAGAAGTGCAATTTTGCATATAGTTATTATAAAATTTCTTCATGAAGTGATGTCCTAAAACAGAAAAGTAAGATATTTTAAGACCATAAAAAAGGCAACAATGGAGGAATATTATTTATACAACAAAGTTAGTCAGAAAATTTCTTTGAATGTAATACTTGCATTTTTAACAGGTATTGACTAATTTATTTATATGGTAAAGCTATAGCGATATATCAAATAATATTAATTGCATCTTGTTGGAAGAGTCATTCAATTTTTAGCGACTAATATTTATTACGTTCATGCTAGAAATATTTTTTTATACTCTTCAATTTTTATATTCTAGGCCTGAAATATTCTAAAACAAATCAGAGAGTCGAATACAAAAATGATTAAAATTACATCAGGCACATGTAAAATTACATCGAAAAATTACATTATCGAAATTTATTATTAAAATTATAGATTTATGCGATATAGAAGTTATACAACTATCTTATGTAAAAATAGTGAAGAAATTATTTCATTGCAATCAGTAAATACATAATTGTAACACATATCTGAATCTTTTTTTAATTTATAATTTGCGTTATAGCTTCAATTACAATTAAGTGTAATTTAATTTACTACCTATAAAACTAATTCATAAAAACAATAAATGTAGATACATCTAAAAATACTAAAGAATAAATGAAATAATTAAAAAATGTTTACTATCAAAATTAAGTCGCAATAGTAATTTGTGGTTATAAAACTGTTCGAAATATGAAACAATTTTTATCTGCTGAACATCGTCCATAGCGAAGATTTAATTTCCTTCCCGAAAGAGGATGTGTTTAAACTCTTTATCTTTTTCAAAATTTTATCTTCCATTATTTATGATCAACTAAAAACCTTTTCGTCGTCCTGTCGTAGTTTCGCCCACACCACAAAGGTATACCAAATGTCCAGTAATTTACATAGCAATGCATAATAATTACGGCGGTTCTAAAGTGTAACGAAGTTATGGACTTATATTCGCTTTGTCGAAACGATGTAATATTTAAAGATTCCTTTCACCGTGACATTAATAATTTATTTAAAAATTTATTGAATACGTTTCATTTGCAATCGGAGATAAAAGGATTCCAACGCATAATTTATTATTACGATCCTCTGAAATTTAAATGAATTGAAATAATCGAATTAAAATACGAAGTGCGTTTCAAAAATTATAATACAAGTAATTGATAATTCTACATGAAAAAATAAGTTAGAAAAATGTAAAATTTTTCATGCTCGCCTTCAGTTTGAAGAAAAATCAATTTAAACGTTATCCAAAATAACTGTAAGATAAAAATTGATCGCAAGATAAATAATTATTACAACCTTTCCATTAATTTAATAATTAATGGATGCTATAAATCAATAAATGAGTAATAAATACACACGTCAGTAACAATATCATTAAGGACACTAATAAATAATACAATTTTACCAATACAAATAATTGTGTTCATAAATTTACAGCATCCATTCGTTGTTGAATCATTCAAAGAATTATTGAAATTGTCATTTTGGTTTTCATAAACCCTTTGAAAGATTTTATAATTTAATTTTTATGAAACCAAAGTTATATCAGGAAAAGGTTATTTTCCCTTTTTAACTTATTTTTACGTGCAGGTTCATCATTCGGAAGTTTGACACATTTCTTGGGACACATTATATCAACTATTGTTCAATTAACAACAATATAAATCAATCATAATTTTTCTGACATTTCTACGTATTTATGAATATAATCTTATTTATGTTTAATTAGATATTAATTAAAGTTACAATCAGACACAAATTTAATTAATTACAATTAGAGTACAATTTAATTAGTTCTCAATTAAAATAAAGTTGCAATTAGTTACACTTTAATTAATTACAATTAATGTACAATTTAGTTGGTTACAGTTAATGCACAATTTGATTAGTTACAACTAATGTAAAATTTAATTAGCTACAACTAGCGTATAATTAAATTAATTAATTCAGTTATAATATTGTTCAATAACTAAATGAAATTATAATATTTAATAAGCGTTTATTATAGATTTATATATGTTGAAGACAAATCTGAAAACCGTTCTTCAAATTTTTCTACTTAATTTTGAAAAGAAAATGCAAATTTTCAAATTTAAAAATATTTTACTCGTAAGTAATAACAATTAATTAGTTTGCACTTTATGTTAGAAGATTCTATGAATTTTCTGAAATAAATATTCATGATATGCAATGACATCTATATCAATTAAAATGTAATGAACAGTTTTAAAATTAGAAAACTGAGTCCACAAATATATCGAAGATAAGATTAATTTTTTTATATTAGCGGTCATCGTAGCCAAGCCTTTTATATCTTGTACATCAACCCTTGCTTCGCATGTAAATGCAAACAAGAAATGTTCTCTGTATGTAGCAAATATAAACACACATATTTTAAAAGGTGAATTTCTTTGGTGAAACAGCGGCCATATTCAACAGCACTTTTCCCATATGAATAAAAGAAATACTATCCATTTTACACATCAATTTTAATATTTCTTTTCCGTAACTTTTAGAAGTAATTAAGGAACGTTGAAATAAAAATAATCATTTTAACTTTTTCCTATTTTCTCGTCTTATTGATATTAGGGATTAGTCGATGGTTATAAGAAATATAACTAAAATTTCTATAATCTTGCAATTTCACAGTTTTGTAGAGTTTTGTGGTTCTGCAATTTTACATTTTAGGGAACTTTTATAATATTGCAATTTCAATTTTAATGAACTTTTGTTACTTTGAAATTTTGTATTTTAGTGGATTTTTACAATTTTATATGTATCATAACTATAACTTTATATAAGCAATTATCTAACATCGAGAGGTCACGAACTTAGAAATTCGAGAATTCGAGACTTTCTAAATTTGGAAATTTTAGAATTTGAAAATTTGAAAATTTCACAACATGAGAAATAGGAAATTTAGGAATTTGACAATTAGAGAATTTGTGTGTTTATAGATTTGCAAATTTGAGAATTTGAGAATTTGGGAATTTGGGAATTTGAAGATTTAAGAATTTGAGAATATAGAAATATAGAAGACGAGAATTCATGAAATTGGAAATATAGAAATTAATAAATTTGTGATTGTGGAATTTCGAAAAGTTGAAAATTTGCGGATTTGAGGATTTGAGAATTGTGATTGTGGGATTTCGAAGAATTAACAATTTGAGGATTTGAGTATTTTAGAATTTGGAAATTTGTGAATGTAAGAATTCAGAAATGTCAGAACTTTCGTATTTAGAATATAGTCATTTAAAAATTTAGAAATATAGGAATTTTGAAATTTAGGAATTTAGGAATTTAGGAATTTAGGAATTTAGGAATTTAGGAATTTAGGAATTTAGGAATTTAGGAATTTAGAAATTTAGAAATTTATGTGAGTAATCGAAAATTCATGAATTTAGAAATATGGAAATTTGAAAATTTGTAATTGTAGGTATTCGAAGATGTGAAAATTTTTGAATCTTCTTAAATTTGGGTCTTCAAAAATATTTTGAAATGCTTAAAGTGTAAATCGAGTAAAACTCTATGCAGCTATTTATGCATAACAATTTTGTATAATTTAAAAGGGCCAAAAATTTGTAAGATTTCCGGACACGTAAACTAATTACTAGTTTTGTAGATTTAAATAATAAGGGAGATACTACCCTAATTAGTGGTTCGTACAAACACTAAAAACCCAAAGGAAAATGCATGTTTATGGTGAAATATGTTTATCGCATATACGTCATGTAATATTAAAATCGTAGTCACGTAAACGTTCCTATTCGTCGACGTGAGGTTGCAACTTAGTGGAAGCTAAAGAGATACAATTTTTCCAGCGAGCATTCGCATATATGTGTCTAAAGTCTCCAGTAAGAGAATTATGATGCTTTCAAATACATGTAAAATGTACGCCCAAAACGTTTAGCAATAACGATAAACGTACACACATACAAATTTGTTAGTATCGCTTTGCACTTATTTCCTGTTTGCTTATTTTGAATATTCTACTTACTTTAATTCGTCCAGTACTGATGAATTTTCAAACCTATTTTTCTCAAAAACAAAGTCTCGTATGTGCAAATTTTATTCTAAATTTTTGTTTTGTTATTTCATTGAGAATCACCTCGTTTCTGATTACATATCTTGTATGTATAGTAAGTGGCTAAATTATTATACTTAAAAGATTTCTTTTTAAATATATAAATACGACAAGACTTTAATTAGTTTAGTAATGTTATTGCATGATATACGGATAAGCTGTAATGTATGACATACATGTAAGTAATGTGTTAACACATAAATCTCATTTCCACATACAAAGTGTATGTTGAATGTGACTTTATGTTAAATATTCTATATTTTGAGGCTCTGTTAGTAATTCGATGAAAATCTCGACTTCAATTTAACGGAGGAATCTTAAATAACTTTTAAATAATATGTTTTTTTAGAACTAATTTAAGGAAATGATTCGATAAAATTTTTTTTTTTTTTTAATATGATTTACTATAAATTTTTGCTGGTAAACATAATTTGTCATCTTGCAAAACAAGAGTTTATGAAAGATTTATGAAGGCAGTTCGCCGTCTACGCATCAGAGTTATCTATTAGTGTGCAGCAAAGCACCTTCTGTGTTCACCTGAAGTGTAAAACGAAGGTTGTTCTACTTTTATTATATAATTATGCCATGAATGAACCTACCTGACTAAAGAAAAATACAAAATTGAACAAAATATGAATGTTTAAAGAACAAGTTGCGTATTTGTAAAAAAATTTCGGCATTAATTATGCAATAAGTATTTTGAATATAAGAAATAAAATCAATACTTTGCATAAAGAATGTTAAACATACAGAAATTCTATTTGGAATATACAAATAGAAAGGTAAAGGTACTAGTAGTTGACACTTTA